>JZKD02S1974284.1:33005-58825 GCA_000966675.3 Picea glauca | reverse complement strand
TCCTAGACATCCAAAAACCTAACCCTAGGAGATGAAGCGCCAAAAGTCATGTGGGCCCCGTTTGGGTAAGTTGGTGCATCAACTTCCCGGGGTCGTAACTGTTGCATACGATCTCTGTTTTAGGCGTGTGATAGCTCATTGGAAAGGTATCATCGAGGATATTCATTTTCAGGGCTCAATTATGCCTTCATCTATCATTGAGAACCTCGATCTCGAAAAACCTTCATTTAGGCTCTCAAAATGGCCCCGGAAGTTAAGACCTGCTAAAAATAGTAAATTGCCAAAATGGCCAGAAAATTGTTTTGAGCCATTTGGAAAAGGTGGGTGGCCACTGATATCCACCTGGATCACGTTTGGTCTAACAAATGCACATGCGACATTTATGTGTCTAATGAATAGTGTGTTAATAAAGTATCTGGATAAGTTCGTAATTGTATTCATTGATGACATCTTTATTTATTACAAGAGCAAAGACAAACATGAAGAACACTTAAGTTTGGTTTTACAAACATTAAGGGAGCATCAATTATATGCAAAATTTAGTAAATGTGAATTTTATCAGAGTAAATTACAATACTTAGGGTATTTAATATCAGCAAAGGGGATATTTGTTGATCTTGAAAAGGTCAAAGCCATGTTGGATTGTCTAGTTCCGAAGGATGTCTCGAATATCCGATCCTTTATGGGTATTACAAGGTATTATCAGAGGTTTATTGAAGGATTTTAAAAATTATCGTATCCAATCACTTCTTTACAGAAAAAGAGGATTAGATTTAAGTGGACTGAAAAGTGTTAGAAAATGTTTGAGAAATTAAAACAATTGTTAACCACCGCACCTATTTTAAAGGTAGCAGATCCACACAAAGATTGTGTAGCATGTATGGATGCCTCAAAAAAAGGGTTAGGAGAACTTTTAATGTGGGATGGGTATGTGATTGCTTATGAGTCACAAAAATTGAAACCTCGTGAAAAAAATTATGCAACTCATGATTTAGAATTAACTACTATTGTTCATGCTTGAAAAATGTGGTGACACTATCTTCTATGTAGAATATTTTTGTTAAAGACCAACAACATCAACCTTAAATATTTCTTTGAACAATGAAATCTAAACACAATAAAAGTAAGGTGCCTATATTTTCTAAGTGAGTACGATTTCAAAATACAACACATAAAGGGAAATGAAAATAAGGTGGCAAATGCACTTAGTAGGAAGTTAAACGAAATTTCCAATGGTAATGTGCAATCAGATTTAAAACAGGAAATTTTAATGGCGGTAGAAACATATGAAGAATACAGAAAAAATGTTGGAAAAATTCCAAAGTAAACAACTTATTAAAGAAGAATCAAAATTCAGTTGCAATCAGGAGGATTAGTCTTGTATAAGAACATAATTTATGTGTCAAACAATACATAATTGAAAATTTTAATATTGGAAGAAGTGCATGAAACCATATTCCGGTCATTCTGGTTATCAAAAGACAATAACAACTTTAAAGAAAGAGTAATTTTGGCCAAGAATGAAAACATAAGTAGTTGAATACCTTGCTAGGTGTCTAGAATGCCAGCAAGTTGAGGGTAAGCACCGTCACCCAGTTGGATTACTACAGCCTATACCCATTCCAGAAAGGAAATGGGAAGTAATTAGTATGGATTTCATCACTGGATTACTTGTAACTAAGAAGCATAATTATTCTATAATGGTTGTGATTGAAAAACTAACAAAAGTGACACACTTTATTCTGGTAAAATATACTTACAAGAGTATAAATATTGCAGAGATTTTTATGAAGGAAACTTTCAAGATGCATGGTTTACCTAAAACAATCATTTCTGACAGAGATACAAAGTTCACTTCCAATTTCTGGAAGACCTTGTTTAGTGGATTAGATACACAACTGAGTTTTATCACAATTTATAATCCTCATACTGACAGTCATACCGAAATTCCCAACCGCATTGTTGAGGATATGTTGCGAATGTATGTTATGAACTTCCCAATAAAACCAAAGGATTACCTTCATCTGGTTGAATTCGCATACAACAATGGTTATCAGTCATCTTTAAAGATGATTCATTTCAAAGTGTTGTATAGAAAAAGATCTAAAACACCTGTGATTTGGGACAATCTCGTTGATAATATCATTTTAGGGCCACATATGTTAAAAGAAATGGAAATGATAGTGCATAAAGAAAAGAATAATTTGAAAAGTGCACAAGATAGGAAGAAAAATTATGGAGATCTGAAAAGGACACACACAAAGTTTAATGTTGGAGATCATGTATAAATAAAAATGAAACTCATAAATAGTTCTTTCAAACTTGGAAAAAGATCTAATTTGTCACCACGATATTGTGGACCTTTTGAAGTGCTTGTTAGAGTAGGACGAGTAGCCTACCAATTTGCACGACCATCCAATATGAGAGTACATAATGTATTTCATGTTTCATTGTTAAAACAATATGTGCATGATACAACTTATATTGTGAATTGGAACGTGATCCAGGTGGAACCAAAAGGCAAGTTCCAAATGGAACCGCTATGCATTCTCGATAGGAATGAAACTTTGTTGTGAAACAGATCCATTGTCTAGGTTAAAGTGCAGTGGAGGAATGAAACTTTGTTGCGAAACAGATCCATTGTCTAGGTTAAAGTGCAGTGGAGGCACTTTAGTCCTGAGGAGGACACCTGGGAAATGGAGGAAGCTATGAAGAAATCTATCCATTTATATTCCAAAGCTGAGATGCTTGGATGGAAGACTGAGGACGGTGTTCAGTTTAAGGGGGGAAGGGTGTAATATCCCTCCAATTTAAATATTTGAATAATTTTCAATAATTGTAATTATTGAGTTACTATGTTGAGAAAAAATCTAGATAATATTTTGATCATCATAAACATTGGATGATGAGAAACATTTATGTAAATATTATTTTATTTTTATTTTTAAATTTACTTTAGACAAGTTGATAAGAGAACCCAACTATAAACAAGAGAAATTATTTATTCCATGGGAAAGGTGAAAAAATGATAAAAACCACCAAGGTAAATGTTAATGTTTTCCATGTGGACAAGTGTAAACCTACTCCCAAGGATGTGGGAGGTGAGGGGACAAGCTAGCAAAAGGTTAGGCCAAGACTCCTAAGACTAAGAGTTAGGGATGAGGCTAACTTGAAAAAGAAAGACCTAAGCATTATATTCCCTTCTTGGTGAGAAAAGGAGAAAGACAAGTATGGTGTAGGAAGGACGATGTTGAGTACTTTTGCATAGATTGGAGCTTGATGGTTTTGAGAAACAATCAAGTTCTAGAAAAATTACCTGGAAAGGGTTGTTGACATTTTTCAGTTTCCTATGGAATAAATAATTTGGCTCGGGGGTGAAAAGAGAAAGTAATTTGTGGTTGCTCTGGTCTATGGTTGGGAGGAGCTAGATTATCTCCTCAGTTTGTCCCTAGTGTTCTTTTGGATTCAGATATGTTTTATTTTCTAACTTTTTTTTATGTTTAATAATAGGTTTTTATTTCAAATAGAAGAGATGGAATATTTCATAAGGAAAAGATTGTATACATTTATTTTTAAGTTACTAGGTTAATCATTTTAATAGTTACATTCATTTCTTCTCGAGCATCTAGTACAGAAATATGAACATATTATTTTATTATTATAAATAGACTGACTGTGTATGTCATTTATAAATTCTTCTGAAGAAAAAAAAGAAGGTATAGTGAATTAGAAAAATTAGAAAATTAGAAAATATTTTTTATGTATACAATTTATTTATTATGCAATGTATGCAAGGGAGACTGAATAGTGAATTAGAAAAAGAAGAAAATTAGAAAATATATTTTATTTATACCATTTTATGCAATATATGCAAGGGTTGCCAAATGATTCTACTTTTGTATTTATAACTAGAATGGACAATATTTAATCTATTCTTACAGATAATTTGAATGGACAATATTTAATCTATTCTTACAGATAATTTGTGTTACACTTTTATGCTTATAAATATTCTTTAACGCACTATAATGTTATAATGTGAAAGCAAACAAAATATTTCAAGATGGATATTCATTCATATATCCATAGAATAGAAGTGGAGAAAAAACTGTAATATAACTCTATTGAATGTTTCTTCTTTTAAATGAGAATTTCATAATAAATAATAAATAAAGATAAAATAGAGTAAGGGTTTTATAATAATTTTTGGGTACAAAGATGATCTATAGATCTATTTTACTTTTAGGAAAGAACAAGTACTAAGCTTGATCTGCAAGTAACACAAAATACATTATGGAGAATGGGTATTCTATGATGTTTAATACCAGAATAATATATATATACACGTTAAACAAGATTATTGAAGTTAAATATATGACTGTTCACATGTTTGATGGAGACGTAACACTGGTAAGTAAGGGTACAATTTTGACTCAAACCAGAATATAGATATCTTGTGTGCCATCGACCTCCATCAAGGAGGAAGCGATGTGCAAGAATAAAAAACGTTATCAAAGTATTGCTTTAAACTTAAAGAATTCAGATCTCTTTGTAATAGATAAATCCCAAAAATTATATGGCTAGGGTTTAAGTACCCAACAAGATCAATGTTTCATTTTGAACTAGCCTATGGCCGGAACATTATATTAAGTAACATATACTTCTTTACCTTCCAATGAACGAAGAAATTGTGGTTTGCTTGAAAAACATTCATGGGTTATAGAAGTAGCATGGCGCCTCTCTACTTCTTCTTGTGCAATGTCAAAAGCTTAGTCCAAGACCAAGTCATTTCCTTTAAAGACCAAACCAACAAATATGGTCGAGGGTAAATAGTAATACCCAAGAGAAATAACATGTATACCTGCAGACAAACCATAAAATCATGTGAGTATAGGAACATAACTGGAAACCAACGAAATAATAAGTAAAGAGATATGGAGCAAGCATTATCTCTGGTAGGCCCTCAAATCATTAACATTAAAGACGTCGACCTAGGTTATTGGCTCAGTATCGACATATGCTACAAAATATAATAAGTGATAAGGTTATTAATCATTATTATTGAGCAAAGGAATAAACTTCAATATTTACGTCGAAAGGTGTACACCTATTGACAATGGGCACAATTAATGATCTTTTAATCTTATTTAACCTTAAACCCTAATATGATGGCTATGTATTGAAGATGCTAGCATATTCTTAGTCGTCCTCCAAAATCAATGGGTTAGATTTATTGTTCATAACTTTCTTGCATTTATCAAGGCATTCGTTAACATGTTTATTTTTTAACATTTACCTAATCACACTAAAAAATTACTGTAAGGATATATAATTACCACATTTAAATGATTAAATAGGATTAAACCGTGGCATCTAAATAATTGTCCACCAACTACCAACCACGTTTCAGCGTTCACCAACACTATGTACCAGCGCTACAGACTAAATGATTTTCTTACCTCACACCGACTAGGAAAGGGGGTGGCTCGGTTCTTTACCTGTCATTAACCATTTCACTTTGGTAAAGGGTTAAAAATTTCTTCCCCTGTGTCAATATGATGGTAAGCATCCAGATTATAGTTTTATACAACGTAATGAGATGGTAAAAATACTAAAACGACCAAAAAATAACCTATTAATAAAACGTAAGTAGAGCTAAAGAAATTACGACCTCTATGAGGAGAAAGTTGAGCTCTGGTGAAGGAGAACATTGTGGTAAGCTTTGTTTGCAACAAAAATTTTCTCTCCACAAAACCAAGGAATGATGTAAACCCTCGTGTTTTCAATTGACCCCAAAACCCATGTGATAGATGGGAGGGCTATGCACAAAAATCTAAGAATAGAACTAAAAGAATGCATTGATGAGTAATAGTGATAGGCCTTGCTGGTATACCAACGGGTGAGGAATCTAGAGGTGGCATATGACTCATTGAAGGTATTTTCCAGTTGTTTATATTCCAACCAAGATGATTAATAACTAGGAGACACAACATTTATGAACTCAACCTGCCCATATCTTTTGGATACAATTCATATATCTCTTTCCTCGTATGAATAACTATATAAAAGAGTCGAAATAATACTATTTAATATTCTTAGAGTATAACTCGACTTGTCAATGTTTATACATTTGGGTATAATAATTAATAAGTTAAGGTCTATAACTATAATCATTGTGATGATTGTGTATAGGATGAGAACCCTATACATTTAAATGAAGAGGTTGGGTAATTAGCATGAAGAGTAATATTGTGTAAATAGAAAAATAAACTCGAGTATCATATTATATGAGAATGAAAGAATGGAATTATGTATGAATACATATATCATTTCATAACTTTTATATATATATATATATATATATATATATATATATATATGAGAATGAAAGAATGGAATTATGTATGAATACATATATCATTTCATAACTTATATATATATATATATATATATATATATATATATATATGAGTATTTAAAGTAAGAGAATTGTGAATTGTGACGATTACAAGGATAATATATAAATATACCTACAACATGAATGTGATATGCAAGGAATGAAGGTGTTATAAATTGGAAACATACATTAGAATGTAGGAAATGAATTTTGGATATCATGCATGGATTTGTTTGCTTAAAATACTTGAGAATTGCAATGTCAACGTTTGAAATAATTAATAAGTATACTTTTTGACCATTGTGGCAATTAATAGAGTGAGTCGATTAGTGCTAAATCAAGTAACGATGTGGACCCTTCAATACTTGAACCTGTAACATGTTTTGAGAATAATTGACAGAATTAAAGAGTAGTAAAGTCCTTGAAATAATCTAACCTTATCAATGCATTAAGCATAATAATGAATTACTCTTACAACGAAGTAAAAACATTTTTTTTGTTGTTGGTGTTTTTGGCGATGTTACATTGTTTGCAAAAGCTACATCCATGGGAAGTCGGCATATCAACTAACCACCTCGAGAACTATAATATTTTTGGTGCTTTGTCTCCTAGGGTTAGTGTTTTGGATATTTAGGGTTTAGTACTTTATGTTAAAAACTCCATTTCAACCTCTTGTAATGTCTTCTTGTAAATGAGCATTCTAGCTAGTTTGTATTGATTTGCATTTCACAATCTTTTCCTATTTCATTTATTAATAGAATATGGTTCTCATTGTATTATTGTGTTCCCTACAATATTTTTTTGTGTGTGCTTCCATTCATATTCCTTCTTTTCATTTCGTTCTCTATACAATCTAGATCAGTGGTTTCAAAGTAAACTGCACTTTGTTGTTTCTTAGTGCATCTCCCCAGTGAGGTCAGGGTACAGAGAGTTGGGTCTCGAACTAATTTCGCTTGGGGAAGGCCACTCTTGCTAGCTCAAGAGGCCTCCATGGTAGATTAAAATAGAGATGATAGAGTAGGATATCATATCAAGTTGTTTCTTAAGGAATACCTCACCCGACAAAGGAACGAGATGATGGAAATTTTAACCCATATTCTTTGATGATTGTCAATGACAGCCGAGAAATCTTCAACAAGCAACCATTTCTAAGGTGCAACGCCCTTCAAGGTACAAGTTAACTTTAGAATTCCTTTATTTGAAGGAAATATAGATGCAAATCCTTTGGAGAAATGGTTAAATATATTAGAGGGTTGTTACTCTTTCAAAAAAAAATCAGGCAATGAAAAGATCATGTTTTCACTCCTTAAGGCCCTTCCCCGTGTCAAATATTGGTGGGAAAGTTACTGGTGTTACAAAATATTTCCCATGTGCATAGGTGAAATCTCTCTTCGATATCTAGACCCCTATTGTCCAAGACAAGAAAAAAAAAAAAAAAAATGGACACTAACATTCCTTTATATCTATTATTTATGTCTATAGACAGATAATATAGAAGAAATAAGTGTGACTTACTCCTTTTCGACGGTTTTCCTCGTTGATCTTCAATCTTTGGTCTTGTTGTCCAAAATCCTATCATGATGAAGAAAGTCTGCAAGAGACTGAACAACACCTTCTACTCCTACAATATGTCATTAGACAAGAGAAAATATATCTATATAGACATACATGTATAAACAACAGTATGAAGAAAATAGGCCAAGTTATATTAATAAAGAAACATGGTGAAGTACTTACAAACCAAGGTTGACGTTGCAACAACTCCTCCAAGATCACCAGTCTAGCCCTTGCTTGAATGTCTCAATATTAGAATGATGATTCTTTGATGGATTCCTTCCTCCGAGATCAAAGGTTTGACACTCTGAAATCCTTTCTCCCCCTTTCACCTTTAAGTGGCCTCATTATATAGGATTTGGGAGGCTTAACCACCATGGAGGATTTTAGGAAATGGTTGAGGATTTATCTCCTTAGGTTAGGATTTGGTTGCCCAAAATGGAGGTAATATGGGTGACTCAACTCATGACTTAGCCCTTTGAACAAAACCACTTAAGAGCATCTCAAAGCTGACCCTTAGAATAGCCTTAACTTCCTTTAACCACTTCAACATTCCCCCAGTATGGAGCACAGAGAGTGTTTTTAAGACTCCCTATACATGGGCAAGGGAGCATTGATAAGGGTTCAATGCTCCCTATACATGGGCAGGGGGCGTTGACCTTCAAAAATGGGTCAAAACTCAATGTAAAAGGCAGTTTTTCGACCTTTTCATGATGGGTTTTTCTCCTCCACATTGACTAAGGATTATGACAAATGTTATTTCATGGTGTCAAACTGCATGAGACACTTAGTAATGTACATACAAGGCTTGATAAAGTGTATGCAACACTTATTAAGGTGCATACAACACTTTTGTGACACTTGTGACACTTAGGTGCATAATAGATGAAACACTTAAGTGTGACATTTTGGTGTGTAACAACTGGGAGAGACATGATGGAGATGAGTCTAAAACATTTAGGAAATAACTCACTTGGATGAATTTTGTTAATGCCCTCAAGGAGGAATTATACCATGTTGGGAATTATGATGACCAGTACATGAGATGGACAACTATACATCATGAGAGAGACTAGATGGTGTTGGAGTACATTGATATCTTCCATACCTTGTGCTCAAAGCTAGGTATCTAAGAATATGAGCGACACTTGGTTTTGAAGTACCTCGGTAGGATAAGAAAAATAACATCATCGATGTAGAACTAAGTGCTACCATTGTAGCTGCAAAGATCCAACCAGAAGAGTTAGAGGAGCCTAAGGAGGGGGAGCACATTTTCCATTCATAGATGTGGGTGAAGGGGACTCCACTACATTTCATTGTTGAGAGTGGTATCTAAAAGAACATGATCTCAATCAAGTTTATTAATATATAGAAGTTTTCAGTAATGCCACACCCCTAACCATACACCATTGGTTTGTTGATTCATGGACGATACCTCTGTATCAACCAAAAATGTCGCTTATCCTATTACATCAATCCCTTCAAAGATGAGGTACTGTGTGATGTTGATCCACTCAAAGTTTGTGATTTTATTTTAGGAAAAACCTATATGTGGATACATCATGTTGTTTATGAGTCCAGGCCTCGTAGTGTCATTATTACTTTGGGAGGATAGCTCTATAGGGTACCATAGGTAGTCTTGACTACTGTAGTTTCCCTGATCTTAGAAAAGCAGTGTCGAAAGGTAATCTCTCAAACTGGAAAAAAATTCCTCTTCATGGTTCATTCATAAAGTGAATGGGAGGTCACTATGACTGCCACCGCCTCATCATAGGGCCTCTCTACATAGAAGAAGCAAGTGGAAAATTTTGTAGAGGAATATAGGGATATCTTCACTTCGCCTATGGCGGTGCCTCTGCACTTCTAGATCAAACACTCAATTGACTTGATTCTTAATGCCCCTTTATCTAATGGCTCAATATAGATATTCTCTCTTCTAGAGAATGAGGAAATCAAATTTCAAATTCATGAGCTCATCCAAAAGGGCCACATTCGACCAATCTCCTCACCTTGTGGGAGCCCAATTGTATTGGTGCAGAAGAAGGATGGGAATGATGGGTATGTGTTATATCCTTTGCACAAGTACTAGTGTTGGGAAACGTGTCACATTTTTTTCTCATTTTTCATGTTGCCTCGATTTTTGTGTCCATTGTTGGACGATTTTTCGGCACATGGATTTTTTCTGATGGTTTTATATTTCCGGTTAAGGAATTAGGGTTGTTGACTAATCCAGGTCATTTTGTTAGGGTTTTGGATGTCATTGGATCCTATATGTATATTGTATTGTAAACAATGTATCATTATGAATGAATATAGAATATGTTGGTTTTCCCGGTTTGGGTTTCCAGGGGAAAAATATTTGTGTAATGTTTGTATGTGTCATTGTATCTTTTATGTTCTTTTACTGAAAATATGTTTGCAGTAAATATTGTACAAGTTTAAAATCTACAGGGACATGGTGCCTCTATATTGATTGCAAATGACTAAACAAGATCATTGTTAAGAACCGATACCCAATCCCTTGGATTGATGATCTTCTTGATCAACTTAAGGGTGACAAGTTTTTCAATAAGATTGATTTGAAATAAGGCTACCACCGGGTCTCGATTAAACAAAATAATGTATGGAAGACCAAATTTAAGTATAAACATGGTCTTTTTGAGTGGTTGGTCATGCCTTTTGGATTTAATAATTCTCCAACAAAATTTATGGGGCCATTCAAAACTATTTTATGGTCATATATTTGGATGACATCCTCACCTTCATTAGAACTTGGACAAAACATTTTCAACACATTCAAGGGATCATAAGCAATTTTCAACAGCACAAGTTATATGTCAATCTGAAGAAATGGTCATTTGGAATGCAGAGAATTCAATATCTAGGATATGTTGTGGATGAACATGGGGTGCATGTAGACCCAACCAAGATCCAAGTCGTTCACAATTGGCTAACCCCAAAAACTCTAACAGAGCTTTGCAGCTTCTTGGTCCTTGACAACTTCTACCATAGGTTCGTGTTGGAGTTCTCTTATATCACATGGCCATTAATCCAAGTGACCAAGGGTGGAGCTAAAGCCAAGTTTTCTTGTTCTAAGTCACAACAAAAATAATTTGAGGATCTGAAACACTGCCTCTTCTCGGCACAAGTCCTCACTCTACCAGACTTGCAACAACCATTCAAGATTGAGAAAAATGTTTCGGACTATGCTATCATTGTAGTCTTCACTCAACATGGGAATATGGTGGCCTATCACATTGAGACACTCTTTAATATTGTTTGTGGGTATCCCACCTATGACAAGGACATGTAATCCATTGTGCAGGCATGCATACAATGGAAGCATTATTTTCTGGGAAAGGAAACAATCATCCACATTGATCAAAATCCTCTATAATCCATGCAAACACAAGGAAAGTTACAAAATGACCACCATTAGAAGTGGTCCATGTACTTACAACAATTCCAATTGAACATTAAGTACAAGAAGGGTAGCACAAACCATTTTGCAGATTACCTCAATTGGCCCCTAGTTGTAGCCCTAACCATAGTTCTTAACTCTTGTGGGCATGATACCTATAGGTGACGCCAATTGTATGAAAATGATTATAAATTCACTACTACATATTGTTTATCTAAAATACTATTTTGCAATCTTTAATTCAACCTCACGAGGATAAACCCCCTTGCGTTTTTAAAGAGGTGGTACTCCTCTATTTCAAATAACATATAAGAATGAATAGAATTCTTGAGAAAGGACCAAGCTTATTGTTGAAATAAATATTCACATGCAAAGAGTGCCTAAGAAAGGACCAGGTATCTTGTAGAAATAAAATATTTACAATATGTTACAAAATTTATAAACCAAAAAAGTGTGTAGTAAAATAGGACAACATTTCCATCACAACATCCATCAAAGTAGAACACAATATTCAACAAAAGGGAAAGGAAAATATGGACCGCATATAACAAAGAACTCTAAATGATCATTTCATTAAACAAAATAAATATTTTGATAGACACACATCTGAAATCGCATGCTTAAATTCAAAGTCTTGTGAAATAAATAATGTTATCTCCCAAACTAGTTCTTTGGGAGCCTCAAAAAATAATAGATATATTTAAATAAATAAAGAATATTATCTTGGGTTACAGGTAAATAAAATACATTTTCCCTTCAAAGAGGACTGGAACTGGGATCTTGCGGACCATAAGATGAAATAGAGACCTGGAAAACAAAAGAGAAACGATCAAGGGTCAACTTCAGGTTTCACAGGTTACTGGGAACAGAAAAGGCAAAATAACAAATGATTGAAGAAGAAAGATGGAAATGGAAAGAATAAGGCTGCTACTTGACTTACTGTGATGAAAATATTTTAACCCTTTACATGTTTTCGTCACCAGCCAAGTCTGTTTTTTCTACAAAATATTTGGTTCAACAAATAATGACCCTCCACGTCGCTCATGTAGGATGCAAGGACTACCCCTGGAAGATCCAAAAGGTTCTCAACCCTTGCCTACTAATCCACCAGATGTCTCTCCTCAACAGAGAGAGGTCCAGGAAAACATACCTTCACAAGCAGAAAGCACTGACTCTTTAGACAATTTACGAATTGTTTCTGATTCTTTAGACGTTTTCTGAATACCTACTAGATACGAGAGATGTATTCTCTGAATGAATTCCTCTGGAGAATGTGTTGTTGACACTTCTGGAATACCATCTGAACCTCTTACCATCCTGAAAAACGAGGGTCCCTTTTGGACCACTGACATATTTTGAATCTGAGCTATAGTGCGGGACCTTTACGACTCGGGGGCAGGTGTTGATATACCTGTCGTCTCTGAACTTCCTGAAATGTCTGCTACCTACACGATACCTCTAGATCACTTTTCTAGTACAACTTGTTATCTCTTTATTGGTTCAGACACACATTCTATTGGTCCTAGCTTGACCATTCCTCTTCATATGTCCCATTACACAATGGCCCCACACACTATGACTATTCTCATTGGGAATACGGTGGTTACCCAAGCTCCCATTAGTACACCACTTTCGTCTAGACCTATCCCGTCTCTTCCTCATGGGTACAATTCTTTGAATACTTCTATACCTATTCCTATCCAGGTTCCATCTGGAGATTCTAGAGTTTTTACTCCTCCTGGGTACAATGCTACTTCTGGTTTCATTATGACACCTTCCAAGGTCCCCTCTGGAGGGTCTTATCCACCTTTTATGGAAGGATTTGTCCCAAGTGGTTCCAATATAATTGGAGGCTCTACTTCATCATTCACTTCTGGTTATCATATTCCTTTTGGAGGGAAATATAACACTGGGGGGAAAACTCAATTTGGAGGTCACACTCAAATTGGAACACCACCCCCGCTTGGAGGTTATACCCCACCCTCTGGACATAACATACCAGGATCACTAGACCTGTATTGGAACCTTCTCATCCAGGGAAATCCAAAATCATCTGGGGGGCAACAACCTCAAGTTATCTCTTTCATACCCCCTAGTTTGGGCTAGCCATATCTCAGTTCTTCCAATCCCATTTGGGGCTTGAATGTTCATTATAGTGTCCCTTTCCAAGGGAACATCCCTAATCAGTATAACACTATGGGCTACATGGATCCACACTCACATCCTAATATGTTAGGAGCTTCGCCTCACACACAAACTACTTACGGTCCTACTGGTATACCCATGAGACTTCCTCCCCAAAGTCACCAGTACCCTCACGTGAATAGAAAATTTCCCTTTTTAGCCACTTTGGATCTACCCAACTTGTCTAGAATCTTGAATGACCCTATCTTACATTCTCCTCATTGGCCCGTTATATTGTCCAAGTTACCATCCGAAATTCCCAAATTTGACGGTAAACCGGGAGAAGATCAAAACAACCATGTCATAACTTTTCGCCTTTGGTGTTCACCCAACTCTTTGATGGACGACTCCATTCGGTTATGAATCTTCCAACGAACTTTTACAGGTTCGGTTGCAAAGTGGTATACAGAATTACCACGAGGATTCTTCACCGAATTTAATACCCTAGCCATAGCTTTCATCACACATTAACAACTGCCCATCCGTTATGAAACAGGAACCGGAATTTTCAGTTCCTTCAAGCAGAATTCAGCCACTCATATCTCTGATCACATCCATGAGTGGAGAAGAAGACAATGTTTGATCAAACTCAACCTTCCCAATCAGTTATTGGTAGAATGGTTCACGAAATCATTCATGAATAAAATCTCTCGTGACATTGCCATGGGTGGAGTTGTCAGAGAAGAACAAGTGATCAATTGTGCTCAGTACCTTGATCTTTTTTATTCGCAAATGGGTACTCTTTATGACTTGCTCCCTGATGCTCCTCGTCTTTCTACCACCGCTACCTCAACTACCCCTATTTCTTCTCATGTGGTTGATGGTGTGATTGGCACTTTCCATGCTCAACCTCAATCTATCCAAGCCTCTCCCACCAATCCCAAATCTACTGCTTTTAATGTTCCAAATGCTCTGACTCCTACCCCTTCCACCAACAAAACTTCAGAGGTTAACTTCATTCAATTTACCCCAGCCGACAAAAATAAATCTAAAAAAGGAAAGGGTAAGAATAAGGAGGATAAAAATAATCCACAATATGAGAAATCCAAAATGCAACCTTCCTATGACAAGGATAAGCGCAAACCCCGATACCCTTTCCTTGTCTCTGGTTATGATCACTACACAAAATATTTTCCAAGATGTGCAGAGGTCACTAAGTTCCTTCAAGGGACCGCGAAGCCTCCCACACCTGCCATTTTGTCCCAACCTTTCTCTTCTCAACAACAAGCCCAATTGGTCATTCACGACCAACCCTCTCCTTCCACCACTTCCTATGTCCTTATGTGTACTGGTGATTCAAAAAAGAATGACATTACACTCACTACTTGGGCCAAAGATTACTCTTCCTCAAAGGATAAATTTGATGATATACCACCTTCATTGATTCAACCACCTCCCTCAACTTCACCTCCCAACAATCCTCTTCATATTGAACGATCGAGCTCCGATATAGTTCTTCACCCCCCTCCAAAGGGCGTTGTTCAAAAGTATTCCTTTAATCCTTATGCACGTGCTTCTCAGAACTACAGTATTGTAGTCGGTCTTGCACAAGCACCTTTCGTGATGTCATCTCTTGAAGTCCTTCAAAGTTGTCCCGCTCAACAGAAGGCACTATTAAAGGCTATTGGTGGAATTGATCCTACAAATACAAATTTGATAATTTTTTACCTGGAAGATCACATTCCAAGGCTACATCCTCAACTAGCGTTTGAGATACAAGTTGTTGTCGAGAACAAGAATATATGTAGACTCGTTACTAACAAGGGTGCCTCGATGTGCATAATGTTTTTTGCCTATTGGAAATCCATTGGCTCTCCTCCCCTCACCAAATCACAAAACACACTTAATTCCTTCAATGGATTTGGTTTTAAACCCTACGATGTACTTCCCTCATTGTATATTACGTTGGAAGGAAAATCGATCAATGTTGAAGGTGAGGTCTTTGATGTACCTCTCGATTATAACCTCTTACTTGGCCATAGCTGGATTGATTCTATGTGCGCAATTGTGTCTACCCTTTTCCATGTAGTACATTTTCCACTCCAAGGAAAAGTCATTACTGTAGACCAGCTAGCCTCTTTCACCATTGATTCTCGTACTAGAAACATACCCTTTATTTTGAAGACAACTCCTGGTAATAAGAATGTCAGTGTGGGTCTACTAAAATATTCATCTTTGATGGGTACTTTCCCAATCCCACCACCCGATATTCCACCTCCTTTTGTCGCCTCGATCATCATGATTTCCACCTCTGTTCATGAAACCCCCACATCTCATGACCCATGGATAGTACCTGACCCCAATGATTATCTTCACTATGACGAGGAAATTCCTTTAAGTCCGTTTGAGTTGGATTATCAAGACATTCAATCATAAACCTCTTCTACCCCCTCTCTTAGTGATTCATCTCCCGATCCATTTCACGTCATTTTTTCTACCGACAAGATGATTATGTCTGTTATTTCTATGGAAGACACCCCTTGGGATGATCGACATCATCGTTCCATTCTCTTCCTGGAAGAGCACGCTTTAGAGAGTTATAAACGGATTTTGACTTCGTTGACTGTTGTTGTCATTTCCTTTGTTCCTGAGTCAACCCATGATGTGCTTTACGAAAGGAACCTAAGTAATATTTCACCCATTGTTCCTCTTGACATATCTATAAAACTTGGAGTTGTTGAAAATGTTCACATTGGAGCCGCTTGTTCCAATAACGAAGTCGTCACTTATAAAGCTATTTTTAAAGAATTTTGTGACGTTCTTGCTTGGAGTTATGAAGAGATGTCGGGTATTGAGCCCAATCTCATTGTACATGAAATTAAGACCTACCCGAATGCTAAACTTGTTCGACAGAGACTTCGGCCAATCCACCCCCATAAAGTTGCTGCTATCAAACTCGAAGTTGAAAAACTTCTCAAGGATGGATTTATCTATTATGTGGCTTTAACTGATTGGGTATCCAATCTAGTTCTGGATAATAAAAAACAAGCCACGATCCATGTATTTGTCGATTATAGGGATATTAATAAATCTTGTCCCAAGGACAAATTTCCAACCCCCTTCATTGACCAAATCGTCGACGATTGTGCCGAAAGAGAAATATTCTCTTTAATGGATGGTTTCCATGGCTTAATCATATTAACATTTTACCCGTGGATCAACACAAAACTACTTTCATTTGTCCTTGGGGTACTTTCACCTACTGGAAACTACCTTTCAGTTTGAAGAATGTTGGTGCGACTTTTCAACGTGCCATGTCTTATGATTTTCATTATATCAAGCACATTGTATAATAGTATCCCGATGATTTATTAGTGCAGTCCATGCATCACGAAGACCACCCGACCCATCTCCGAGCCATTTTCCTTCACTGTCGTTACTACCGTATACGTTTAAACCAACACAAATGTGTTTTTTGTGTGGAGTTCGGCCGACTTCTAGGTTTTATTGTGTCACTTCATGGAATTAGGGTGGATCCTTTGAAGGTTGAGGCCATCCTTAATTTACCTCCTTCTACTTTACGCCAGCTCCAAAGTTTGCAAGGGAAGGAAATTTTTTTGTGTTGATTCATTCCCAATTATGTTGAGTTAATGCTAGGATTTACTCGACTGTTGGAGAAGGGTGATGGATTCATATGGGACAAGACTGCCAAAAACGCCTTCCAAGCTTTGAAACTTTCCCTAATACGAACACTACTGATTTTCCCACTAGATTATAGTCAAGACTATTTCCTTTACCTTGCTGCTTCGTAATCTACCATTGACATGGTTTTAGTCCAAGAGGATGACTCACACGATGAACATGTAATTTATTATTTGAGTCGAAGTCTCACATCTACTGAGGGAAAATACCTACATGTGGAAAAACTAGCCTTGGAAGTTGTTCAAGTTGTCCAACATTTTCATCACTATATCATATTATGCAAGACCACTATCATTTCTGATTGCAACCCTATGCAGTGTATCCTTACATGCTAATTGCTAGGGGGTAAATACTCCAAATGGATAGTGATTCTCCAGGAGTTCGACTTAGAGTTTGAACACGCTAAGTCTAAGACATCTTTGGTATTTGTCGATTTGATATGTGACCTTCCCTTCGCTGAGACGGAAAATGTGGCAAAGGATTCCTTACATGATGAATCCCTTTTTCTGACCAGTTCTGATGACGCTTGGTATGGAGATATTATCATTTATCCCCAGACTCAAACTTTCCAGCATGACCTCTCTATTACAGACCTTCATCGCATACGGTATCAATCCCATCAATACATAATTCTCAGTGACACTCTCTATCGTCGTGGTGTTGACTCTATTTTCTGATGTTGTCTCACCTTCGATGAGGCTGAGAAAGCTTTGAATGAATTCCACTCTAGAGCATGTGGTGGTCATATGTGTGGGTATGCCACTTCCGAAAATATCTTACGAGCACAATACTTCTGGCCTTTTTGGTTTAAAGACTGTATAACTATCGTCCATATGTATCATGCTTGTCAAACATATAATAACAAGATAAGATCTCATCCCTCTCCTTTACACTCTGTAGTTTTCGTTGGACCTTTCACAAAATGGGGCATTGATTTCATGACATGTAACCCTCACTCGGTCAGGGGGCATGGATACATCGTCGTAGTCGTGGATTATTTCATGAAATGGGCCAAGGTGATGCCTACATTCGATAATACCAGAAAAACTACAACCCTCTTCATATTCAATCATATCATCACATGACTCAGAATCTGACAAGCTATCGTCACCGATCACGGTAACCATTTTCAAAATTTCATGATTTTCGAGCTTACCAAAAAGTTGGGTCCTCGAAATGAAAACTCAACCCCTTACTATCCACAACCCAATGGCCAAGTTGAAGTGATAAACAAACTTCTTATCACCATGCTTCGACGGATAATAGGAATTCACAAGACAAGTTGGCACATGATGTTGTTTTCAGCATTTATGGGCCTATTGGACATTCGTGAAGTCTGCCATGGGATTTACACCTTTAAGTTGGTGTAAGGTATTGAAGTTGTTCTGTTGATTGAATGTGAGATACCATCGTTGAAGCTAGTCGTTGAACTTCTCCCAAACACATCTACCGAGGAAGAACGTCTATTGTATATAATGCAATTAGACAAAACCCGTCATGATGCCACCCTAGTTATTGAAACCCAGAAGAAACACGTAAAATCCCAATACGACAAGCATTTCAAGCCATGTGTTTTCTCTGAAGGTGATCTAGTTCTCCTCTATGAACAAGATCGTGATTTACTAGGGGCCGAGAAATTCAAGGCTATGTGGCGCAACCCTTATATCGTCAAACGAGTGTTGGATAAGGGAGCCTTTGAATTAGTAGATTATGATGGAATTCCTTTATGTGAACCCAGAAATGAGATTTACTTGAAGAAGTACTATGATTAAGATATCTTTGCATGAGTGCTTGCATTTTTATTGTATCATACTTTTGTGTGCTTTTTCATTATTTGGTTTCAACCCTCAACTGCTTACCTTGCATTGTTCTTGGTTTCCATATGTCAGTGTCTTCACCACCCCACATTGGCTTTGTTGATGGCACTTGTCGTAGTACTCAAAACTTAACATCTATTGCTTGGGCAATCTATGCACCTACAAACGAGTTAATCAATCTACACGGTGTTTTCCTCGGTCGTGCAACTAACAATATCGCGGAATATAGTGTTGTCATCGAATTATTGACCGATGTTATTTCACTTGGAATCTGTCATCTAGTTGTATGGATTGATTCACAGTTAGCGGTACTATAGCTAAGTAATGTCTATGTTATCCAAAGTCCTACTTTGTTTCAGGTATATCTAAAAATTCGCCTCTTGGAACGTTATTTCGATTACATTGAATATCAACATATTCCTAGATGTTTAAATACATTGACATATGCATTAGCTAAGTATGTGTTAGACATAAATTTGAGACACATGTAAATCCAATCACAATTCACATTAAAACAAGTAAGCCGATAGAAGCCTCATGTATATAGATAATGATAGAAGTGTTTTCTGTCCGAAGACCAAAATATCAAAATATGAAGCTCATGGCTTCTACAAAATGGCATAGAGGATGCTACTCATGGTAGCACACTACTTCCCATGCTACCCTACAAAGTAGCCGACTATGTGAACCAGATATTCCTACAGTATGATGTTGATAGCGTCTTATAATTTCACCGATTTGGCCCTACATCTGCATTGTCAAAATATTTTGATTAGTCATTGGATTGAAAGCAGAAAAAACATCTTATATTTTAAAATTCACAAAAAACATCATAAAAACAAAGCGTTCTTCTTACTTGCATCTCCCCACTGAAATCCCTTAGGTAGAACCAAGTTAGGCTCACCTGTAAAATCCAACCTTGCATATGCATAATCATCCACCATCGGGATCTGAGGTCTCAACCAGTCAAAGAATGCATCGTTGTATTTGATGATGGGGCCCACTACATGTCAATCCATGACGTCGCACCACCTCTTCATCCTTAGGTCTCGTGGGGCCGATATGCCCCACTCTACCTGTAAACATAAATGGGGGAATATCGCTAAAAACAAAGACACCAAAATAGATACATACCCAAATTTCTTTAGGTCCCCCTTCTTGCATTTTATAAGTTGTGTCTTCATGTGCTGCATAGGAATCTGTCACTCCAGTTGAACACCCTAGGTTCCATGCACTCCACGACATGTGGAAAATAAATTTGGAGAGCCATGTGAGGATATGCACTCCCCACCATAAATTAAATGGTAAAAAGAATAGTTTGGATGGGTAAATCACAGACACCCCTAATGGAAACTTTTCCCTTGCATCTCTCTACCTCAAGAGAACAGTATCGACGGAGATACTCGCTCATTGGTAGACCACCACCTCTACTATCAAAGTCACATGAGACCCAAAAAAAGATAACCTCGTCAAGAAATAGATATTTTTGATATCTAAGGATGGTACGTGGGAGCCCACATGAAACACCTATTGGTCCACATCCAACATGTGGACTAGATACTCCAATAGCCTCAGCTGGGCTCTCATACCTTGGATTTAAAAAAAAAATCAATAATCTGCATTGTCAGAGGGCATTCATAGTGCCCGAGTCATTCAAAGCATCATGGTCATCATCTTTGTGCTCCCTCTCCCTCCACTCCATTATTTTGACGATCAAATACCTGCATTGGGACAATAAAAGGGAGTTAGCATCCTCATTTGCTGCTTTGGAAAATTTCTATTGGCTAAACGCATGAAAATATTTTTTGGTTTTTGGCCACTGCAAGCAGAGATTTTACACAGTGCGAGGTTTCCACAGGTGAGCCACAGGGAACCTACGTAAATCAATTATTTCCATAGATCTCGCTACTAGTCACCTGCAGTGTCCATAGCGCGCACCTACCGGCCCAACATTCAACTCAAAAGACCATTTTAAATCGATAAAAATAAAATTTAATCAAATGAAAAGCAAGAGGATGAAGAGATTATTGTTTTGATGGAATTCATTCGCTTAATGGTCACCCGTGCCTCCCGCAATCGACAACCAAAGTTTGAGGTAAAAATAGGGTTTCTAGGCAAGTTTTGGGCAAAATGAAAATGAAATAGTAAAAAGAGTTTTTACTGCTAATTATTTCACCTTTTACTTTTTCTATTAATATTTTCTATTATTTAAATTCATTTTATCAAAAGCCTAAAGGTCTAATGGTCTCGTGAGTATTGTTTTTCTCAAAGATAGAAGAATTGGAATCTTGAACAATGAAATATGGAGATTTTTGTTCTCATTCTCAAAAATCGATGAGAATGCAACCGAGTATACTTTTGTCATCTTTTCATACTCATCATGGTAACACGAAAAACAAAACCCATGGAGTATCCTTTAAGCTCTTTTCATGCTCCATAAAAATGAAAATATTGTTGAGCGACCTTGTTCTTTTCATGCTTGTAAAAGTATTTGAAGAAAATGTTTGATGGGCGATAGTTTATCACTTTTTCGGTCTCATCAAAGTACTTTAAGAAAAAGGAACTGAGAGAGTTCTCTTTAATTATTTTTTAGACTCTCAAACATGAAAAACCCCCGAGTTTTCTATCTTTGGACTCGTTAAACAAACATCAAAAGACCCATACAGGATCGAACCACTCCTTCTTAGGGTTCGTTAAACATACTTGAAGGGACTCGTCTGAAGGATGATCTTACATAAACAAGAATATGTTATCCTCTTCAAGTTTGCATAAAAATAAAGAGGTACTCACCAGAAATGGTGGGGGGGAATTCGGGAAAGAAACGTGTCTCTGTATTTGTGTTAATGGCAATAATAGTCTCTCTTGAACATGACACCCCCCTTCATCATTTGAATCTGGGTTAGGGAATCCATTTCTCTCTCGTCTGAATTTCTGCAATTTCATATCCTAGGTCGTCTTTGAGTCAATGCTACCAAGACCATTGTCATGTCGTTCATATGTTCAAGAGAATTCCAAACAAGTCCTCTATCGAGTCGGCCATCTGCAATTGTCAATTCCTACCATGTCGACCTTCCTTGTGTGAGTTTCAAATTATTTTCATACTTTGATCTACCCTAAATCTATTACTTATTTCATGTCATTTATGAGGGATACATCAAGGCCCTCCTATGACAAGTCTTTTCCTGTCGACTTCAACTCTTCATCCAGGAACAAGACTTAGAAATCATTTAGTACCTTAGAGTCTGCATGCCTCAATGGCAGGTTTCTTTTCTTCGAAAGTGGATTCACATCATTGGTCCTTAATCGGAATATTCCTTCAAGTGTTCGACTTCATCTCATTTATTCACATTCGTTGGATTGTACTAAGGTACCTTGGGATTCATTTACATCAATGGTGATTTCCCTTGCACTTGTTAACATTTTTTATCAACGACCAGTAATCAAGTGGTTTCTACCATGTTTGACTTCAACACCTATAATCGCATGGTTAGATTCATACTTATGGAGGACGAGATTGAAGATCCTGGATTTCATCATCTTGGTCTAGGATGCAATGGAGTATTTATGATTTGTATTGACACATAGATACACTTTGTACGTCTCGTGGCTATGTCCTGATTTCAAGTTTGTTAACACATAGATCCACAGTGTATTCTTGCTGGTTATATATCATCTTGATGACATGGATGCACAGTGTATAATTGGTGGCCATGACTGACATTTATGATTCAAATCATATGTAGTCTGAGGATGGGAATGCCTACCTCAGAAATGGCATAATATTGTGCAAATGATTGATTGTTTGTAGGTTCCCGATTTGTGCACTCCTTGTTCTCGACACACACACGCATTTTAAAAAGTATTTCAGTTGTCACGAGTTCCAGTATCATAGTTTGGGGGGGATTTTGTTACACATTATTTTTTTCACCCTGATGATGATTCTACAAAAATGTGTTCAGGCTCTCAAAATGACCTTTTTCATGATGAAAAATCACTGATTCCTTCCTCTACAAGGAATTTTTTTAGAATGATGTCGCAGGTTAACAGTAGTACACAGTGTGAAAATCCCTTATTTCTACAAGATTCTCTATATCTAGCTTGCAGGGTTTCCACAGACTGCTATATAGGCAGGGTGCAACGTCGTTTGAAAGCTAAAAGAAGAAAGAAGTTCACAAAGTTTCTAGAAAGAGAATCTTCTAGAATGTGAGGTGGCTTCCATATGGTTGTGATCCTACTAGCTTCTCTGATTTGGTGGGATCATCCTCATCCTTTTAACCACTTCACCTTCTCTTATATAATGATGGGTTTCTCATGGAAAAGGTTAAGCAAGATTGAGCAAAGAATTGTTGAAAGAATAGGTTGAAGACTATGTGAAGGATCTTGTTGCAACTGATGCTTGAGGTCTCCATTTATCCATCAATCTTTTGTGGACCATATTCATACAAATTCAGAGCAATTGTATGTGTGTGGTGGAACAAAGGACCACTGAAAGGGAACTTGCGACATCAAGGCAATTTGGTTGTATCTTCCACTTTTACTTAATATAATACGGTGACGTGTTTCTTTCCCATAAAATCATTAGCATTTTATTACATGACTCCTTGATCACATGTTTAGGTTTTCATTGAATCTATTATTGTTGATTTCACTTTGATTGGTTTGTGTCATTGCAGATCTGATATCACAAGAGCATTGAGGTGAAGATGAGACAACAAAGATATAAGGAAGTGATATCTAAAGGTATGCCATCCAATCCTTCTTTGGTAGTAAATTCAATAAGTGTAACTTAGGGAAAGTGTCATGTCCTATATTGTTTTGTTCTAGATCCAGGTGGATCTAGGGAGATTAGTTTATGTCCACATTCACCAATTTATCCAATAACAAGAGAGGAAAAAACATAATTTGAGTGAGATACACATATCATGATTTAGATGTGTGTGTGGATTCCCAACAATCATAGAATCCAATCTACCTGCAGAGACATCATGTAACCTAAAAGAAATAAGTTTGGACTAGATATGTCTATGTGCTTCTAATAAGGAAAAATGGGGTGTGAATTACTAATGAGGAATAAATGTATTTTGTTCACAATTTGCATAAGAAACTACATGAAATTAAAAATGACAACTTCAATATTCCAAATCAATCTAAGAAAAATAATTCAAAAAATGTTATATAACTATCCCTATTGGAGTTTAAATATGTTGGAAAATAGAGAGGCTAGAAGATGGTGAATCACATAAAGTCATGCATAATCCTCTTTAATATGACTAGAAATAATGAGCCATCACTAAACTGTATATTATGGTTATCCATACTCCTATTGTATAACATGGTTAGAACCAGTCACCTTGGACTACAATAATGAAACTAGAGAAGCAACAAAGGTAGGTTGTTGAGCAAGGAATTGGATACTAAAAATATAATCTTAAGTTATTTTTTCGCCTCATCCATAGTATGAAACAAATATATATTTTGTTTCTCAAGAATATGGAGAATTTTACGATTGTTAAGAACCAAATATCAACATAGCATAAAAATCCTCGGAATAAGTACTCCACTCCTTGACAAAGAGAGAAATTTAGATAATAAGCCTCTTCGAGGGGACAACCTTCTTATACATTACATGAATTCACAAATACTAGATGATTCCAAATGAAAAAGTCTCCTTGGTATATATAGGATACTAGGAGGTACAAGAACAACTAATGGAACCAAGCCAACATAAATAAAATTAAAATACTAATGTAATCTGCCCCAATTAAGTGGTAATGTTCCATGATTGAGGGCTTAACATGCCCCTCCCCTTCAAACAAGTGTTGTCTGCAATGCTTGAGTAGTTCTGGATGCTTATGTATAAAAGACTCATCTTCCCACGTGGAATATTCAATAGGTAGTTTCTTCCACTTTATGAGATACTTTGAAATTGATTTATTCCACAACTAGTGAATTCTTGTGTCAGTGATAGCTTTAGGATCCAATATGAATTTTCCTTCCCTGTCAAGTTCTGGAAATATAGTTTGAACTAGGATCTTGTCACCTATAACCTTCTTTAAGCATGAAACATGGAAAACTGGGTGTACTTGCGAAGATGCAAGTAGCTCCAATTTGCATGCCATAGTTGTTATCCACAATTTTGGTCATTGATATGATGTCATGATAATGTCATGATGATGTAAAATCAATCTCTTTACTAAGAACACTTTCCTGAGAAAAGTTACATTTGTCTGCTTCCAGAAATCATGCTTTTAAGGGATGTTCGCAGGCTACCTATGTATTTTCCTACGAGAATGCCTGATTCTCGCAGGCTGCTTTAAGCTGGAGTGCGAACCTCTCGCACTGTAACTAACAACTAGGGTGAGAACATGTTTCAAAGGAAGGAAAAAGATAAGATCTCGAATCTTTTAGAAACATGAGTTGGCTTCGAATGGTTATTCAAGTGCTGGCATTCCAGATATCTTGGGATCATTTCCTATCCAAGTAACTAATCTATCTTCTCTTATATATTGAGGAGATTTCTCATGGAAGGGGTTAAGAAGAATAAGCAGCAAGCTAGATAGAGATTGATTAGAGAATTAGTGCAAGACTGTATGGAGAATTGATGCTACAGCAGCAAGAGACAACAGTAAGGTCATCACAAGTGGTTGATTTTCTTCATGCTTGAGCAAGTGTGTGTGTCAGAGCTAGGAACCATCGAAAGGAGACCTACGACATCAAGGCTCGGGTTGTAAGTTTCACTTTCAATTAATTCAATACAACAATATGTCCCTTTCCCATAAAGATGATGTCACTTTATTACATAACT
>JZKD02S1974284.1:13575-27094 GCA_000966675.3 Picea glauca | reverse complement strand
GACTGGATCCTCCAATTCCAAGTCATTCAGCGTTAAGGAAATCACAGGAACCAATTAGAGACTCCGTAACTATTACAGTGATCCATTACAACATCATCCTATAACAGCTACAACTTGACTGGATCCTCCAATTCCGAGCTGCTCTAACACAGTATAACAAAGATGTAAATAAACTGGCATTCATAAGGCAAGAAGTCTCAAGAGTTCATACATAACCAGAGATAATAGTGCTTCATTAAAGCTTTACAACCGGGAGCTCTGCTCTACCATCAATCCTTTACAAAATGGAAAAAACGCCTACATATACTTGGAACTGACTCAGGCGCTGAAGGCGCGATCATATCATGAATTCAATGCTTGAAGTTGAGGATCTTCTCTATCAGGATGGGATGTCAGTCTGCCTCAATCAAATCTGTCCTCTGCTCCTCTGTCATACGCCTCCTTAATTCAGCATGGCTTGCGCCAGGGGGTAGCTGAGCCCTTTGAATATTGAACTAGCGTGTGCAAGTTCCTCTGGTGAGTTGGAGACTCGGCGTGGCTTTCCTGAAGAGAACCGGTACAAGGGACCCTCCTGCGTAAATTTCAGCTGGGACCTCCATACTCTACAATAAATGGGTGACGCGAGGCTTCACCCACCCTCTTTCTCCTTTTCTGTTGAGCCGAAGAGGCTCTTTAGATCCCCGAGTGGAATCCCTAATGAAAACCCGACCTAGTCCACAGGTCTCTTCATCTTTCCTCACAGTCTCCTGTACTTCACCGTGACTTTTCCCCGACTCTGTATCGAGTTTCGGGGTTTCGCGTTCCCCGTCGTGAAAGCCTGCCACCTGTCCTTTGTTGACTTCTTTGGCCCCACACTCTTGGTGTCGGGATATCGCGTATCGCGATATCGCAGTGTTTGATGCAACGGTTCCCTTGCCTCCAAGAACCCCGATATCCTGATGGCTTCAACTCCGATGGACGCTTCCCTATCAGGACCCTCCCCGATTACGCTGATCTCCTGCCACGCGTCCTTTCCAGATGGATGGTCCCTATTAACTCTCGGGGATTCGGGACTTTCGTTGTCTTGTTTCTATTTCTTGTCCCGAGACAAGAAATATCGCTAACAGTTTATAAATAAATATTATATTTAATATGTTGTTGAAAATTTTGTAGCTTCATGGGGTATTCCCACCAAGGGCCATGGTGTTAGGCATGTGGGAATCTTCATTGGCACCATATCAACCTTTCGTTTCAGTAAAATAGTTCTTGGAATGAGGCTAGGGCCTCATGGGTAAGTTGATGGGTTTTGTGGGCTTATGATGGGGTGTCACACCCACAAAGGGGAATAAAATATTCTAATAAATAGTTGAGTTTAGAAAGGGCTCATAAACTCACTCATTAGACTTGTGTATAAAGGAGAGATGTCATTGTGACATTTTATCATTGTGGCATCATGGAGTTAACATAAGTGAGTAAACACTTGTGCTAGGGAGCATGATAATTTCAACAAGGAAGTAATTTTTAGATCTAAAATTGGTCACATAGAGTTGCATGTGAAAATTGACATGGTATCAGAGCAGAGGCTTTGAAGAGAAAGGGATAATCTTTGAGACACAATAATTTCAGTGTCAATTTTTTCAGTGATAACAGCTAGGGTTTTTGTTAGATTGCTAGGAAGTTATTTTCAGATCTGAAATTAGTCACATACATGCATGTGAAAATTGACATGGTATTAGAGCAATGGCTTTGAAGAGAAAGGGATCATCTTTGAGACACAATTTTGATGTTGCAAGTACAACAAATTGTCATTACAGATTTTTTGTTTTAGGCAAGTCACCATGGATACTTGGTTGGTGGATAGTGGAGCTTCTCATCATATGACAACATCACAGAAATCACTCACCAATTTGACAGATGAGAATTCACTATTGCAAGTGGAACTTGGTGATAATGCCAAGTATGCAGTCAAGGGATTTGGCACAACTTCATTTCAACTAAGGTCCATAAATCCTTTCAAGATGAGTGAAGTTTTGTATGTACATACTTAGACTAGAGAAGAACCTACTCTTTGTCTCTGCCATGGAGGACAAAGGGTATGCAGTGGAATTCGTAGATGGGTAGGTTCTCGATTGGCCAAAAGGATTGAGTCTTGACTCAGCAGAGGTCATTAGTACTCCTGATGACAATCTCTACAAGTTGATTGGTCAGCTAGCTCAATCCCTGGCACATGACAGTGATAATTTATGTGAGCTTTGGCACAAGGAATTGGGACACTTACATCACCATGTATTACTGGTATTAAGAAAGATGGTTACAGGTCTTCCAGAGTTTGGAACTAAACATGAAGAAGTATGCAAAGGTTTTGCACTGGGAAAGAATGTCAAAGTTTCTTTTCTAAGCAGTGACAATAGGTCCAAGGAGATCCTGGACCTGGTACATTTGGATGTGTGTGGACCGATGTCAGTTCCATCTACGAGTGGTTGTTGGTATTACGTGACCTTTGTTGATGATTATTCCAGGAAGACATGGATTTACTTCATGAAGACCAAGGATGAAGTCTTCAGTCGACTCAGGGAGTTCAAATCTCTGGTGGAGAATCAGGCAGGGAATAAGATCAAGGTTTTGAGGCTAGATAACAGGGGTGAGTATACTTCCAACGAGTTCAATAAATTTTGTAAAGAAGCATGGATTAAGAGCAAGATGATAATACCTTTCACCCACAACAGAATGGGGTTGAAAAGAGGAAGAACCGGACCTTAGTTGAGGCTACCAAGGAAATGTTACATGACCAGGATCTACCCATGATGCTTTGGGTAGAAGTATGCAAAACTGCAGTTTATGTTTATAACAAGAGTCCCCATAGGATCTTGGGGGGAAAGAATCCTAAGGAGGCATTCATAGGAGTGAAACCTGAGATAGGGAATTTGAGGATCTTCAGTTGTCCAGTATATATCCATGATCCTAAGGAGAAGAGAACAAAGTTGAAACCTTCTGAAAGAAAGGGTGTGTTTATGGGATACAACGAGACTTCGAAATCCTATTGTATCTACATTCTAGGACAAAGATATGTTGTGGTTAGTCGGGATGTCAGGTTTGAGGAGGACTTGGCTTTCAGGAGGTCCCATGAGATCACGATAGGTGGTGCGGAGAAAGATGCCCCAAAGGTTAAGGAGAGTATAGTTCCATCCAGTACATAGGAGTAGCCCTCATATCATGAGGAGGAGTCAAAGGCATTTGTGGATACAGTGGATCCTCCTAGTGATGAGGACACAGGACTTAGATGGCTTCAATAGATATTGAAGGATGTCGAGGGACATGCATCCCCCAGAGGCACCTTCAGGGAGAGAAGACCTCCGTGGAGATTTTCCAGCTACGTGGATCTTATGAGTAACATCATTGATTCCAAGCCTTCCAGCTTTAAGGAGGAAGCAGACCAACAGGTTTGGAAGGATGCCACGATGGAGGAGTATCATTCCATCATGAAGAAAGATGTTTGGGACATAGTTCTGAGACTAGAAGGGAATTCTATGGTAACTTCCAAGTGGATCTATAAGATCAAGCATACTTCAGATGGTAGTATCAACAGGTATAAAGCAAAGTTTGTAGCTCGAGGGTTCTCCTAGAAAGAGGGAGTAGATTATGAGGAGATTTTTTCTCCAGTTTCTAGGTACACCTTTATCAGGGTTATTATTGTTAGAATAATGTTGATGTGCTCGTTTAACCATAGACAATGCTACACCATTGTCACCCAACCATAGGAATAAATCCACCCCCAGGCACCTTAACCTTTGATAGAAAGAATGGTTCCAGGAAGCCATACCATAACCAATAGATAACCAAGAGAGTGCACCTTCTCCAAGGGTAGCGCACAAGAGAAAGTACTAGAAATACTAAACAAGAGAAAACCATACAAGTGAAGTTGTTTTTTCTCCTCCTCCAAACTTGTGCACTATTTCTGGGTGACTGAGAGTGTGTGAGTGACTGAAAAAATGAGCTAAGACGTCCTCGCTTTATAGTGGTTATGTCACATGTTTGGCCCGACTTGTCTTCCTGGAGGATAATATATTAATATTATATATTTTGTTGAGCCAACATGTCGTCTAGGGTTTTCACAGATTTGTTTAGGGTTTCTCTTGCTTCTGGAATATTCTATTCTAGTCAAAGGTTACATATGGAAGTTAATACCTTATGCAGCTACCATAATATCAACACTCCCTCTTAGCTAGGGAGTTATTAATGGTCTCAAACACATCCACCCATCTTCACATGGTATGGGCAAGGCTCACATAGTCTTGTAGACCATTCTATAGGTAGCATCATCACATCACACATGGATACACCCATGTGGACCTATCAATCTTGTCTAGGGGCCACAACCCGCTAGAGAACACTACATCTACACCTCGTAGTGTGTGTCACCATTATCGTCATGGGATACACCTGCATGATGTGCTCACCCATGGCTACACCCATGTCATGAGTATCATCATTACTATCAGCATCATCTAGTAGCAATCCAACATCAAAACATATCATCACAATATACATGAGCCTCATTTAGCTATATTGATGATCCATCTCCACCACCATGTGTCTAGCACCTCGGGTCATTCTTGTCCCATGAAAATAATTGTAATCTCATTGGAGCCACATTCACCTCATAGTTGATCCTCTCATAAGATTACTTCATGAATGCATTTAGCTCGATGTTATCAAACACATGTTTCTAGCACCTCGGGTCGTTCTTGTCCCATGACAAGAATTATGACCACATCAGAGCCACAAACACATCATGGTGATCCTCTCGTAGAATCATTCTGTGAATGCATTAAGCTTTATGCTATCAGACACGTGGAATTGTACCTCAAGTCTTCATTGCGTCGAAGACTACGTTGGAGCATATTTATTCTGGATGTAGATGTTCCCTATCTCCCATGGTCTACAGCCCAGTTTTTGTGGAGATAGAGTCAGCTTGATGTTTATCGGGGCTACTCACCTACTCATGAGAGTTTCAAATGCCCGATGCAATTCACACATGGGATATCTAGCAACAACTCGAATCTTCAGTCCGTCGAAGATTACATCTAGGCCTATTCCCACATGATCAAGTATGTCTGATCAATATTGGAATATCGGCATGATGTTGCAATTATCATACTCCCCTAGGGAAACATTTACATTCTCGTCACGCTTGTCCCAGACAAAGGCTTAGTGCAAATGTCATTTATCTACTGATATGTGGATAAGTGATGGAGCCTCACTACTCCTTCTTGCACCATGTCTCTAATGAATTCCTATAATATCCTTCAAAAATACACCCTACTTCATATACTACGTCACTGGCTATGATATATGACTGAGTGCTACATATAGCTTGTTCCCTATTTTTCTGTAAATCATGCTCGATCCCAAGCTGAAGTAGCACTTCCAATCCAAAAATAATCCAAAAATTGTATATCTTGGTAGCCATACTTCATCATCGAAGATCAATCATATCTCTTTATACAACATAGCTACTTGCATGTTGTGTTGTAACCCATTAATACAGTCATCGCTCAACCATATACTAGCACAAGGAGCTCTCTACAAAGAAAATGTCTATCCTGTCACACAACTTCCCTAGATGTGTCGTCATAGGTGTGGCTATAGACTTCTTGTCCATCATGATAAACCTCTTCAGTCTCCTCATTGAAGATTTCATCTGATGCCATCCATGCTTCCAATCTGGTCAAAATCCTTCATCTCAAACTCTAAAATCAACTCCTTATATCTAAGAGAATCCTCAGACCACGCTTATGTCTGTTGCATGCCCCTTTGCATTATACAAAGTGTCATGAAACTATGTTGGCTTCTTCTCAATCACTGAATCCCTCTAAGTTTGACTCCCTCTGAGTTTGACTCCCTCTCAAATTTATCTCTTATGACCTGCCCGAAACAAGAAACAAGAACAACAAAATCTCCATGGTATCCTCCATGGAAGATATCCTGGAGTCTAGGTTAGTAACCAAGAACATCTCCTAAAGGAGATCAACTTCATCTCATAAGCAATAAGCATTTACATAAGAACAATAATATCTCCTAGAGTGGAGATCAACAAGTGTATATCTAGTATTATGGGGTTAGTATAATGATCATAACTTCAATATATCAAGATGCAGCATAAGATCATAATAATTCCATAACAGCTAGAGACATATCAATTTTAAATAATCAAACCTGGAGTCTTCACTGCTTGTTCCTCTGAATGTACTGAATCCAAGATCATTGCTTGGACAAGGTATCTTGTACATTCCCTGCAAAACAAACTCATGTTTTTGTTGGATGATATAACATAAAAAGCATATACAAGTGCATACCTTTGAAATTTGCAGCATCGTTTAGTTTGTATTCTAATTTGAATCTAGACACCATCTTGACAAGAAGAGGTTAGAAACTGAATAAAAAAGGTTCAATGATTAAAACAAGCTAGAAACCCTGAAATTTCAACTTTGACCACAAAAAATCAATTTTGACCAAAAGTCAACCTTTGACTTTGACCAGTTAATCTTTAAATTTGACCCAGAAACTCAAACTTGATATTTTTGTTGGTTGGGGGCACCAAAGCATGCGTTAGGCTAGGGTGCACTAGAATAATAAAAAATTAGGTCCACTGCTTCACTTAAAGTGCCCAAGAATGTAGCTTTAGGGTTTGTTGCAGGTGAAAAATTAGAAACCCTAATTGCAACTACAATTGGCGCTACAACGAGCGTAAAAAGGAACTCTCGATCTACCTTCCAGTGGTTAGACTATTTTGAAGGTAGTGTGGGCCCATAACTTGTTAGAATAATTTTGATGTGCTCATTTAACGATAGACAATGCTACACCATTGCCACCCAACCATAGGCATAAAGCCACCCCCGAGCACCTTAACCTTTGACAGAAAGAATGGTTCCAGGAAGCCATACCAGAACTTTACAGATAACTAAGAGAGTGCACCTTCTTCAAGGGTGGCGCACAAGAGAAAGTATCAGAAAGACTAAACAAGAGAAAACCATATAAGTGCAGTTGTTGTTGGTCCTCCAAACTTGTGCATTGTTTTTGGGTGACTGAGAGTGTGTGAGTGAGTGAACAAATGAGCCAAGAAGTCCTCTATTTATAGTGTTTATGTCACCTATCTGGGCCAACTTGTCTTCCTGGAGGACAATATCTTAATACTATATATTTTGTTGAGTCGACATGTCTTCTAGGGTTTTCACACATATGTTTAGGGTTTCTTTTGTTTCCAGAATATTCTATTCTAGTCAAAGGTTACATATGGAGGTTAATACCTCCCGTAGATACCATAATATCAACAATTGTCTCTCTTGCTTCGGTTATGGGGTGGAATATACATCAGATGGATGTAAAGACAACGTTCCTGAATCTTGGTCCTAGTTCCTGGTCCTGGCTAACGAATGAATGGATGGGATAAGCAGGGCGGGTTAGGCAGGGTTAAGCGAGGTGTGTTAGGCATTTTTCCAGAGGTTTGACAATAGAATAAATAACTCATCCTTCCTGAGGCTCTCCTAGCGGGTTCAGAAGTGGGTAAAGTGGGTTAGACAAGATGAAAGAGTTCTCATCTTTCCAACTTATTTATCACCCTTTTTTAGGCTCTACGTGCTGGGGTGCCCCTTCAAGTAGCCCAGTATGTCATGAACTGCCCGTTAAGACATGAATGGGTTAGGTTTCCCATTAAGACATGTCACAAAGTAGAAACCCCCCCAACTAGCTTCGAATTACCCTCGCCTTCGGCCTGCACCTTCACGAAGAAAAAAGAGAGTAGGAGACGACAAAAGAATAATGGGGATGTGTGGGTCCGGAGATTCAGAAATGGTGACTTTGTTAACTAAGGCGACATTTCAAGGCTCCTTTTCATTTTATTTCAAAGGTGGGCAATATCAATAAAATAGACAGTGTTAGAATATAATGGATGTGCTTGTTTTACCATTGACAATATCGCTATTGTCACCCAATCATAGGCCTAATCCACCCTCTGAGCACCTTAAACTTGACAAAGAATCACTTCGGAAGCAAACCCTAGGCTAGATATCCAAACAAAGGGTAGTGCACCTTTCCCCAAGGATAGTGCACCAACAATAGCTGATCATATAGTCCAAACCCTAACCAAGAGATAGTCCAAGCCAAACGTGATCTGCTAGCTGCAGTAGCTGCAATGGTAGCTCTCCTCCAAACCTACGCACAAAATTGGGCACTGCAGTGCGCACAAGTGCTGCTCTGCAATTCTGAGACTACCTACCAGAATGAAGATTGGCCTCCTGTATTTATAGTAATTCTGGTTAACTGCCTGGGCCGACTTCTCATTCTGGGTATCTATCTGTTCAGTATATATTATTTCTTTTGGCTAAATTCTTCTCTTGGAGGCTAATAACCTAATACAAGTTATCCTTTTGAGCCGACATGTCTTCTAGGGTTATTATCCAACTCATTAGGGTTTCTTCCTGCTTCTTGGAGTATTCTATTCTCATCAGGTTTACACGTGGAGGTAAATACCTCCCGTAGCTACCATAATATCAGCACTCCCTCCTAGCTAGGGAGGTATTATAGGTAATGGTCTTGAGCACAAACATACCATTCACCCGGTAGCATCAACATAGTTGTCTAGACTATCTCATGATTAGATCATGAGCACCATCATCACTATCAATGTCATCAGCTGCATCATCTCTCAGAACCATACTCTATCTGAGTAATCATACATGATGCTCACTCCACAGAGTGACACAAGAACCATTCTTCTAATCTAGAAGAATAAATGTTCTGAACCATTTTATGTCTGGGAAATATCTGTTCATTGATCATCCATCTAGTTTATAATCATTTTCAACATTGTTGATAGTCTTCAAGGAAATCATAATAATATCATTCAATAGAACACAACTGTGTCTATCCATAGTAGTACACAACTACAATCTAGTGGTACACTACCACACCAAGTAGCACACAGGTACTTGATCAGTGACGTATAGTCACAAACAGTGGAAGACATCCACCATAGTAGTATACATCTATTGTTCTAGAGATATACAGTCTTCAAATCATCTGATATCAACCTGCACAGAAACAATGTTATGATATAAACTGAATCATCTAGGCCATTCTTCCACTCACATCTGTGAGATCTTGGAAGAGCATCTGCCCTCAGAAGGTAAAACATTAATGATGAGCTATCTGGACTGTTCTTCTCAAGAAAGGAAGAATAATTGTCCTAATTTATGAGCCTGGACCATTCCCCACCCTGGGCCATTCTTCCAACACTAGACAAAGTGTAACCTAGAGAGAATGAGTCTTCCCTAAGGAATGTTTGTCCCCGATTGTTGAACTTGGACCATTCCCCACCCTGGGCCATTCCTTCGATACTAAACAAAGTGTAACCTGGAGAGAATGAATCCGCCCTAAGGAATGACTGTCCAGACCATTTTCCATGTTAACCACAAGAGGAAATGTTTGTCCTGCACCAACCTCCAAAACGGACCACTCCCCATGTTAACCACAATGGGAAGTCGTTGTCCGGTGAGGCGGGCCAGTCTTCTTGAGTAACCCTCAAGAAGAGAGACTACCCTAGATTACTCCCCATGTTAACCACAATGGGAAGTCATTGTCTATGGTACATCAACAATCTGGATTATTTTCCGAACTGGAAAATGTCTATCCGTCAGAAATCTCAATCCAATTTCCAAACTGGAAAGAATCTTCTCATCATGTCCATCAATCAATAATACATCAGTGCTCCCTCCCAACCTGGGAGTCATATCTTCCTTTTTCAATAAGGAAGTCGTCTTCACGAGCTCCGGCTTGATTACGCAAACTCTTTCATCTTGAACAGAAGATTTATCAAAATGTCTTCTTATCTTCTCATCTATGGAGATATGTATTGGAGAACCACTTTCTCCTTTCTGGAATTCATCACGAATAATGTAATGCTTGATTTCAAATGTACTTCAGTCTGGAACACTGGTCTTCTCTGAAGGCTTCATGTAGCTCTGATCAATAAGGTATATCATTGTTGGAAAAAATGGAACATATCCATGTGGCACTTCTTCTGTCATCATGAGATCTTATCTTCTAAGTAATCATCTTGATACAATATCTTCGTTATAGAAAATCTTCACCACGCTTCTATTTTGCATTGGAGGTTCTCCACCAAGTTGTCTTCTTCCATCTGCATACAGGGGTCTCTTTCTGGTATACCTCAAAGCCTTGAGGCTGCTCTTCATGTTAATGTTTAAGCCATTATTATTGTTCTTTTCATTTCAATAAATAACAATAGCATAATACAAGATCACTGAGAAATACACAATCACAAGAGACACAACATTTATCCTGGGAAACCCTCTAGGGGAAGAAAACACAACAAAACTTCCTTATTATAGATAGCCAATACAATGCTAAGAGATAAATCAAGCTAATACAGAAGATCCTCTCCCAGAGATGCGCCACTCTCTCTCTCTCTTCTCCAACTGCAATTCCGAAACTTGTCTCTCAAAATGAGCAAGTGAGGTATGTGTCTAAGTGAGGCGCTAGCCTCTTTATTTATACAAATCTAGCACGTGTGAAGTGTCTCTTCACTGGCAGGGCCGACTTCTCAAACTGGGTGGTTATAATCACCTTTATTATATTTTGGGGCCGACTTCTTGTTTTTTCTTTTACAATTACATTATGACCAATCCACAAAAGAGAATTTGGTCCTTATACAATATCCAACATGATCGATCCACAATGGGGATTGATCCAATGAATAATACATCAAATAATAATAAGAATACACTTTGCAGTTACATTATTTCAACACTCCCCCTTAACAAGAAGGGTATTCTTCAACATCATCATGCGAGAGAGAGAGAGGACAACATCATCAACAACATCAAGTAGGTGAGAGGACATCATCATCAATATCATCTTGGAACATTGACCGGCGTATCTATAAATCATTGGAAGTTTTCTTCATTGGCATGATTGTCATTCTCAGAGGAATGAAATCATCATTTGCATCAATATGTATTAGTATAAAACTAATACATCATCATTATCACAGCACAAGGTTGGCTCATCATAATACAGGACTAGCTTTACGTCACAGTTGTCAAGCTGGAAGCTCATTATTCATCTTGCTTTACGTCATAACAATCAAGCTGGAAGAAAGATACTAGACTGGCTTTACATCACAACTTCTCAAGTTGGAAGCACAATACTAGTCTCATCTCAATGTCTTGCTTTATGTCATAGCACTTAAGCTAGAAGCAAGATACTAGACTGGATTTACGTCACAGCTGTCAAGCCGGAAGCACAGTACTAGTCTCATCTCAATGTCTTGCTTTATGTCACAACACTTAAGCTGGAAGCAAGATACTAGACTGGATTTACGTCACAACTGTCAAGCTGGAAGCACATTACTAGTCTCATCACATCGTCTTGCTTTACGTCACAACCGTCAGGTTGGAATCAAGATACTAGACTGGATTTACGTCATAGCTTCTCAAGCTGGAAGCAAATCACTAGTCTCATATCAACGTCTTGCTTTACGTCACAACACTTAAGCTGGAAGCAAGATACTCAACCTGTTTTACGTCATAGCAATCAAGCTGGAAGCTGGATACTAGACTAGCTTTACGTCGCAGCTGTCAAGCCGGAATCACAGTTCTAGTCTCATCACATCATCTTGCTTTACGTCATATAAATAAAGTTGGAAGCAAGAGATGTCTTATCACAACAACTACTCCCCCTTTCGAGGAAGGTCCTTTCACACTATACCAAGCTTATCTCGAAAGTGCTCAAACTTGACATGAGATGGAGGATTGGTCAACACATCAGCAACTTGTTCATCCGTGCTAATGTACTGGAGCTTTAAGTCTCCTCTCTACACCATGTCACAGATGTAATGATATCGGATCTCTATGTGCTTCGACCTATCATGGAATACAAGATTCTTTGTCATCTTTATGCATCTTTGGTTGTCACATAGGATCGTGGTTGCTTCCATCTCTAGGTCAAATAGACCGGTCAACAAATTTTGAATCCATATCGCTTCGCAGCTGGCAGAACATGCAGCAATGTATTCTGCTTCCACTGTGTTGAGAGGGATGCTGGATTGCTTCCTACTCTGCCACAAGATCATGGCTGATCCCAAACTGAAACAACATCCTGAAGTGCTTTTCCTGTCAGAAACACTTATTGTCCAATCTGCATCAGTATATACACTCAATGTGAAATCATGATCTCCATCATATTTGATACCACAATCTATTGTACCCTTAAGGTACCTCATCACATGTTTTGCAACCACTAGGTGAACATGTCTAGGTTCTACCAGAAACCGACTCAAGGTGTTCACAGAAAAACAAATGTCTAGTCTAGTGTTCATCAAGTACATCAACGATCCAATAATCTGTCTGATCCAGGTGGATATCAGTGGCCACCCACCTTTTCCAACTATCCCAAAACATGTTTCTGGCAATTTTGGCAATTTACTATTTTTAGCAGGTTTTAACTTCCGGGGCCATTTTGAGGGCCTAAATGAAAGTTTTTCGAGATCAAGGTTCTCAATGATATCCAAAGGAATAATTGAGCCCCCAAAATGAATCTTCTCGACGATACCTTTCCAACGAGCTATCACACGCCTAAAACGGAGATCGTATGCAAAAGTTACGACCCTGGGAAGTTGATGTACTAACTTACCCAAACGGGGCCCACATGACTTTTGGCGCTTCATCTCCTAGGGTTAGGTTTTTGGATGTCTAGGAATTTTGGTATTCCCGTCTATTGTAAAAATGCCTTCCGAGCCTCATTGTAATCATCTTCTTGCGAATGCGAGTAGCTATCACATCTCTTCTCAGAGATAAGCTGCCACCATTCTAGAGAGTCTTTCACTTTGTATTTTTACAGTCTCTGTACATTTCTTTAATTAATAGAAATCGTGTATTACTGTATATCTGTGTTTATGGTTGCATCTCTGATACATTTTTTTTATATTATTGAATATCTGTGATATCTCTGTGCATTTCTTTATTATATCTCCGATCTCATTTCGTGCCGAAAATAATCCGGATCAGTGGTATCAGAGTAGGTTGCTCTTGATCATTTTTTCAGTGCATGTCCCCGAAGAGGTCCGAGTATAGCAAGTTGGGTCTCGAGCTTGTCTCTCTTGAAAACAATCGCTCTCACACACCCAAGAAACCCTCAATGGCGGAAGAAAAGAAAATCGACAGAGCAGACGATCCTATCAATATGTTGCTTGAGCAAGCTCTCACGCGACAGAGGGACGAAATGATGTAGAATTTTGCCCACATCCTTCAACGCCTGTCGATAGCATCAGGCGCATCTTCATCAAGCGGCCACTTTGGAGGCACCTCGCCTTTCAAGGTACAGGTTAATTTTGATATTCTCGTATTCGAAGGTCAAATAGATGCAGATGCCCTAGATAAATGGTTAAATCTGCTAGAAGGTTATTTCTCTGTTCATAATTTTTTCGACAAGGAAAAGATCACCTTCGCACTCCTTAAGGTTC
>JZKD02S1974273.1:11575-44401 GCA_000966675.3 Picea glauca | reverse complement strand
AAGGAATCTGCAATTAAGAACCTGCTAATCTGAGCTAATTTAGTAACATCTTTTTTTTAGGAAAGTATTTAAAACATGTAAGGGGATCTAGGAACACCTAGAAGTAAATTTAGGAACGACTCTAGGTGGGTGAGGGATTTGAGACAATTAATAAATTAAAAGAAAATATTTATTGGAGAAAAGAGGGGTATGGATGACACTTGTGCGAGGGAGAATATTTAGAATATTTTATTGAAACTTAATTTAAAATGTGAATTAGGAAAGTTGGTGGGTCTAAAAACTCTATAAAAGAAAAGGGAGATGAGGAAGAAAGGCATGGGTTGATAGCGTAACATTACGCTGCCGGATTTGTGACTTGACTGATTACTTGTGGGGAGTTGGGTTTTCCCAGCTTGGATAGGAGTGGTAGCTTGGCCTTCCGAGGCGAGCTAGGAGCTAGACGTACCATATGGATAGCATGTGGCCCCTTTGCGGCTCGGGGGGATAAGGGCGGAAGTAGAGTACCCCTAGCGATTGGCTGGGAGGTACCGGTGTAGTCTCTACAGTCGGCGAGCGGGAGCGGCACGGAGCACGTGGGCATCTTTCAAGGCAGGCTATAAGGCAACGGTATGCTCTTCTATTTTGTAGAATAGAATGCAGTAGGCTATAGGCTTGTATCTTATTAATGGTTCTAATGCTTTCGACATGTTTATACCTACTGTTATCTTGTTTTCTTCCATGTTTATTTCTCGCTGGGCATTTCTGCGTATTCCTTCTTGTCTGCCCTTTTTGTCCTTGAAATTTAAATGATGGTGAGGCTCTTACCTCTGCATTTTGCGTTATAATTCCTAGCGATCTGGTGGAGTTAATTGTTAGGTTTTGGTTTGTAGTCCTTGTCTTTTGGATAGTAATTCCTTGCGTTGGGTTGGTAATTCCTGGCGATTGAAGGAGGATACTCCCCAATTGTCAATCTCATAACCACTATGTTTTTATTTATTCTAATTCCTAGCGAATTGAGAAGGATACCCACGCGCTACAACCAAATTTATCGGCGTTTCTATTTTATTTTTCTGCAATCCTTGTGTTATAACTTGCCAGAGGTTACCTTGCAGATTCGCACCCTTGAAATTTGAATTTCCTTCTGCATTTGTTGTTTCACCCAGCGTGACGATTGCCCAAAATTTCTCTGCGTATTGTGGTGTATCTCAACGATTTTTGGTTAGATTTCCTTTTGCGTTAGATCGTTTATCTCAGCGTTGACTGTGAAAAATTTTCTCTGCATTTAGATCGAGGACAGTCACACAATAACCTCCCTGATCTCTGCGATTTGGTGTTTCTTGGATCTCTGTGTTTTGCTTAATTATATTTGTTGTAAAATGATACCAGTGGGTTTTGGCCTTGTCCAGTGCATTTAGCACCTCTAGCTGCCCTCCTGGATTCACCATGATCGATCTTCAAACTAGAATCCCCAATCACTGAATCACATTTCATGACACAGTCAATCCCCAATTCCGAAAGCACCATTCTTCAGATCTCAAGGAAACCAAAAGTGCCAAGAAAAAGGAATGAATAAACTAGAAGAAATGAAACTAACAGAAAAATCTAGGCTGGGCGATATACTCACTAGACATGAAGATATGATCCTCTCTACTGTAGACTGACAGAGTTCCAGGAATTCGATGTTGCGATTTCAGAATCTGAATCAAGTTGTCTGAAATCCATTTGGGTCTTCCAAACCCTGGCTTTCTTGTAGTCAAAATGATGTAATGGATGACTAAAAAGTCGCTTGCCTCGGATCTCGTAAGCAGCAAAGGGCGACCCCCCGGCAGATCTTTTACCAATGGCATAGAATGCCAGGTTTGTGTGTTATTTAAAGTAATCCGGTAGATTAATAAAAAGGATATTCTGGCGGATATGCTGTACAGATTCCTTGCCAAACAGCTATTGTAGACCATGATTCTTTTTAATATAACCAAATTGACTATTATTTTTAATTTAACTAAATTCCTTCATTTGTGAAGCGCNAATATTTAGAATATTTTATTGAAACTTAATTTAAAATGTGAATTAGGAAAGTTGGTGGGTCTAAAAACTCTATAAAAGAAAAGGGAGATGAGGAAGAAAGGCATGGGTTGATAGCGTAACATTACGCTGCCGGATTTGTGACTTGACTGATTACTTGTGGGGAGTTGGGTTTTCCCAGCTTGGATAGGAGTGGTAGCTTGGCCTTCCGAGGCGAGCTAGGAGCTAGACGTACCCTCTGGATAGCATGTGGCCCCTTTGTGGCTCGGGGGGCTAAGGGGGGAAGTAGAGTACCCCTAGTGATTGGCTGGGAGGTACCGGTGTAGTCTCTACAGTCGGCGAGCGGGAGCGGCACGGAGCACGCGGGCATCTTTCAAGGAAGGCTATAAGGCAACAATATGCTCTTCTATTTTGTAGAATAGAATGCAGTAGGCTATAGGCTTGTATCTGATTAATGGTTCTAATTCTTTCAACATGTTTATACCTACTGTTATCTCGTTTTCTTCCATGTTTATTTCTCACTGGGCATTTCTGCGTATTCCTTCTTGTCTGCCCTTTTTGTCCTTGAAATTTAAATGATGGCGAGGCTCTTACCTCTGCATTTTGTGTTATAATTCCTAGCGATCTGGTGGAGTTAATTGTTAGGTTTTGGTTTGTAGTCCTTGTGTTTTGGATAGTAATTCCTTGCGTTGGGTTGGTAATTCCTGGCGATTGAAGGAGGATACTCCCCAATTGTCAATCTCATAACCACTATGTTTTTATTTATTCTAATTCCTAGCGAATTGAGAAGGATACCCACGCGCTACAACCAAATTTATCGGCGTTTCTATTTTATTTTTCTGCAATCCTTGTGTTATAACTTGCCAGAGGTTACCTTGCAGATTCGCACCCTTGAAATTTGAATTTCCTTCTGCATTTGTTGTTTCACCCAGCGTGACGATTGCCCAAAATTTCTCTGCGTATTGTGGTGTATCTCAACGATTTTTGGTTAGATTTCCTTTTGCGTTAGATCGTTTATCTCAGCGTTGACTGTGAAAAATTTTCTCTGCATTTAGACCGAGGACAGTCACACAGTAACCTCCCTGATCTCTGCGATTTGGTGTTTCTTGGATCTCTGTGTTTTGCTTAATTATATTTGCTGTAAAATGATACCAGTGGGTTTTGGCCTTGTCCAGTGCATTTAGCACCTCTAGCTGCCCTCCTGGATTCACCATGATCGATCTTCAAACTGGAATCCCCAATCACTGAATAACATTTCATGACACAATCAATCCCCAATTTCGAAAGAACCATTCTTCAGATCTCAAGGAAACCAAAAGTGCCAAGAAAAAGGAATGAATAAACTAGCAGAAATGAAACTAACAGAAAAATCTGGGTTGGGCGATATACCCACTAGACATGAAGATATGATCCTCTCTACTGTAGACTGACAGAGTTCCAGGAATTCGATGTTGCGATTTCGGAATCTGAATCAAGTTGTCTGAAATCCATTTGGGTCTTCCAAACTCTGGCTTTCCTGTAGTCAAAATGATGTAATGGATGACTAAAAAGTCGCTTGCCTCTGATCTCGTAAGCAGCAAAGGGTGACCCCCCTGCAGATCTTTTACCAATGGCATAGAATGCCAGGTTTGTGTGTTATTTAAAGTAATCCGGTAGAATAATAAAAAGGATATTACGGCGGATATGTTGTACAGATTCCTTGCCAAACAGCTATTGTAGACCATGATTCTTTCTAATATAACCAAATTGACTATTATTTTTAATTTAACTAAATTCCTTCATTTGTGAAGCGCTTGATTAAAGTTGACATAGATGTCTAGGTATGACGTGTACATCAGTGAACAAACATAAATATCTGTTAGCGATTCCATTTTAGACTGATTAGGCTGCCACCTGTGATAGATCGCGACCTTAGGGTTATAGATCTTCAAGCTTGGGTGGACATCTGACACTGTTGTCATGGCAGAATCATTCCCAGAGAATGGACGCGATTACCTGGAAAACAACTCTCGGTGATAGTTGTTTTGAACCGTAGTAAACCCAGGTCTTTCATTTATCGTATATTGTAATTTAATTATTGATTGGTTTCGCTGTATTGATTATNCTCACTATGATTTTAAGGGGCACGCAATAAGGCGGGGGCCTTATTCCTTAGAGCCCTTAGTCTCCCATAAGTTCACCTGGTGGAGTGTTGACTCCAAGGGTTATAGATGTCTACCGTGCAGGCAAGTCGGCGGGTGGAACCCTTGGAGAACGTGGTGCATCCTGAAGGGCACGTCATGCAAAAGAAACACAAGTTGGCAAGTGGAACCCTTGGAGCATGTGGTGCATCCTGAAGGGCACGTCATGCAAAGGAAACGAATGAGGCAAGTGGCACCCTTGGAGCACCTGGTGCGTCCTAAAGGGCACGTCGCATTCATGTTGATGAAGGAAACAAACCTAAATGGCCCTAAGACATTAACGCCTTAAAAAATCCTTAAACAAATTCCCTAACCAAGTGTCACCCTGTTCAGAATCTAAGTCCTAAGTCTAAAACTTTTTAGGGTAAAAATTTAGTCTAACCTTAAGAAAAAGACCCTAGAATAAAAATTAAAAATTTAAACCAAAACCCACTTAAGTGAGAGTTTAGTCTTCATAAAACACTTGGGGTAAATGAAGAGAGTAAGAATTTAATTAAACTAAGGGATTAAAAAATTTGCAAAGAAGAAATTATTTCTTAACTTGTGAAAGTGCAAAGATATTAAATTAATAAAAAAGGGGGGAAAGATTTAATAATGCAACTTCCATTTTGAGCTTTAATAAAAAGGGGAAAGAAGGGAATAATAAGAATTAGGAAACTAAGAAATGGAGGAAACTTAATAAAGGAAAGATGAGAACTTATGGTAAAAAGCAAGGTCAACATAGTAAGGAATCTGCAATTAAGAACCTGCTAATGTGAGCTAATTTAGTAACATATTTTTTTTAGGAAAGTATTTAAAACATGTAAGGGGATCTAAGAACACCTAGGAGTAAATTTATGAGCGACTCTAGGTGGGTGAGGGATTTGAGACAATTAATAAATTAAAAGAAAATATTTATTGGAGAAAAGAGGGGGATGGATGACACTTGTGCGAGGGAGAATATTTAGAATATTTTATTGAAACTTAATTTAAAATGTGAATTAGAAAATTTGGTGGGTCTAAAAACTCTATAAAAGAAAAGGGAGATGAGGAAGAAAGGCATGGGTTGATAGCGTAACATTACGCTGCCGGATTTGTGACTTGACTAATTACTTGTGGGGAGTTGGGTTTTCCCGGCTTGGATAGGAGTGGTAGCTCGGCCTTCTGAGGCGAGCTGGGAGCTAGATGTACCATCTGGATAGCATGTGGCCCCTTTGAGTCTTGGGGGGCTAAGGGGGAAGTAGAGTACCCCTAGTGATTGGCTGGGAGGTACCGGTGTAGTCTCTACAGTCGGTGAGCAGGAGCGGCACGGAGCACGCGGGCATCTTTCAAAGCAGGCTATAAGGCAACGGTATGCTCTTCTATTTTGTAGAATAGAATGTAGTAGGCTATAGGCTTGTATCTGATTAATGGTTCTAATGATTTCGACATGTTTATACCTACTGTTATCTCGTTTTCTTCCATGTTTCTTTCTCGTTGGGCATTTCTACGTATTCCTTCTTGTCTTCCCTTTTTGTCCTTGAAATTTAAATGATGGCGAGGCTCTTACCTCTGCATTTTGCGTTATAATTTCTAGCGATCTGGTGGAGTTAATTGTTAGGTTTTGGTTTGTAGTCCTTGTGTTTTGGATAGTAATTCCTTGCGTTGGGTGGGTAATTCCCGGCGATTGAAGGAGGATACTCCCTAATTGTCAATATCATAACCACTATGTTTTTATTTATTCTAATTCCTAGCGAATTGAGAAGGATACCCACGCACTACAACCAAATTTATTGACGTTTCTATTTTATTTTTCTGCAATCCTTGTGTTATAACTTGCCGGAGGTTACCCTGCAGATTCACACCCTTGAAATTTTAATTTCCTTCTGCATTTGTTGTTTCACCCAGCGTGACGATTGCCCAAAATTTCTCTGCGTATTGTGGTGTATCTCAGCTATTTTTGGTTAGATTTCCTTTTGCGTTAGATCGTTTATCTCAGCGTTGACTCTGAAAATTTTTCTCTGCATTTAGACCGAGGACAGTCACACAGTAACCTCCCTGATCTCTGCGATTTGGTGTTTCTTGGATCTCTGTGTTTTGCTTAATTATATTTGCTGTAAAATGATACCAGTGGGTTTTGGCCTTGTCCAGTGCATTTAGCACCTCTAGTTGCCCTCCTAGATTCACCATGATCGATCTTCAAACTGGAATCCCCAATAACTGAATCGCATTTCATGACACAGTCAATCCCCAATTCCGAAAGCACCATTCTTCAGATCTCAAGGAAACCAAAAGTGCCAAGAAAAAGGAATGAATAAACTAGCAGAAATGAAACTAACATAAAAATCTGGGCTGGGTTATATACTCACTAGACATGAAGATATGATCCTCTCTACTGTAGACTGACAGAGTTCCAGGAATTCGATGTTGCGATTTTTGAATCTGAATCAAGTTGTCTGAAATCCATTTGGGTCTTCCAAACCTTGTCTTTCCTGTAGTCAAAATGATGTAATGGATGACTAAAAAGTCGCTTGCCTCTGATCTCGTAAGCAGCAAAGGGCGACCCCCCTATAGATATTTTACCAATGGCATATAATGCTAGGTTTGTGTGTTATTTAAAGTAATCCGGTTGAATAATAAAAAGGATATTCCGACGGATATGCTGTACAGATTCCTTGCCAAACAGCTATTGTAGACCATGATTCTTTTTAATATAACCAAATTGACTATTATTTTTAATTTAACTAAATTCCTTCATTTGTGAAGCGCTTGATTAAAGTTGACATAGATGTCTAGGTATGACGTGTACATCAGTGAACAAACATAAATATCTGTTAGCGATTTCGTTTTAGACTGATTAGGCCACCACCTGTGATAGACCATGACCTTAGGGTTATAGATCTTCAAGCTTGGGTGGACATCTGACAGTGTTTTCATGACAGAATCATTCCCAGAGAATGGTCGCGATCACCTGGAAAACAACTCTCGGTGATAGTTGTTTTGAACCGTAGTAAACCCAGGTCTTTCATTTATCGTATATTGTAATTTAATTATTGATTGGTTTCACTGTATTGATTATACCAGAGAGAATTATTACTTGGAAACCTGGTTTTCGCTGTATTGATTTATACCAGAGAGAATTATTACTTTAGATTTATACCAGAGAGAACTATTACTTTAGNGTGATAGTTTAGTCTTCATAAAACACTTGGGGTAAATGAAGAGAGTAAGAATTTAATTAAACTAAGGGATTTAAAAATTTGCAAAGAAGAAATTATTTCTTAACTTGTGAAAGTGAAAAGATATTAAATTAATAAAAAAGGGGGGAAAGATTTAATAACGCAACTGCCATTTTGAGCTTTAATAAAAAGGGGAAATAAGGGAATAATAAGAATTAGGAAACTAAGAAATGGAGGAAACTTAATAAAGGAAAGATGGGAACTTATGGTAAAAAGCAAGGTCAACATAGTAAGGAATCTGCAATTAAGAACTTGCTAATCTGAGCTAATTTAGTAACATCTTTTTTTTAGGAAAGTATTTAAAACATGTAAGGGGATCTAGGAACACCTAGRAGTAAATTTAGGAGCGACTCTAGGTGGGTGAGGGATTTGAGACAATTAATAAATTAAAAGAAAATATTTATTGGAGAAAAGAGGGGGATGGAYGACACTTGTGCGAGGGASAATATTTAGAATATTTTATTGAAACTTAATTTAAAATGTGAATTAGGAAAGTTGGTGGGTCTAAAAACTCTATAAAAGAAAAGGGAGATGAGGAAGAAAGGCATGGGTTGATAGCATAACATTACGCTACCGGATTTGTGACTTGACTGATTACTTGTGGGGAGTTGGGTTTTCCCAGCTTGGATAGGAGTGGTAGCTTTGCCTTCCGAGGCGAGCTAGGAGCTAGACGTACCATCTGGATAGCATGTGGCACCTTTGCAGCTCGGGGGGCTAAGGGGGGAAGTAGAGTACCCCTAGCGATTGGCTGGGAGGTACCGGTGTAGTCTCTACAGTCGGCGAGCGGGAGCGGCACGGACCACGCGGGAATCTTTCAAGGCAGGCTATAAGGCAACGGTATGCTCTTCTATTTTGTAGAATAGAATGCAGTAGGCTATAGGCTTGTATCTAATTAATGGTTCTAATGCTTTCGACATGTTTATACCTACTTTTATCTCGTTTTCTTCCATGTTTATTTCTCGCTGGGCATTTCTGCGTATTCCTTCTTGTCTGCCCTTTTAGTCCTTGAAATTTAAATGATGGCGAGGCTCTTACCTCTGCATTTTGCGTTATAATTYCTAGCRATCTGGTGGAGTTAATTGTTAGGTTTTGGTTTGTAGTCCTTGTGTTTTGGATAGTAATTCCTTGCATTGGGTTGGTAATTCCTGGCGATTGAAGGAGGATACTCCCCAATTGTCAATCTCATAACCACTATGTTTTTATTTATTCTAATTCCTAGCGAATTGAGAAAGATACCCACGCGCTACAACCAAATTTATCGGCGTTTCTATTTTATTTTTCTGCAATCCTTGTGTTATAACTTGCCGGAGGTTACCCTGCAGATTCGCACCCTTGAAATTTGAATTTCCTTCTGCATTTGTTGTTTCACCCAACGTGACGATTGCCCAAAATTTCTCTGCGTATTGTGGTGTATCTCAGCGATTTTTGGTTAGATTTCCTTGTGCGTTAGATCGTTTATCTCAGCGTTGACTGTGAAAAATTTTCTCTGCATTTAGACCGAGGACAGTCACACAGTAACCTCTCTGATCTCTGTGATTTGGTGTTTCTTGGATCTCTGCGTTTTGCTTAATTATATTTGTTGTAAAATGATACCAGTGGGTTTTGGCCTTGTCCAGTGCATTTAGCACCTCTAGATGCCCTCCTGGATTCACCATGATCGATCTTCAAACTGGAATCCCCAATCACTGAATCACATTTCATGACACAGTCAATCCCCAATTCCGAAAGCACCATTCTTCAAATCTCAAGGAAACCAAAAGTGCCAAGAAAAAGGAATGAATAAACTAGCAGAAATGAAACTAACAGAAAAATTTGGGCTGGGCGATATACTCACTAGACATGAAGATATGATCCTCTTTACTGTAGACTGACAGAGTTCCAGGAATTCAATGTTGCAATTTCGGAATCTGAATCAAGTTGTCTGAAATCCATTTGGGTCTTCCAAACCCTGGCTTTCCTGTAGTCAAAATGATGTAATGGATGACTAAAAAGTCGCTTGCCTCTGATCTCGTAAGAAGCAAAGGGCGACCCCCCTGCAGATCTTTTACCAATGGCATAGAATGCCGGGTTTGTGTGTTATTTAAAGTAATCCAGTAGAATAATAAAAAGGATATTCCACTGGATATGTTGTACATATTCCTTGCCAAACAGCTATTGTAGACCATGATTCTTTTTAATATAACCAAATTGACTATTATTTTTAATTTAACTAAATTCCTTCATTTGTGAAGCGGTTGATTAAAGTTGACATAGATGTCTAGGTATGACGTGTACATAAGTGAACAAACATAAATATCTGTTAGCGATTTCATTTTAGACTGATTAGGATGCCACCTATGATAGACCGCGACCTTAGGGTTATAGATATTCAAGCTTGGGTGGACATCTGACAGTGTTGTCATGACAGAATCATTCCCAGAGAATGGCCGCGATTACCTGGAAAACAACTCTCGCTGATAGTTGTTTTGAACCGTAGTAAACCCAGGTCTTTCATTTATCGTATATTGTAATTTAATTATTGATTGGTTTCGCTGTATTGATTATACCAGAGAGAATTATTACTTGGAAACCTGGTTTTCGCTGTATTGATTTATACCAGAGAGAATTATTACTTTAGATTTATACTAGAGAGAACTATTACTTTAGAAACCTGGTGTGGACATACTCATAGGTTTAGGATTAGGTTAAGATTTAATAATCTCCTTTAAAAATGAAGTGCCTTTATTAATAATAATAAACTATTATTATAGCATGGGAAGAGGAATTTGGGTAAAAGTGGATATGATGCACCTAATCTACTTTTGGGGACATAGTTTTATGTATTAGGGGGCATNATATTTATTGGAGAAAAGAGGGGGATGGATGACACTTGTGCGAGGGAGAATATTTAGAATATTTTATTGAAACTTAATTTAAAATGTGAATTAGGAAAGTTGGTGGGTCTAAAAAATCTATAAAAGAAAAGGGAGATGAGGAAGAAAGGCATGGGTTGATAGCGTAACATTACGCTACCAGATTTGTGACTTGACTGATTACTTGTGGGGAGTTGGGTTTTCCCAGCTTGGATAGGAGTGGTAGCTTGGCCTTCCGAGGCGAGCTAGGAGCTAGACGTACCATTTGGATAGCATGTGGCCCCTTTGCGGCTCAGGGGGCTAAGGGGGGAAGTAGATTACCCCTAGCGATTGGCTGGGAGGTACCGGTGTAGTCTCTACAGTCGGCGAGTGGGAGAGGCACGGAGCACGTGGGCATCTTTCAAGGCAGGCTATAAGGCAACGGTATGCTCTTCTATTTTGTAGAATAGAATGCAGTAGGCTATAGGCTTGTATCTGATTAATGGTTCTAATGCTTTCGACATGTTTATACCTACTGTTATCTTGTTTTCTTCCATGTTTATTTCTCGCTGGGCATTTCTGCATATTCCTTCTTGTCTGCCCTTTTTGTCCTTGAAATTTAAATGATGGCGAGGCTCTTACCTCTGCATTTTGCGTTATAATTCCTAGCGATCTAGTGGAGTTAATTGTTAGGTTTTGGTTTGTAGTCCTTGTGTTTTGGATAGTAATTCCTTGCGTTGGGTTGGTAATTCCTGGCAATTGAAGGAGGATACTCCCCAATTGTCAATCTCATAACCACTATGTTTTTATTTATTCTAATTCCTAGCGAATTGAGAAGGATACCCACGCGCTACAACCAAATTTATCGGCATTTCTATTTTATTTTTCTGCAATCCTTGTGTTATAACTTGCCGGAGGTTACCCTGCAGATTCGCACCCTTGAAATTTGAATTTCCTTCTGCATTTGTTGTTTCACCCAGCGTGATGATTGCCCAAAATTTCTCTACGTATTGTGGTGTATCTCAGCGATTTTTGGTTAGATTTCCTTTTGCGTTAGATCGTTTATCTCACCGTTGACTGTGAAAAATTTTCTCTGCATTTAAACCGAGGACAGTCACACAGTAACCTCCCTGATCTCTGCGATTTGGTGTTTCTTGGATCTCTGCGTTTTGCTTAATTATATTTGTTGTAAAATGATACTAGTGGGTTTTGGCCTTGTCCAGTGCATTTATCACCTCTAGCTGCCCTCCTGGATTCACCATGATCGATCTTCAAACTGGAATCCCCAATCACTTAATCACATTTCATGACACAGTCAATCCCCAATTCCGAAAGCACCATTCTTCAGATCTCAAGGAAACCAAAAGTGCCAAGAAAAAGGAATGAATAAACTAGCAGAAATGAAACTAACAGAAAAATCTGGGCTGGGCGATATACTCACTAGACATGAAGATATGATCCTCTCTACTGTAGACTGACAGAGTTCCAAGAATTCGATGTTGCGATTTCGGAATCTGAATCAAGTTGTCTGAAATCCATTTGGGTCTTCCAAACCCTGGCTTTCTTGTAGTCAAAATGATGTAATGGATGACTAAAAAGTCACTTGCCTCTGATCTCGTAAGCAGCAAAGGGCGACCCCCCTGCAAATCTTTTACCAATGGCATAGTATGCCAGGTTTGTGTGTTATTTAAAGTAATCCGGTAGAATAATAAAAAGGATATTCTGGTGGATATGCTGTAAAGATTCCTTGCCAAACAGCTATTGTAGACCATGATTCTTTTTAATATAACCAAATTGACTATTATTTTTAATTTAACTAAATTTCTTCATTTGTGAAGCGCTTGATTAAAGTTGACATAGATGTCTAGGTATGACGTGTACATCAGTGAACAAACATAAATATCTATTAGCGATTTTATTTTAGACTGATTAGGCTGCCACCTGTGATAGACCGCGACCTTAGGGTTATAGATCTTCAAGCTTGGGTGGACATCTGACAGTGTTGTCATGACAGAATCATTCCCAGAGAATGGTCGCGATTACCTAGAAAACAACTCTCGGTGATAGTTGTTTTGAGCCGTAGTAAACCCAGGTCTTTCATTTATCGTATATTGTAATTTAATTATTGATTGGTTTCGCTGTATTGATTATACCAGAGAGAATTATTACTTGGAAACCTGGTTTTCGCTGTATTGATTTATACCAGAGAGAATTATTACTTTAGATTTATACCAAAGAGAACTATTACTTTAGAAACCTAGTGTGGACATACTCATAGGTTTAGGAGTAGGTTAAGATTTAATAATCTCCTTTAAAAATGAAGTTCCTTTATTAATAATAATAAACTATTATTATAGCATGGGAAGAGGAATTTGGGTAAAAGTGGATATGATGCACCTAATCTACTTTTGGGGACATAGTTTTATGTATTAGGGGGCATAATTTATAGACATCGTTATAAGGTCAAGTATGGTTATATGATTTATAATTAATATGTTTAAGTCATGTACGGTTTAAGATTTTCATGATTATTAACCTTTAAAGTAATGAGAGGCCTTATTAATTAATAANTGCATTGTGATTGTTATTTTTGCAAAGTTATTGTAACTTAGAATGAAAAGGTGTTGTTCTCTTATGGTAATATTATTGAATTTTTATGGTTATGGATAACACATAAGATGTAAGGCGCTTGTTATTTTTGCAAAGTTAATATGATATAAATRTAATGCATTTATTATTTCATGACARCGTAATTGTAATTTTTATTGTTATTGATGAACTTATCTGGTGTAATGTCCTTGATTTAAGTACGATAAATTATTCTAAGTTAGTAGACGAGGGTTGTTGCTCATTTTAATTAATGTTGTACTTGGTTGGCAAACCTTCTGTTTGCTTGGTTTGCTTGTGTCGGGTGGGATGTAGACACCTCCATGTTCCTTAGAATAGTCGCCAGCCCTGAGACCTTAAATGGTTAAAATCGATGGGAACCTTGTCTTGAGCATTTCATATGTGTATTGGAGGTCCTAACCATTGCAGGGTAGGAAGGGAGAGTAGTCAATCTTACTTATTATCGTTTGACCGTCGTTAAACACATGCTATTACTGTGGCATGTTGTATGTCGTCTTGCTGTGTTCGTCTTGCTTGCATCTTGTTCATCGTTAGGTTACTAGTTTCTGCCTGAGTAGTCGGCCAGGAGCCTATTTGACCTTCTCTCTCTCCGGAGAAGAGGACTAAGATTAAACGCCCTGCTTTCCTGTGTAGAAATAGTAAAATCTACTATTATGGATTCTTCCTCATGTATATGGTCATTTAAAGGTTGCAGTTACTTGTTTTGCGCCTTATGTCTTCTTGTTGTGATCATCATGGTTGCGTCTTGTTAGTCGTCGGGTGGCGACATAGATTCAAGTGTGTTCGTTTCCTTTCTACACGCGCACACATACTTTTAAAAAATAAAAATAAATAAAATAAAATAAAAATTTGCACCTGTTATCGGNGTCCTTGATTTAAGTACGATAAATTATTCTAAGTTAGTAGACGAGGGTTGTTGCTCATTTTAATTAATGTTGTACTTGGTTGGTAAACCTTCTGTTTGCTTGGTCTGCTTGTGTCAGGCGGGATGTAGACACCTCCATGTTCCTCAGAACAGTCGCCAGCCCTGAGACCTTAAATGGTTAAAATCAATGGGAACCTTGGCTTGAGAATTGCTTATGTGTATTGGAGGTCCTAACCATTGTAGGGTAGGAAGGGCGAGTAGTCAATCTTATTTATTATCGTTTGACCGTCGTTAAACGCATGCTGTTACTGTGGCATGTTGTATGTCGTCTTGCTGTGTTCGTCTTGCTTGCGTCTTGTTCATCGTTAGGTTACTAGTTTCTGCCTGAGTAGTCGGCCAGGAGCCTATCTGACCTTCTCTCTCTCCGGAGAAGAGGACTAAGATTAAACGCCCTGCTTTCCTGTGTAGAAATAGTAAAATCTACTATTATGGATTCTTCCTCATGTGTATGGTTATTTAAAGGTTGCAGTTACTTGTTTTACGCCTTATGTCTTCTTGTTGTGATCATCATGGTTGCGTATTGTTAGTCGTCGGGTGGCGACGTAGATTCAAGTGTGTCCGTTTCCTTTCTACACGCGCGCACATACTTTTAAAAAATAAAAATAAATAAAATAAAATAAAAATTTGCACCTGTTATCAGAGTTGTTTTCGTAACAAGGAGGCCGTTACATATGGTATCAGAGCCAGGTTCAGCCCGCGACTTGGGATTCGCTACGAATTTCGTTGACATGATTTGATTTGATGATACTGTTGCTGATCGAGTTGATTGTGTGCGTGCAGGTAATCATGGTTAGAGGACATCATGGAGGAAGACGATGGGGTGCTAGGGGAGGAGGCATGACGCCTCCAGTAGCATCCACGCCTGAGGGGTCTGACCCCCAGGGAGGTGAGCAGGTTCTCGGACAGGAGAAGATAGCGGTTGGCAATGTTGTTGGGATGATGAGGTCTTTTCAGCACATGTCCGAGGCACTGATAAGCCTATTGGAAAGAGACGAGCCTAGGGCACCAACACTCGCTGAGGTTCCACTGCACGCACCGGTCGTTATAGGTAGCATTCACCATGAACTCGAGAAGGTTAAATTTCTCGAGTTCTTTGGTGCCCCGGATGGCGTCGCCGCCGAGGCATGGTTGTAGAATATGGCGATGTGCTTCACACTTCGCTATTATACCTCCAACATGAAGGTTGACATGGCGATATTTCAACTGAAGGGGAGCACTCTTCTATGGTGGAAGACGCTCCTCCCGCAACTGAACATGGTCGTCGAAGACGTGTCATGGGAACTGTTCGAGGAATGGTTCCGAGAGAGGTACCTTTCAGAGGAATTCATCAAGCGTCAGCTCAATGAGTTCAATGCTTTACGAAAGGGAGGTCGTATGCTGCCTGAGTAGGAGGCACATTTTATGGAGCTACTTTGGTATGCTCTGCACCTTAACACTGAGAAGCGCAAGGTCAACCGGTTCGTGTTTGGCCTTAACGATAGCCTACGTGCAAAGGTTAGGATCTTGATACCTCAAACCTTGCACGACGCTATCCAAAAGGCCCTCATAGCAGAGGAGGAGCTTATCAGTGGGGGTCAGACCAGGACTCCAGCGAGACTAGCAGGGTAGAGTTCATCTGGTACAACGCAACATCAGACACCAGCGAGACTTACGCCAGGATATCGTGGCTTCCAGAGAGGATCCACTTTCACTACACCTCGAGGACCGCTGTCTCAGCAGCGAGCACCTTATCAGGGACCACAGCATCGCCAATAGCATCGCCCGCAGCAGCAGCAGTTTAGGCATGTTTAGCAGAATAGACCTAAGTTCCAGGCCGGTGGGCTGTCATCTTCTACTTTGGGTACCAGGACTACTGGGCCGAAGAAGGGGTGTTGGACATGTGGGGAGCCACACTACTAGAGCGACTGTCCTGTGGAGAGGACCAGAGCATCCGGGTCAGCTGGACCCACTACAGTGGGAGATATGGGCAAGGCCCATCGGATTCATGCAACGGTGAATAACCACCAGGTAGAGCACCAGTCGACTGTGCTCGAGACGACAGGTACTGTCGCTGACCAGACCCTTAGTATTTTGATAGACCCAGGTGCTACTGAGAGTTTCATTTCTGGTGCAGCACTAAAAAGGATTAAGGTAAGGGCAGTTGAATAGGATGAGTTTAGCTTCATAGAGATGGCTTCAGAAGCGAAACAGAAGGTTGGAGGAAAGGTTATGGGTTGTGCCCTTAACCTGGGAGAGTTTGTCATGAGGGTCAACTTATACGTCAGTGACGTCATGATTGGTATGGATTGGTTAGAATCACATGAGGCGATACTCAACTGTAAGATGAAATGTTTGAGCTTGGTTGATGACGAAGGACAGAGACGTGTGATTGTAGGATGGAACCAGGGAGTTTCCCTGAGGTTCGTCTCTTCCTTACAGTTACGGAAGAGTATGCACAAGGGGTGCANGTCCTTGATTTAAGTACGATAAATTATTCTAAGTTAGTAGACGAGGGTTGTTGCTCATTTTAATTAATGTTGTACTTGGTTGGTAAACCTTCTGTTTGCTTGGTCTGCTTGTGTCAGGCGGGATGTAGACACCTCCATGTTCCTCAGAACAGTCGCCAGCCCTGAGACCTTAAATGGTTAAAATCAATGGGAACCTTGGCTTGAGAATTGCTTATGTGTATTGGAGGTCCTAACCATTGTAGGGTAGGAAGGGCGAGTAGTCAATCTTATTTATTATCGTTTGACCGTCGTTAAACGCATGCTGTTACTGTGGCATGTTGTATGTCGTCTTGCTGTGTTCGTCTTGCTTGCGTCTTGTTCATCGTTAGGTTACTAGTTTCTGCCTGAGTAGTCGGCCAGGAGCCTATCTGACCTTCTCTCTCTCCGGAGAAGAGGACTAAGATTAAACGCCCTGCTTTCCTGTGTAGAAATAGTAAAATCTACTATTATGGATTCTTCCTCATGTGTATGGTTATTTAAAGGTTGCAGTTACTTGTTTTGTGCCTTATGTCTTCTTGTTGTGATCATCATGGTTGCGTCTTGTTAGTCGCCGGGTGGCGACGTATATTCAAGTGTGTCCGTTTCCTTTCTACACGCGCGCACATACTTTTAAAAAATAAAAATAAATAAAATAAAATAAAAATTTGCACCTGTTATCAGAGTTGTCGTCGTAACAAGGAGGCCGTTACATATGGTATCAGAGCCAGGTTCAGCCCGCGACTTGGGATTCGCTACGAATTTTGATGACAGGATTTGATTTGATGATACTGTTGCTGATCGAGTTGATTGTGTGCGTGCAGGTAATCATGGTTAGAGGACATCATGGAGGAAGATGATGGGGTGCTAGGGGAGGAGGCATGATGCCTCCAGTAGCATCCACGCCTGAGGGGTCTGACCCCCAGGGAGGTGAGCAGGTTCTCGGACAGGAGCAGATAGCGGTTGGCAATGTTGTTGGGATGATGAGGTCTTTTCAGCACATGTCCGAGGCACTGATAAGCCTATTGGACAGAGACGAGGCCAGGGCGCCAGCACTCGCTGAGGTTCCACTGCACGCACCGGTCGTTATAGGTAGCATTCACCGTGAACTCGAGAAGGTTAAATTTCTCGAGTTCTTTGGTGCCCCGGATGGCGTCGCCGCCGAGGCATGGTTGGAGAATATGGTGATGTGCTTCACACTTCGCTATTATACCTCCAACATGAGGGTCGGCATGGCGATATTTCAACTGAAGGGGAGCACTCTTCTATGGTGGAAGACGCTCCTCCCGCAACTGAACATGGTCGTCGAAGACGTGTCATGGGAACTGTTCGAGGAATGGTTCCGAGAGAGGTACCTTTCAGAGGAATTCATCAAGCGTCAGCTCAATGAGTTCAATGCTTTACGAAAGGGAGGTCGTATGCTGCCTGAGTAGGAGGCACATTTTATGGAGCTACTTTGGTATGCTCTGCACCTTAACACTGAGAAGCGCAAGGTCAACCGGTTCGTGTTTGGCCTTAACGATAGCCTACGTGCAAAGGTTAGGATCTTGATACCTCAAACCTTGCACGACGCTATCCAAAAGGCCCTCATAGCAGAGGAGGAGCTTATCAGTGGGGGTCAGACCAGGACTCCAGCGAGACTAGCAGGGTAGAGTTCATCTGGTACAACGCAGCATCAGACACCAGCGAGACTTATGCCAGGATATCATGGCTTCCAGAGAGGATCCAATTTCAGTACACCCCGAGGACCGCTGCCTCAGCAGCGGGCACCTTATCAGGGACCACAGCATCGACAATAGCATCGCCCGCAGCAGCAGCAGTTTAGGCATGTTCAGCAGAATAGACCTAGGTTCCAGGCCTGTGGGCTGTCATCTTCTACTTCGGGTACCAGGACTACTGGGCCGAAGAAGGGGTGTTGGACATGTGGGGAGCCACACTACCAGCTCGCCTGTCCTGTGGAGAGGACCAAAGCATCCGGGTCAGCTGGACCCACTACAGTGGGAGATATGGGCAAGGCCCATCGGATTCATGCAGCGGTGAATAACCACCAGGAAGAGCACCAGTCGACTGTGCTCGAGACGACAGGTACTGTCGCTGATCAGACCCTTAGTATTTTGATAGACCCAGGTGCTACTGAGAGTTTCATTTCTGGTGCAGCACTAAAAAGGATTAAGGTAAGGGCAGTTGAACAGGATGAGTTTATCTTCATAGAGATGGCTTCAGGAGAGAAACAGAAGGTTGGAGGAAAGGTTATGGGTTGTGCCCTTAACCTGGGAGAGTTTGTCACGAGGGTCAACTTATACGTCAGTGACGTCATGATTGGTATGGATTGGTTAGAATCACATGAGGCGATACTCAACTGTAAGATGAAATGTTTGAGCTTGGTTGATGACGAAGGATAGAGACGTGTGATTGTAGGATGGAACCAGGGAGTTTCCCTGAGGTTCGTCTCTTCCTTACAGTTACTGAAGAGTATGAACAAGGGGTGCAAGCTTTATGCGATCCTCGCACTAAACGAAAAGGGAGTAGCGAAAGGTATAGAACACCTTCCGGTGGTGAAGGAGTTTGCGGACGTATTTCCAGAGGAGTTGCCTGGGATGCCGCTGGAAAGGGAATTGGAGTTTACCATAGACCTAAAACTGAGGACCGAACCGATAGCAAGAACGTCTTGTCGGATGTCGACCCTAGAGTTGCAAGAGCTGGAAATGCAACTGAAGGAGTTGTTGGACCCGGGACTGATACGTCCTAGTGTGTCACTGTGGGGTGCACCTGTTATTTTCATTCGGAAGAAGGAAAGATCGTGGAGGCTTTGTATTGACTACCGTCAACTAAACAAGGCTACCATCAAGAGTCAGTATCCCTTACCCAGAATTGATGATCTGTTCAATCAAATGAAGGGTGGGACGGTGTTCTCCAAGATCGATTTGCAATCAGGGTATCACCAGTTACGGATCAAGGAGGATGACGTCCCTAAGACCACCTTTAAGACGAGATTTGGACATTACAAGTTTATTGTTTTACCATTTGGACTGACAAACGCCCTAGGGGTATTCATGAGTTTGATGAATGGGGTGTTCCACGAGTACTTGGACAAGTTCGTCCAAGTATTCATTGATGATATCTTGATCTACTCTCAGACGATGGAGGAGCATGATGAGCACTTGCACTTGGTACTACAGTGTCTACGAGAGCACAAATTGTATGGGAANTTATGGTAATATTATTGAATTTTTATGGTTATGGATAACACATAAGATGTAAGGCGCTTGTTATTTTTGCAAAGTTAATATGATATAAATGTAATGCATTTATTATTTCATGACAACGTAATTGTAATTTTTATTGTTATTGATGAACTTATCTGGTGTAATGTCCTTGATTTAAGTACGATAAATTATTCTAAGTTAGTAGACGAGGGTTGTTGCTCATTTTAATTAATGTTGTACTTGGTTGGTAAACCTTCTGTTTGCTTGGTCTGCTTGTGTCGGGCGGGATGTAGACACCTCCATGTTCCTCAGAACAGTCGCCAGCCCTGAGACCTTAAATGGTTAAAATCAATGGGAACCTCGGCTTGAGCATTGCTTATGTGTATTGGAGGTCCTAACCATTGCAGGGTAGGAAGGGAGAGTAGTCAATCTTACTTATTATCGTTTGACCGTCATTAAACGCATGCTGTTACTGTGGCATGTTGTATGTCGTCTTGCTGTGTTCATATTGCTTGCGTCTTGTTCGTCGTTAGGTTACTAGTTTCTGCTTGAGTAGTCGGCCAGGAGCCTATCTGACCTTCTCTCTCTCTGGAGAAGAGGACTAAGATTAAACGCCCTGCTTTCTTGTGCAGAAATAGTAAAATCTACTATTATGGATTCTTCCTCATGTCTATGGTCATTTAAAGGTTGCAGTTACTTGTTTTGCGCCTTATGTCTTCTTGTTGTGATCATCATGGTTGCATCTTGTTAGTCGTCGGGTGGCGACGTAGATTCAAGTGTGTCCGTTTCCTTTCTACATGCACGCACATACTTTTAAAAAATAAAAATAAATAAAATAAAATAAAAATTTGCACCTGTTATCAAAGTTGTTGTCGTAACGAGGAGGCCATTACATATGGTATCAGAGCCAGGTTCAGCCCACGACTTGGGATTCGCTATGAATTTCATTGACAGGATTTGATTTGATGATACTGTTGCTGATCTAGTTGATTGTGTGTGTGCAGGTAATCATGGTTAGAGGACATCACGGAGGCAAACGACGGGGTGCTAGGGGAGGAGGCGTGACGCCTCCAGTAGCATCCACGCCTGAGGGGTCTGACCCCCAGGGAGGCGAGCAGGTTCTCGGACAGGAGAAAATAGCGGTTGGCAATGTTGTTGGGATGATGAGGTCTTTTCAGCACATGTCCGAGGCACTGATAAGCCGATTGGACAGAGACGAGGCCAGGGCGCCAGCACTCGCTGAGGTTCCGTTGCACGCACCGACCGTTACAGGTAGCATTCACCGTGAACTCGAGAAGGTTAAATTTCCCAAGTTCTTTGGTGCCCCGGATGGCGTCGCCACCGAGGCATGGTTGGAGAATATGGCGATGTGCTTCGCACTTCGCTATTATACCTCCAACATGAAGGTCGGCATGGAGGTATTTCAACTGAAGGGGAGTGCTCTTCTATGGTGGAAGATGCTCCTCCCGCAACTGAACATGGCCATCGAAGACATGTCATGGGAACTGTTTGAGGAATGGTTCCGAGAGAGGTACCTTTTAGAGGAATTCATCAAGCGTCAGCTCAATGAGTTCAATGCTTTACGACAGGGAGGTCGTACGCTCCCCGAGTACGAGGCACGTTTTATGGAGCTACTTCGGTATGCTCCGCACCTTAACACTGAGAAGCGCAAGGTCAACCGGTTCGTGTTTGGCCTTAACGACAACCTGCGTGCAAAGGTTAGGATCTTTATACCTCAAACCTTGCACGACGGTATCCAAAAGGCCCTCATAGTAGAGGAGGAGCTTATCAGTGGGGGTCAGACCAGGACTCCAGCGAGACTAGCAGGGTAGAGTTCATCTGGTACAACGCAGCATCAGACACCAGCGAGACTTACGCCAGGATATTGTGGCCTCCAGAAAGGATCCACTTTCACTACACCCCGAGGACCGCTGCCTCAGCAGCAGGCACCTTATCAGGGACCACAACATCAACAACAACATCGCCCACAACAACAGAAGTTTAGGCATGTTCAGCAGAATAGACCTGGGTTCCAGGCCGGTGGGCTGTCATCTTCTACTTCGGGTACCAGGACTACTGGGCCGAAGAAGGGGTGTTGGACATGTGGGGAGCCACACTACCAGCGCGACTGTCATGTGGAGAGGACCAGAGCATCCGGGTCAGCTGGACCCACTACAGTGGGAGATATGGGCAAGGCCCATCAGATTCATGCAGCGGTGAATAACCACCAGGCAGAGCACCAGTCGACTGTGCTCGAGATGACAGGTACTGTCGCTGACCAGACCCTTAGTATTTTGATAGACCTAGGTGCTACTGAGAGTTTCATTTCTGGTGCAGCACTAAAAAGGATTAAGGTAAGGGCAGTCGAACAGGATGAGTTTAGCTTCGTAGAGATGGCTTCAAGAGCTAAACAGAACGTTGGAGGAAAGGTTACGGGCTGTGCCCTTAACCTGGGAGAGTTTGTCACGAGGGTCAACTTATACGTCAGTGACGTCATGATTGGTATGGATTGGTTAGAATCACATGAGGCGATACTCAACTGTAAGACAAAATGTTTGAGCTTGGTTGATGACGAAGGACAGAGACATGTGATTGTAGGATGGAACTAGGGAGTTTCCCTGAGGTTCGTCTCTTCCTTACAGTTACAGAAGAGTATGCGCAAGGGGTGCAAACTTTATGCGATCCTCGCACTAAACGAAAAGGGAGTAGCGAAAGGTATAGAACACCTTCTGGTGGTGAAGGATTTTGCGGACATATTTCCAGAGGAGTTGCCTGGGATGCCGCTGGAAAGGGAATTGGAGTTTACCATAGACCTAAAACTGAGGACCGAACCGATAGCAAGAACGTCTTGTCGGATGTCGACCCCAGAGTTGCAAGAGCTGAAAATGCAACTGAAGGAGTTGTTGGACCCGAGACTGATACGTCCTAGTGTGTCACTGTGGGGTGCACCTGTTATTTTCATTCGGAAGAAGGACAGATCGTGGAGGCTTTTCATTGACTACCGTCAACTGAACAAGGCTACCATCAAGAGTCAGTATCCCTTACCCAGAATTGATGATCTGTTCAATCAAATGAAGGGTGGGACGGTGTTCTCTAAGATCGATTTGCGATCAGGGTATCACCAGTTACGGATCAAGTAGGATGACATCCCTAAGACCGCCTTTAAGACGATATTTGGACATTACAAGTTTATTGTTTTACCATTTGGACTGACAAACGCCCCAGGGGTATTCATGAGTTTGATGAATGGTGTGTTCCACGAGTACTTGGACAAGTTCATCCAAGTATTCATTGATGATATCTTGATCTACTCTCAGACGACGGAGGAGCATGATGAGCACTTGCGCTTGGTACTACAGTGTCTATGAGAGCACAAATTGTATGGGAAGTTGTCCAAATGCTCTTTTTATCAATTGAGGATTCACTACTTAGGGCATGTCATCTTCGGCGAAGGTATCTTCATGGATCCAGCCAAGATTGAGGCTATTATGGAATGGCCTGCGCCGACAAATGTCACAGAAGTGCGTAGTTTTATGGGTTTAGCAGGATACTATCGACGGTTTGTCGAGGGATTTTCGAAGATAGCAAATCCGATCATGAAATTGCAGAAGAAAAACAAGAAGTTTGTTTGGACCGAGAAATACGCAAAAGATTTTCGAAGGCATAAAGAGGTGTTGATCACAGTGCTGATACTAAAGGTCCCTGATATGGACACTGACTTCTTTGTATGCACAGACGCATCCAAGGAAGGCTTAGGTGGAGTCTTGATGCAAGACAGACGAGTAATCGCTTACATTTCGAGGAAACTGAGAAGGCACGAGGAGAACTATGCGACACATGAATTGGAGTTATTAGCCATCGTATATGCCTTGAAGGTTTGGAGACACTACCTTGTAGGATGAAAATTTGAACTAAATATGGATCATTGTGGACTACAACACATTTTTANGCCAGCCCTGAGACCTTAAATGGTTAAAATCGATGGGAACCTTGGCTTGAGCATTGCTTATGTGTATTGGAGGTCCTAACCATTGTAGGGTAGGAAGGGCGAGTAGTCAATCTTACTTACTATTGTTTGACCGTCGTTAAACGCATGCTGTTACTATGGCATGTTGTATGTCGTCTTGCTGTGTTCGTCTTGCTTGCGTCTTGTTCGTCGTTAGGTTACTAGTTTTTGCCTGAGTAGTCGGCCAGGAGCCTATCTGACCTTCTCTCTCTCCGGAGAAGAGGACTAAGATTAAACGCCCTGCTTTCCTGTGTATAAATAGTAAAATCTACTATTATGGATTCTTCCTCATGTCTATGGTCATTTAAAGGTTGCAGTTACTTGTTTTGCGCCTTATGTCTTCTTGTTGTGATCATCATGGTTGCGTCTTGTTAGTCGTCGGGTGGCGACGTAGATTCAAGTGTGTATGTTTCCTTTCTACACGTGCGCACATACTTTTAAAAAATAAAAATAAATAAAATAAAATAAAAATTTGCACCTGTTATCAGAGTTGTTGTCGTAATGAGGAGGTCGTTACATATGGTATTAGAGCCAGGTTCAGCCCGCGACTTGGGATTTGCTACGAATTTCGTTGACAGGATTTGATTTGATGATACTGTTGCTGATCGAGTTGATTGTGTGCGTGCAGGTAATCATGGTTAGAGGACATCACGGAGGCAGGCGACGGGGTGCTAGGGGAGGAGGCGTGACACCTCCAGTAGCATCCACGCCTGAGGGGTCTGACCCCCAGGGAGGCGAGCAGGTTCTCGAACAAGAGCAGATAGCGGTTGGCAATGTTGTTGGGATGATGAGGTATTTTCAGCACATGTCCGAGGCACTGATAAGACGATTGGACAGAGACGAGGCCAGGGCGCCAGCACTCGCTGAGGTTCCAATGCACGCACCGGTCGTTACAGGTAGCATTCACCGTGAACTCGAGAAGGTTAAATTTTCCGAGTTCTTTGGTGCCCCGGATGGCGTCACCACCGAGGCATGGTTGGAGAATATGGCGATGTGCTTCGCACTTCGCTATTATACCTCCAACATGAAGGTCGGCATGGCGGTATTTCAACTGAAGGGGAGCGCTCTTCTATGGTGGAAGACGCTCCTCCCACAACTGAACATGGTCGTCGAAGACGTGTCATGGGAACTGTTCGAGGAATGGTTCTGAGAGAGGTACCTTTCAGAGGAATTCATCAAGCGTCAGCTCAATGAGTTCAATTCTTTACGACAGGGAGGTCGTACGCTGCCCGAGTACGAGGCATGTTTTATGGAGCTACTTCGGTATGCTCTGCACCTTAACACTGAGAAGCGCAAGGTCAACCGGTTCGTGTTTGGCCTTAACGGAAGCCTGCGTGCAAAGGTTAGGATCTTGATACCTCAAACCTTGCACGACGCTATCCAAAAGGCCCTCATAGTAGAGGAGGAGCTTATCAGTGGGGGTCAGACCAGGACTCCAGCGAGACTAGCAGGGCAGAGTTCATCCAGTACAACGCAGCATCAGACACCAGCGAGACTTACGCCAGGATATCGTGGCTTCCAGAGAGGATCCACTTTCACTACACCCCGAGGACCGTTGCCTCAGCAGCGGGCACCTTATCAGGGACCACAACATCGACAACAACATCGCCCGCAGCAGCAGTAGTTTAGGCATGTTCAACAGAATAGACCTGGGTTCCAGGCCGGTGGGCTGTCATCTTCTACTTCGGGTACCAGGACTACTGGGCCAAAGAAGGGGTGTTGGACATGTGGGGAGCCACACTACCAGCGCAAATGTCCTGTGGAGAGGACCAGAGCATCTGGGTCAGCTGGACCCACTACAGTGGGAGATATGGGCAAGGCCCATCGGATTCATGCAGCAGTGAATAACCACCAGGCAGAGCACCAGTCGACTGTGCTCGAGATGACAAGTACTGTCGCTGACCAGACCCTTAGTATTTTGATAGACCCAGGTGCTACTGAGAGTTTCATTTCTGGTGCAGCACTAAAAAGGATTAAGGTAAGGGCAGTCGAACATGATGAGTTTAGCTTCGTAGAGATGGCTTCAGGAGCCAAACAGAAGGTTGGAGGAAAGGTTACGGGCTGTGCCCTTAACCTGGGAGAGTTTTTCATGAGGGTCAACTTATACGTCAGTGACGTCATGATTGGTATGGATTGGTTAGAATCACATGAGGCGATACTCAACTGTAAGATGAAATGTTTGAGCTTGGTTGATGACGAAGGACAGAGACGTATGATTGTAGGATGGAACCAGGGAGTTTCCCTGAGGTTCATCTCTTCCTTACAGTTACAGAAGAGTATGCGCAAGGGGTGCAAGCTTTATGCGATCCTTGCACTAAACGAAAAGGGAGTAGCGAAAGGTATAGAACACCTTCCGGTGGTGAAGGAGTTTGTGGACGTATTTCTAGAGGAGTTGTCTGGGATGCCACTGGAAAAGGAATTGGAGTTTACCATAGACCTAAAACTGAGGACCGAACCAATAGAAAGAACGTCTTTTCGGATGTCGACCCTGGAGTTGCAAGAGCTGAAAATGCAACTGAAGGAGTTGTTGGACCCGGGACTGATACGTCCTAGTGTGTCACTGTGGGGTGCACCTGTTATTTTCATTCGGAAGAAGGACAGATCGTGGAGGCTTTGCATTGACTACTGTCAACTGAACAAGGCTACCATCAAGAGTCAGTATCCCTTACCCATAATTGATGATCTGTTCAATCAAATGAAGGGTGGGACGGTGTTCTCCAAGATCAATTTGCGATCAAGGTATCACCAGTTACGGATCAAGGAGGATGACGTCCCTAAGACCGCCTTTAAGACGAGATTTGGACATTACAAGTTTATTCTTTTACCATTTGGACTGAGAAACGCCCCAGGGGTATTCATGAGTTTGATGAATGGGGTGTTCCACGAGTACTTGGACAAGTTCGTCCAAGTATTCATTGATGATATCTTGATCTACTCTCAGACGACGGAGGAGCATGACGAGCACTTGCGCTTGGTACTACAGTGTCTACGAGAGCACAAATTGTATGGGAAGTTTTCCAAATGCTCTTTTTATCAATCGAGGATTCACTACGTAGGGCATGTCATCTCTGGGGAAGGTATCTTCGTGGATCCAACCAAGGTTGAGGCTATTATGGAATGGCCTGCGCTGACAAATGTCACATAAGTGCATAGTTTTATGGGTTTAGCAGGATACTATCGACGGTTTGTCGAGGGATTTTCGAAGATATCAAATCCGATCACGAAATTGCAAAAGAAAAACAAGAAGTTTGTTTGGACCGAGAAATGCGCAAAAGCTTTTCGAAGGCTTAAAGAGGTGTTGACCACAGCGCCGATACTAAAGGTCCTTGACATGGACACAGACTTCTTTGTATGCACAGACGCATCCAAGGAAGGCTTAGGTGGAGTCTTGATGCAAGACAGACGAGTAATCGATTACATTTCAAGGAAACTGAGAAGGCACGAGGAGAACTATGCGACACATGAATTGGAGTTATTAGCCATCGTATATGCCTTGAAGGTTTGGAGACACTACCTTGTAGGATGAAAATTTGAACTAAATATGGATCATTGTGGACTACAACACATTTTTACACAAAGTGACCTGAACGCGTGACAACGACGTTGGTCAGAATCATTTAGTGAGTACGACTTCGAGATTACTTACATAAAGGGAACAATGAAACGAGTGGAAGATTCTTTGAGTCGGAGGCCACACATCTTTTCGGTGTTGCCTCTTCTGACGAATCTATGTGAAAATAATCTAACCTTACAGCGTGACGATGACTGGTACAAGGAGGTCGAGGGCTTTATCGGACAAAACACAATGATGGTACCACGATATGAGGGATTTTCTTTGGATAGCGATGGGTTATTGNAGTCGTCGGGTGGCGACATAGATTCAAGTGTGTTCGTTTCCTTTCTACACGCGCACACATACTTTTAAAAAATAAAAATAAATAAAATAAAATAAAAATTTGCACCTGTTATCGGGGTTGTTGTCGTAACGAGGAGGTCGTTACATATGGTATCAGAGCCAGGTTCATCCTGCGACTTGGGATTCACAACGAAGTTCGTTGACAGGATTTGATTTGATGATACTGTTGTTGTTGGGGTGGATTGTGTGTGTGAAGGTAATCATGGTTAGAGGACAAAACGGAGGCAGACGACGGGGTGCTAGGGGAGGAGGCGTGACGCCTCCAGTAGCATCCACGCCTGAGGGGTCTGACCCCCAGGGAGGCGAGCAGGTTCTCGGACAGGAGAAGATAACGGTTGGCAATGTTGTTGGGATGATGAGGTCTTTTCAGCACATGTCCGAGGCACTGATAAGCCGATTGGACAGAGATGAGGCCAGAGCGCTAGCACTCGTTGAGGTTCCACTGCACGCACCGGCCGTTACAGGTAGCATTCACCGTGAACTCGAGAAGGTTAAATTTCCTGAGTTCTTTGGTGCCCCAGATGGCGTCGCCGCCGAGGCATGGTTGGAGAATATGGCGATGTGCTTCGCACTTCGCTATTATACCTCCAACATGAAGGTCGGCATGGCGGTATTTCAATTGAAGGGGAGCGCTCTTCTATGGTGGAAGACGCTCCTCCCGCAACTGAACATGGCCGTCGAAGACGTGTCATGGGAACTGTTCGAGGAATGGTTCCGAGAGAGGTACCTTTCAGAGGAATTCATCAAGCGTCAGCTCAATGAGTTCAATGCTTTACGACAGGGAGGTCGTACATTGCCCGAGTACGAGGCACGTTTTATGGAGCTACTTCGGTATGCTCCGCACCTTAACACTAAGAAGCGCAAGGTCAACCGGTTCGTGTTTGGCCTTAACGAAAGCCTGCGTGCAAAGGTTAGGATCTTGATACCTCAAACCTTGCACGACGCTATCCAAAAGGCCCTCATAGCAGAGAAGGAGCTTATCAGTGGGGGTCAGACCAGGACTCCAGCGAGACTAGCAGGGCAGAGTTCATCTGGTACAACGCAGCATCAGACACCAGCGAGACTTACGCCAGGATATCGTGGCTTCCAGAGAGGATCCACTTTCACTACAACCCGAGGACCGCTACCTCAGTAGCAGGCACCTTATCAGGGACCACAACATCGACAACAACATCGCCCGCAGCAGCAGCAGTTTAGGCATGTTCAGCAGAATAGACCTGGGTTCCAGGCCGGTGGGCTGTCATCTTCTACTTCGGGTACCAGGACTATTGGGCCGAAGAAGGGGTGTTGGACATGTGGGGAGCCACACTACCAGCGCGACTGTCCTGTGGAGAGGACTAGAGCATCCGGGTCAGCTAGACCCAATACAGTGGGAGATATGGGCAAGGCCCATCGGATTCATGCAGCGATGAATAAACACCAGGAAGAGCACCAGTCAACTGTGCTCGAGACGACAGGTACTGTCGCTGACCAGAACCTTAGTATTTTGATAGACCCAGGTGCTACTGAGAGTTTCATTTCTGGTGCAACACTAAAAAGGATTAAGGTAAGGGCAGTCGAACAGGATGAGTTTAGCTTCGTAGAGATGGCTTCAGGAGCCAAACAGAAGGTTGGAGGAAAGGTTATGGGCTGTTCCCTTAACCTCGGAGAGTTTGTCACGAGGGTCAACTTATACGTCAGTGATGTCATGATTGGTATGGATTGGTTAGAATCACATGAGGCGATACTCAACTGTAAGACGAAATGTTTGAGCTTGGTTGATGACGAAGGACAGAGACGTGTGATTGTAGGATGGAACCAGGGAGTTTCCCTGAGGTTCGTCTCTTCCTTACAGTTATGGAAGAGTATGCGTAAGGGGTGCAAGCTTTATGCGATCCTCGCACTAAACGAAAAGGGAGTAGCGAAAGGTATAGAACACCTTCCGGTGGTGAAGGAGTTTACGGACGTATTTCCAGAGGAGTTGCCTGGGATGTCGCTGGAAAGGGAATTGGAGTTTACCATAGACCTAAAACTGAGGACCGAACCGATAGAAAGAACGTCTTGTCGGATGTCGACCCCGGAGTTGCAAGAGCTAAAAATGCAACTGAAGGAGTTGTTGGACCCAGGACTGATACATCCTAGTGTGTCACTGTGGGGTGCACCTGTTATTTTCATTCGGAAGAAGGACAGATCGTGGAGGCTTTGCATTGACTACCATCAACTGAACAAGGCTACCATCAAGAGTCAGTATCCCTTACCCATAATTGATGATCTATTCAATCAAATGAAGGGTGGGACGATGTTCTCCAAGATCGATTTGCGATCAGGGTATCACCAGTTACGGATCAAGGAGGATGACGTCCCTAAGACCGCCTTTAAGACAAGATTTGGACATTACAATTTTATTGTTTTACCATTTGGACTGACAAACGCCCCAGGGGTATTCATGAGTTTGATGAATGGGGTGTTCCACGAGTACTTGGACAAGTTCTTCCAAGTATTCATTGATGATATCTTGATCTACTCTCAGACGACGGAGGAGCATGACGAGAACTTGCGCTTGGTACTACAGTGTCTACGAGAGCACAAATTGTATGGGAAGTTTTCCAAATGCTCTTTTTATCAATCGAGGATTCACTACTTAGGGCATGTCATCTCCGACGAAGGTATCTTCGTGGATCCAGCCAAGGTTGAGGCTATTATGGAATGGCCTGCACTGACAAATGTCACAGAAGTGCGTAGTTTTATGGGTTTAGCAGGATACTATCGATGGTTTGTCGAGGGATTTTCGAAGATAGCAAATCTGATCATGAAATTGCAGAAGAAAAACAAGAAGTTTGTTTGGACCGAGAAATGCGCAAAATCTTTTCGAAGGCTTAAATAAGTGTTGACCACAACACCGATACTAAAGGTCCTTGACATGGACACAGACTTCTTTGTATGCACAGACGCATCCAAGGAAGGCTTAGGTGGAGTCTTGATGCAAGATAGACGAGTAATCGCTTACATTTCGAGGAAACTGAGAAGGCACGAGGAGAACTATGCGACACATGAAATGGAGTTATTAGCCATCGTATATGCCTTGAAGGTTTGGAGACACTACCTTGTAGGATGAAAATTTGAACTAAATATGGATCATTGTGGACTACAACACATTTTTACGCAAAGTGACCTGAACGCATGACAACGACGTTGGTCAGAATCGTTTAGCGAGTATGACTTCGAGATTACTTACATAAAGGGAACAGTGAAACGAGTGGCAGATGCTTTGAGTCGGAGGCCACACATCTTTTCAGTGTTTCCTCTTCTGACGAATCTATGTGAAAATATTCTAACCTTACAGCGTGACGATGACTGGTACAAGGAGGTCGAGGGCTTTATCGGACAAAACACAATGATGGTACCATGATATGAGGGATTTTATTTGGATAGAGATGGGTTATTGAGGTTTAAAGGTCAGATTTACATACCACCAAATGAAGAGTTGAGGATGTTTATCCTGAGAGAGGCTCATAGAGCAGTTTACATGGCTCACCCGGGAGTTACGAAGATGAGGGTAGACCTTAAGCCCTTATTCTTTTGGAAGGGAATGAAGGCCGACATAGTCAACTATGTGGCCAGATGTCTAGAGTGTCAGCAGGTAAAGGCTGAACATAGACACCCAGCAGGATTACTTCAACCACATGCCATCCTGGAATCGAAATGGGAGGTTATTTCGATGGATTTTATTGTTGGATTTCCACTGACGGCAAGGAGACATGACTCGATTTTTGTGGTAGTAGACACTCTGACGAAGAGTGCTCACTTTATTCCTATGCGTATGATGAATCAGGCACCTGACATAGGGAGAGATTTCATCAGAGAGATTGTGAGGCTGCATGGCGTGCCTAAGAGCATTATATTCGATCAAGGATCGGTGTTTACTGGAAGATTTTGGACGAGTTTCCAAGAGGCCTTGGGAACCCAACTTAACTTTAGTACTGTGTATCACCCAGAGACTGATGGATAGACCGAACGTATGAACCAAACCTTGGAAGACATGTTGTGCATGTACGTGATGGACCAACAAAAGCGTTGGGAGGAATTCTTGCCTCTAGTAGAGTTCACTTACAACAACAGTTACCAGAGCNACACATGAATTGGAGTTATTAGCCATCGTATATGCCTTGAAGGTTTGGAGACACTACCTTGTAGGATGAAAATTTGAACTAAATATGGATCATTGTGGACTACAACACATTTTTACACAAAGTGACCTGAACGCGTGACAACGACGTTGGTCAGAATCATTTAGTGAGTACGACTTCGAGATTACTTACATAAAGGGAACAATGAAACGAGTGGAAGATTCTTTGAGTCGGAGGCCACACATCTTTTCGGTGTTGCCTCTTCTGACGAATCTATGTGAAAATAATCTAACCTTACAGCGTGACGATGACTGGTACAAGGAGGTCGAGGGCTTTATCGGACAAAACACAATGATGGTACCACGATATGAGGGATTTTCTTTGGATAGCGATGGGTTATTGAGGTTTAAAGGTCAGATTTACGTACCACCAAACGAAGAGTTTAGGATGTTTATCCTGAGAGAGGCTCATAGAGCAGTTTACATGGCTCACCCGGGAGTTACGAAGATGAGGGTAGACCTTAAGATCTTATTCTTTTGGAAGGGAATGAAGGCTGACATAGTCAACTATGTGGCCAGATGTCTAGATTGTCAGCAGGTAAAGGCTGAACATAGACACCTAGCAGGATTACTTCAACCACATGCCATCTTGGAATCGAAATGGGAGGTTATTTCGATGGATTTTATTGTTGGATTGCCACTGACGGCAATGAGACATGACTCGATTTTTGTGGTAGTAGACACTCTGACGAAGAGTTCTCACTTTATTCCTGTGTGTATGATGAATCAGGCACCTGACATAGGGATATATTTCATCAGAGATATTGTGAGGCTGCATGGCGTGCCTAAGAGCATTATATCTAATCGAGGATCGGTGTTTACTGGATGATTTTGGACGAGTTTCCAAGAGGCTTTGGGAACCCAACTTAACTTTAGTACTGTGTATCACCCAGAGACTGATGGACAGACCGAACATATGAACCAAACCTTGGAAGACATGTTGTGCATGTACGTGATGGACCAACAAAAGCGTTGGGAGGAATTCTTGCCTCTAGTAGAGTTCACTTACAACAACAGTTACCAGAGCACCATTAAGATGACACCTTTTGAGTTTCTTTATGGGTGACCGTGTCGGACGCCTTTGAGTTGGGATCGTCTTGAGGATAGGGTCTTGGTGGGACCATAAGCGATCCAAGAAATGGAAAAGCAAATGCAAACCATAAGACAAAGGATTAAAGAAGCGCAGGATCGAAAAAGAGTTATGCCGATGCGCACCGAGTCGACCGTAGTTACGAGGTCGGCGATCAAGTCTTCTTGCGGGTTAAACTGCATAAGAGTTCAATCAAGTTTGTAAAGGGAGCTAAACTCT
>JZKD02S1974273.1:0-11565 GCA_000966675.3 Picea glauca | reverse complement strand
GAATTTTGATAACACATTAAATTTAAATGATTTTAAGACATTAAATGATACCTGTGAACTCTCACCCCCTTCAAACTCTCCCAATGAGAATTGAGACAAGCTTTCCCAAGTAGCAAGAGATGGAATAGGGATCTGTGAACAACACAACTAAGAACTAAATCTAGGATTCAAGGTGTTCACAATTATAAAAAATTATAAATGTTGTTGATCTCTTATTCAAAAGAGTGGAGATTGAACAACTATTAGAGAACACATACCTAATTCAACCCATTCAAATTTAAACATGTCGAATCAAGTCCCCTACGAATGAAGATTCGTTTAACATATATTCAAACTTCAATTAATGGCAAGAAAAACTCAATTATTTATATAGAGACAATAATATCTAAATCTAGAAATAGAAGTAGACTATCATAAAATGCGTTAAAAATTTATTAAATAGAACACATACCAATCTCCGGTTCGGGTCATCACTCTAAATAACCTTCCTCCAACCATCCCTGCAAAATTTTGCATACTCCAAAACATCTTCTGCTGACATTGTATTTAACTCTGCATCTATTTTATCAACAAATGTGGCCGAGGAATTGGCTTCCGCTCTCTAACACTTCATGCCAACATCAACACCATAAAAAATAACTTCCAAATTTTCCCTGATTGCAGTCCTCTCCTGTTTGCCAACTTCCGATGTAGCTTGGAACTATGAAAGTGAATCAAATGTCCATATTGGGTGAGGTACTAAAGGTTTTGGAGGCCTCGACAATGCCACATTTCAATATTCCCCTTTGCGATCATATGTATGTCCTTTATCGGTCCCATAATATTTTGATGGTAGAAAAGTATAATCGGGGTGCATGTGCAAGAAAAACTCTGCAAAAAAAGTGTCGTGAAAAATAGTGTGGAACCTCATCGTTCCATGACAATTTATCTTATACCACAAAAAATCTATTATACAAATGTCTTACAAAGTCAGGTTGCTTAAAATATTGCACCTTCAACATCTTTCTCTTTGGGCCCTCTTTGAAATTAAACATGGAAATGAAATNATAAATGTTGTTGATCTCTTATTCAAAAGAGTGGAGATTGAACAACTATTAGAGAACACATACCTAATTCAACCCATCCAAATTTAAACATGTCGAATCAAGTCCCCTACGAATGAAGATTTGTTTAACATATCTTCAAACTTCAATTAATGGCAAGAAGAACTCAATTATTTATATAGAGACAATAATATCTAAATCTAGAAATAGAAGTAGACTATCATAAAATGCGTTAAAAATTTATTAAATAGAACACATACCAATCTGCGGTTCGGGCCATCACTCTGAATAACCTTCCTCCAACCATCCCTGCAAAATTTTGCATACTCCAAAACATCTTCTGCTGACATTGTATTTAACTCTGCATCTGTTTTATCAACAAATGTGGCCCAGGAATTGGCTTCCGCTCTCTGACACTTCATGCCAACATCAACACCATAAAAAATAACTTCCAAATTTTCCCTGATTGCAGTCCTCTCCTGTTTGCCAACTTTTGATGTAGCATGGAACTATGAAAGTGAATCAAATGCCCATATTGGGTGAGGTACTAAAGGTTTTGGAGGCCTCAACAATGCCACATTTCAATATGCCCCTTTGCGATCATTTGTATGTCCTTTACCGGTCCCATAATATTTTGATGGTAGAGTAGTATAATCGGGGTGCATGTGCAAGAAAAACTCTGCAAAAAAAGTGTCATGAAAAATAGTGTGGAACCTCATCGTTCCATGAAAATTTATCGTATACCACAAAAAATCTATTATACAAATGTCTTACAAAGTCAGGTTGCTTAAAATATTGCACCTTCAACATCTTTCACTTTGGGCCCTCTTTGAAATTAAACATGGAAATGAAATCTTCTTTTGAAACTATATTTTTTATTGACTTTCATTTATCTAGACTCATCACCTCTGACTTTTTCCACCTTATTAGATCGACAAAAATGTCAGTGGTTGGCCCCATCTTCTGATATGCATCCATAAAGTTTTTCAATGAATGAAAAACAATTTTCAAACTTTGTTTGCTCTCCTAAGGGAGTTCCAAGACCAACAAATAATTTTCCAACCTCTTTTTAACATATGAGCATCACTTCAGCATCATTGCTTCAATATTCCCTTCCCAAGGAAGTTTATCACCAACATCTGAAGGATAGGTGGACGTAGGCGTGTAATCTTATGTTTCTTGATAACGCAGCCTCATAAATCCACCCTCACCCTCTACACCGACATTTGAATCTTCATGACAACCACTCTCATTGTTGGCCCTTACTTTAAATTGACTATCTACACACACATTTGAAAGTAACTTCAAGATTAAACCTCACATAAATTTAAATACAAAACAATACAACAAAAATAAACAAAATCAAAGAAAATTACCAGAAATATTCTCTTGTCTAGAGGTATTCCCTACATTCTCATGTGTAGGAGTATGTAACGGCCTCCTTGTTATGACAACAACTCTGATAACAGGTGCATTTTTTTATTTTTTTTTTAAAGTGTGTGCATGCATGTAGAAAGGAAACATACACACTTGACTCTATGTCACCACCCGATGACTAACAAGACACAACCATGATGATCACAACAAGACCACATAAAGCACACAACAAGTAACTGTAAGCTTTAAACGACCATAGACATGAAGAAGAATCCATAATAGTATATTTTACTATTTCTGCACAGGAAAGCAGGGCGTTTAATCTTAGTCCTCTGCTCCAGAGAGAGAGAAGGTCAGATAGGCTCCTGGCCGACTGCTCAGNACAAATGTGGCCCAGGAATTGGCTTCCGCTCTCTGACACTTCATGCCAACATCAACACCATAAAAAATAACTTCCAAATTTTCCCTGATTGCAGTCCTCTCCTGTTTGCCAACTTCTGATGTAGCCTGGAACTATGAAAGTGAATCAAATGCCCATATTGGGTGAGGTACTAAAGGTTTTGGAGGCCTCGACAATGCCACATTTCAATATTCCCCTTTGCGATCATATGTATGTCCTTTAYCGGTCCCATAATATTTTGATGGTAGAGAAGTATAATCGGGGTGCATGTGCAAGAAAAACTYTGCAAAAAAAGTGTCGTGAAAAATAGTGTGGAACCTCATCGTTCCATGACAATTTATCGTATACCACAAAAAATCTATTATACAAATGTCTTACAAAGTCAGGTTGCTTAAAATATTGCACCTTCAACATCTTTCGCTTTGGGCCCTCTTTGAAATTAAACATGGAAATGAAATCTTCTTTTGAAACTATATTTTTTATTGACTTTCATTTATCTAGACTCATCACCTCTGACTTTTGCCACCTCATTAGATCGAAAAAACTGTCAGTGGTTGGCCCCATCTTCTGATATGCATCCATAAAGTTTTTCAATGAATGAAAAACAATTTTCAAACTTTGTTTGCTCTCCTGAGGGAGTTCCAAGACCAGCAAATAATTTTCCAACCTTTTTTTAACATATGAGCATCACTTAAGCATCATTGCTTCAATATTCCCTTCCCAGGGAATTTTATCACCAACATCTGAAGGATAGGTGGACGTAGGCGTGTAATCTTATGTTTTTTGATAACGCAGCCTTATAAATCCACCCTCACCCTCTACACCGACATTTGAATATTCATGACAACCACTCTCATTGTTGTCCCTTACTTTAAATTGACTATCTACACACACATTTGAAAGTAACTTCAAGATTAAACCTCACATAAATTTAAATACAAAACAATACAACAAAAATAAACAAAATCAAAGAAAATTACCAGAAATATTCTCTTGTCTAGAGGTATTCCCTACATTCTCATGTGTAGGAGTATGTAACGGCCTCCTCGTTACGACAACAACTCTGATAACAGGTGCAATTTTTTTTATTTTTTTTCGTTTTTAAAAGTGTGTGCACGCGTGTAGAAAGGAAACAGACACACTTGACTCTACGTCGCCACCCAATGACTAACAAGACACAACCACGATGATCACAACAAGATGACATAAGGCACACAACAAATAACTGTAAGATTTAAACGACCATAGACATGAGCAAGAATCCATAATAGTAGATTTTACTATTTCTGCACAGGAAAGCAGGGCGTTTAATATTAGTCCTCTGCTCTAGAGAGAGAGAAGTTCAGATAGGCTCCTGGCCGACTGCTCAAGCAGAAACTAGTAACCTAACGACGAACAAGACGCAAGCAAGATGAACACAACAAGACGACATATGACGTGCCACAGTAACAACATGCGTTTAACGACGATCAAACAACAATAAGTAATACTGACTACCTGCCCTTCCTACCCTGTAATGGTTAGGACCTCTAAGACACATAAGCAACACTCAAGCCCAGGTTCCCATCAATTTTAACAATTTAAGGTCTCAGGGCTGGCGACTGTTCTGAGGAACATGGAGGTGTCTACATCTCGCCCGACACAAGCAGACCAAACAAACAGAAGGTTTACCAACCAAGTACAACATTAATTAAAACGAGCAACAACCCTCATCTACTAACTCAAAATAATTTATCGTACTTAAATCAAGGACATTACACCAGATAAGTTCATCAATAACAATAAAAATTACAATTACGTTGTCATGAAATAATAAACGCATTACATTTATATCATATTAACTTTGCGAAAATAACAAGCGCCTTATATCTTATGTGTTATCCATAACCATAAAACTTCAATAATATTACCATAAGAGAACAACACCTTTTCATTCTAAGTTACAATAACTTTGCAAAAATAACAATCACAATGCAAGACAANATCGACAAAACTGTCAGTGGTTGGCCCCATCTTCTGATATGCATCCATAAAGTTTTTCAATGAATGAAAAACAATTTTCAAACTTTGTTTGCTCTCCTGAGGGAGTTCCAAGACCGGAAAATAATTTTCCAACCTTTTTTTAACATATGAGCATCACTTAAGCGTCATTGCTTCAATATTCCCTTCCCAGGGAAGTTTATCACCAACATCTGAAGGATAGGTGGACGTAGGCGTGTAATCTTATGTTTTTTGATAACGCAGCCTCATAAATCCACCCTCACCCTCTACACCGACATTTGAATATTCATGACAACCACTCTCATTGTTGGCCCTTACTTTAAATTGACTATCTACACACACATTTGAAAGTAACCTCAAGATTAAACCTCACATAAATTTAAATACAAAACAATACAACAAAAATAAACAAAATCAAAGAAAATTACCAGAAATATTCTCTTGTCTAGAGGTATTCCCTACATTCTCATGTGTAGGAGTATGTAACGGCCTCCTCGTTACGACAACAACTCTGATAACAGGTGCAATTTTTTTTTTTATTTTTTTTTTAAAAGTGTGTGCACGCATGTAGAAAGGAAACAGACACACTTGACTCTACGTTGCCACCCGATGACTAACAAGACACAACCACGATGATCACAACAAGACGACATAAGGCACACAACAAGTAATTGTAAGCTTTAAACGACCATAGACATGAGGAAGAATCCCTAATAGTAGATTGTACTATTTCTGCACAAGAAAGCAGGGCATTTAATCTTAGTCCTCTGCTCCAGAGAGAGAAAAGGTCATATAGGCTCCTGGCCAACTGCTCAAGCAGAAACTAGTAACCTAACGATGAACAAGACGCAAGCAAGACAAACATAGAAAGACGACATACGACGTGCCACAGTAACAACATGCGTTTAACGACGATCAAATGACAATAAGTAAGACTGACTACCTACCCTTCCTACCCTATAATGGTTAGGACCTCCAAGACACATAAGCAACGCTCAAGCCCAGGTTCCCATCGATTTTAACCATTTAAGGTCTCAGGGTTGGCGACTGTTCTGAGGAACATGGAGGTGTCTACATCTCGCCCGACACAAGCAGACCAAACAAACAGAAGGTTTACCAACCAAGTACAAAATTAATTAAAACGAGCAACAACCCTCGTCTACTAACTCAAAATAATTTATCGTACTTAAATAAAGGACATTACACCAGATAAGTTCATCAATAACAATCAAAATTACAATTACGTTGTCATGAAATAATAAACGCATTACATTTATATCATATTAACTTTGCGAAAATAACAAGCGCCTTACATCTTATGTGTTATCCATAACCATAAAACTTCAATAANTGGTTGGCCCCATCTTCTGATATGCATCCATAAAGTTTTTCAATGAATGAAAAACAATTTTCAAACTTTGTTTGCTCTCCTGAGGGAGTTCCAAGACCAACAAATAATTTTCCAACCTTTTTTTAACATATGAGCATCACTTAAGCGTCATTGCTTCAATATTCCCTTCCCAGGGAAGTTTATCACCAACATCTGAAGGATAGGTGGACATAGGCGTGTAATCTTATGTTTTTTGATAACGCAGCCTCATAAATCCACCCTCACCCTCTACACCGACATTTGAATATTCATGACAACCACTCTCATTGTTGGCCCTTACTTTAAATTGACTATCTACACACACATTTGAAAGTAACYTCAAGATTAAACCTCACATAAATTTAAATACAAAACAATACAACAAAAATAAACAAAATCAAAGAAAATTACCAGAAATATTCTCTTGTCTAGAGGTATTCCCTACATTCTCATGTGTAGGAGTATGTAACGGCCTCCTCGTTACGACAACAACTCTGATAACAGGTGCAATATTTTTTTTTAAAAGTGTGTGCACGCGTGTAGAAAGGAAACAAACACACTTGACTCTACGTCGCCACCCGATGACTAACAAGACAACCACGATGATCACAACAAGACGACATAAGGCACACAACAAGTAACTGTAAGCTTTAAACGACCATAGACATGAGGAAGAATCCATAATAGTAGATTTTACTATTTCTGCACAGGAAAGAAGGTTATTTAATCTTAGTCCTCTGCTCCAGAGAGAGAGAAGGTCAGATAGGCTCCTAGCCGACTGCTCAAGCAGAAACTAGTAACCTAACGACGAACAAGACGCAAGAAAGATGAACACAGCAAGACGACATACGACGTGCCACAGTAACAACATGCATTTAACGACGATCAAACGACAATAAGTAAGACTGACTACCCGCCCTTCCTACCCTGTAATGGTTAGGACCTCTAAGACACATAAGCAACGCTCAAGCCCAGGTTCCCATCAATTTTAACCATTTAAGGTCTCAGAACTGGCGACTGTTCTGAGGAACATGGAGGTGTCTACATCTCGCCCGACACAAGCAGACCAAACAAACAGAAGGTTTACCAACCAAGTACAACATTAATTAAAACGAGCAACAACCCTCGTCTACTAACTCAAAATAATTTATCGTACTTAAATCAAGGACATTACACCAGATAAGCTCATCAATAACAATAAAAATTACAATTACGTTGTCATGAAATAATAAACGCATTACATTTATATCATATTAACTTTGTGAAAATAACAAGCGCCTTACATCTTATGTGTTATCCATAACCATAAAACTTCAATAATATTACCATAAGAGAACAACACCTTTTCATTCTAAGTTACAATAACTTTGCAAAAATANAGGATAGGTGGACGTAGGCGTGTAATCTTATGTTTTTTGATAACGCAGCCTCATAAATCCACCCTCACCCTCTACACTGACATTTGAATATTCATGACAACCACTCTCATTGTTGCCCTTACTTTAAATTGACTATCTACACACACATTTGAAAGTAACTTTAAGATTAAACCTCACATAAATTTAAATACAAAACAATACAACAAAAATAAACAAAATCAAAGAAAATTACCAGAAATATTCTCTTGTCTAGAGGTATTCCCTACATTCTCATGTGTAGGAGTATGTAACGGCCTCCTCGTTACGATAACAACTCTAATAACAGGTGCAATTTTTTCTTTTTCTTTTTTTTAAAGTGTGTGGACGCGTGTAGAAAGGAAACAGACACACTTGACTCTACGTCGCCACCCGATGACTAACAAGACACAACCACGATGATCACAACAAGACCACATAAGGCACACAACAAGTAACTGTAAGCTTTAAACGATCATAGACATGAGGAAGCATCCATAATAGTATATTTTACTATTTCTGCACAGGAAAGTAGGGCGTTTAGTCTTAGTCCTCTGCTCCATAGAGAGAGAAGGTCAGATAGGCTCCTGGCCGACTGCTCAAGCAGAAACTAGTAACCTAACGACGAACAAGACGCAAGCAAGACAAACACAGCAAGACAACATACGACGTGCCACAGTAACAACATGCATTTAACGACGATCAAACGACAATAAGTAAGACTGACTACCCGCCCTTCCTACCCTGTAATGGTTAGGACCTCTAAGACACATAAGCAATGCTCAAGCCCAGGTTCCCATCAATTTTAACCATTTAAGGTCTCAGGGATGGCGACTGTTCTGAGGAACATGGAGGTGTCTACATCTCGCCCGACACAAGCAGACCAAACAAACAGAAGGTTTACCAACCAAGTACAACATTAATTAAAACGAGCAACAACCCTNAGGATAGGTGGACGTAGGCGTGTAATCTTATGTTTTTTGATAACGCAGCCTCATAAATCCACCCTCACCCTCTACACTGACATTTGAATATTCATGACAACCACTCTCATTGTTGGCCCTTACTTTAAATTGACTATCTACACACACATTTGAAAGTAACTTTAAGATTAAACCTCACATAAATTTAAATACAAAACAATACAACAAAAATAAACAAAATCAAAGAAAATTACCAGAAATATTCTCTTGTCTAGAGGTATTCCCTACATTCTCATGTGTAGGAGTATGTAACGGCCTCCTCGTTACGACAACAACTCTGATAACAGGTGCAATTTTTTTTTATTTTTTATTTTTAAAGTGTGTGCACGCGTGTAGAAAGGAAACAGACACACTTGACTCTACGTCGCCACCCGATGACTAACAAGACACAACCACGATGATCACAACAAGACGACATAAGGCACAAAACAAGTAACTGTAAGCTTTAAACGACCATAGACATGAGGAAGCATCCATAATAGTATATTTTACTATTTCTGCACAGGAAAGTAGGGCGTTTAGTCTTAGTCCTCTGCTCCAGAGAGAGAGAAGGTCAGATAGGCTCCTGACCGACTGCTCAAGCAGAAACTAGTAACCTAACGACGAACAAGACGCAAGCAAGACAAACACAGCAAGACGACATACGACGTGCCACAGTAACAACATGCGTTTAACGACGATCAAACGACAATAAGTAAGACTGACTACCCGCCCTTCCTACCCTGTAATGGTTAGGACCTCTAAGACACATAAGCAACGCTCAAGCCCAGGTTCCCATCAATTTTAACCATTTAAGGTCTCAGRRCTGGCGACTGTTCTGAGGAACATGGAGGTGTCTACATCTCGCCYGACACAAGCAGACCAAACAAACAGAAGGTTTACCAACCAAGTACAACATTAATTAAAACGAGCAACAACCCTCGTCTACTAACTCAAAATAATTTATCGTACTTAAATCAAGGACATTACACCAGATAAGTTCATCAATAACAATAAAAACTACAATTACGTTGTCATGAAATAATAAACGCATTACATTTATATCATATTAACTTTGCGAAAATAACAAGCGCCTTACATCTTATGTGTTATCCATAACCATAAAACTTCAATAANTGGTTAGGACCTCTAAGACACATAAGCAACGCTCAAGCCCAGGTTCCCATCAATTTTAACCATTTAAGGTCTCAGGGCTGGCGACTGTTCTGAGGAACATGGAGGTGTCTACATCTCGCCTGACACAAGCAGACCAAACAAACAGAAGGTTTACCAACCAAGTACAACATTAATTAAAACGAGCAACAACCCTCGTCTACTAACTCAAAATAATTTATCGTACTTAAATCAAGGACATTACACCAGATAAGTTCATCAATAACAATAAAAACTACAATTACGTTGTCATGAAATAATAAACGCATTACATTTATATCATATTAACTTTGCGAAAATAACAAGCGCCTTACATCTTATGTGTTATCCATAACCATAAAACTTCAATAATATTACCATAAGAGAACAACACTTTTTCATTCTAAGTTACAATAAATTTGCAAAAATAACAATCACAATGCAAGACAAAGGTGATTAAGGAGGCCAATAAGGAAATTAACACAATTTATTCCAACCTCTAATACGATCCCGATGTCGCATGTTTAAGGTGCATGATGACATCAAGGTATAATCTAATTTAGCCTTAACACCAGTTCATTTGACGCAAATTTAAATTATAAAAGTCGTCAAGGTTCCATCTCTATCAATTTGCCTTAAACTAATTTATAAGTACTCTATTTTTTTTTAAAAATTCAAGATCTAATAATCATGTAGATGGATATATATATCACAATACATCAAGACTTCGATTGCTCACCTCTTGACAATCCTTACTCTAATTTCCTCATCCCACACATGATANTCAAGGACATTACACCAGATAAGTTCATCAATAACAATAAAAATTACAATTACGTTGTCATGAAATAATAAACGCATTACATTTATATCATATTAACTTTGCGAAAATAACAAGCACCTTACATCTTATGTGTTATCCATAACCATAAAACTTCAATAATATTACCATAAGAGAACAACACTTTTTCATTCTAAGTTACAATAAATTTGCAAAATTAACAATCACAATGCAAGACAAAGGTGATTAAGGAGGCCAGTAAGGAAATTAACACAATTTATTCCAACCTCTAATACAAGCCCGATGTCACATGTTTAAGGTGCATGATGACATCAAGGTATAATCTAATTTATCCTTAACACCAGTTCATTTGACGCAAATTTAAATTATAAAAGTCCTCAAGGTTCCATCTCTATCAATTTGCCTTAAACTAATTTATAAGTACTCTATTTTTTTTTTTAAATTCAAGATCTAATAATCATGTATATGGATATATATATCACAATACATCAAGACTTCGATTGCTCACCTCTTGACAATCCTTACTCTAATTTCCTCATCCCACACATGATAAAGGTAGTAATAATTGGTATTATTATTATTATTAATTAATAAGGCCTCTCATTACTTTGAAGGTTAATAATCATGAAAATCTTAAACTGTACATGACTTAAACATCTTAATTATAAATCATATAACCATACTTGACCTTATAAGGATGTCTATAAATTATGCCCCCTAATACATAAAACTATGTCCCCAAGAGTAGATTAGGTGCATCATATCCACTTTTACCCAAATTCCTCTTCCCATGCTATAATAATAGTTTATTATTATTAATAAAGGCACTTCATTTACCTGCGTGCTCCGTGCCGCTCCTGCTCCGCGCCGCTCCCGCTCGTCGACCATAGAGACTACACCGGTACCTCCCAACCAATCTCTAGGGATACTCTACTTCCCCCTTAGCCCCTCGAGCTGCAAAGGGGCCACACACTATCCAGATGGTACGTCTAGCTCCCAGCTTGCCTTGCAAGGCCGAGCTACCACTCCTATCCAAGCTAGGAAAACCCAAATCCCCACAAGTAA
>JZKD02S1974262.1:0-14762 GCA_000966675.3 Picea glauca | reverse complement strand
CTATGAAACCTAGCAGACGAACCGATGTGACACACAAACTGCATTTGTTTGGATTCAAGTGGATTCAGTAGTAGCAACACTGTTCAAGGTTAAGTCAGATAGGTTTAGGATGATCAAATCTCTTGCGAGACCATGATGCTAAATCATCAAGATAAGCCTCGACTATGTGTTTGAGGTCGTGGAAATAAAAATACATGGCCCACTAAAATGTATCTCCAACATATTTCAGACCAAAAGGCATCTACGGATAACTGAATGTACCCCACGGACAAATGAAAACAGTTTTGTGTTGGTCTTCAGGATTTATTTGTATCTGATTGTATCCAGAAAAACCATCCATGAAAGAAAATGCTTCTCAACCTACGCATTCATCGACTATCTGGTTAATAAATGATGTGGGTAAATTATCCTTTGGACAAGCCTTGTTTAGATCATGGAAGTCCATACATATCCGAATCATACCCTGTTTTTTATTGACTGGCATGGGATTTGACACCCATTGAGTCAATTGGATGGGGTAGATGAAACCAACTTTAAGTAGTTTCTCTACTTCATCCTTAATAGTAGCTGCTTTCCTAGGATTGACCGAACAAATCTTATGATGGACCAACTTAACATCAAGATAAGTCATGATTTCATGTTCGACGATTCTTGGATCTATGCCTGGAATTTCCTCGTAAGACCAGGCAAACACGTTGTGGAATTCTTTAAATAAATATGTGTAGATTTGAATCTCCTCGAGGGAGAAATCCACTCCGATGAAGATGTTATCTATGACGCTAGGAGTTCTAGAGATATCCATAGGTATTGTTTCAGCTATTGTTTTCATATTTCCTTTAGTGTAAACAACATTCATTACCAAAGGATTGATAGGTCACGCTTTATCTCCAGTTATAGTTAGAGTGAATTCACCTGCTTCAATTTGTCTTAACTCTAGGAGGAAGTAATACCTATGATGAAGTTCATTATAGGGTTTGTCTAGAGCATTCATTGCCTCAATAATCACCTTGTGTAAGGGAAATACTAATTCTAAAGAATCTGCATTAGTGAGGGAAACTTGAGCCCAAGTAGGCTCGAGCACCTGATCTAACTCTTGTGCTAGAGTTGGGTCGGGGTCGGTAGAAGCTTGTTGAATAATCGAGTATGCAACTTCTTCCATGGATAGAGGCATGGCCATGCCATGGTGCTCTATATATTCCATCATGGATGATGGGGAAGGAAGAGTCCATGGATCATTAAAGTACATCATACGAAATGATGAGAGTTGAAATATTTCAGCTCGAGGCTGGTCAGGTACAACTGACATGAAATGAACATTGTCGATCGGAGGTAGGTAATCGAAAGTACCCATCAAAGGTGGGCACATACCAACTGTTACATTAACGATGTTGGGCTAAGGGTTATCAATCATCGGGACCATGGAGACTCCCGATGAAGGGTCAGGAAGAGAGAAGGATAACTGATCAATGGTCATGATCCAACCCTCGTGCGGAAAAAACAATACCCAAAAAAATTTCGCAACCACTGATTGCATAGCATAGTTTTGATTCCTTCCTAACAAGATATTTTAGTCAAGATACGCATCGACCACTTCGACTTCGACACACATGGTTTTTCCTGCTAACTACACAGGGAAAGAGAAATTGATCCCATGTGGTCAGAAAGAATGACCATCAAAACCTGTAATAAGACTAGCTGATGGAGACAAAACAGGTTGGCTAATATCCTTCCAACACGCCAAAGATATCACGCATGTCGAGGTTCCCTCATCTACCACTGTGCAGAAAATGTTCCAGGTAAAATTTTTCATGGTGTAAGCCACTACTATCTGAAAAGCTATGTGGTAAGGAAGATGGGGTTTTAAGTCGATTGTATCAAGCATGGTCATTATTGGGTTACAAGTCTTAGTAGATATGAGGGTGGCTAACAGAGCCTTTCTCTAGGAAGGGAAACTCTGGAGAACTACCAAAGTAGACATCACATAAGGGGTTTGTGCCAACTCCTCCATCAAAGAGTAGTTCTGGGTGGCCCTTTCATTTGGATTGTGAGAAGCTTTCTTGAATGCACCTTTTGGGATGCATGTCATTGTTTTTCCCAACATATTCTAAATATGGAGAGGAAGAGGTGGGTTTTTGTCTTCTTTACTCTTCTCAAAGGTTCTTGGCATTCTGTAATCATGATATCTAGTCGATACATAGGCATCACCTTTTAGCATATACACATTTTCAGATGAAGGATTACTCGAAGATGGAGGGGGTCCTTGACTGCCCCATTCCGCACTTGAGGAGGCTTCAGTTAGAATTTGCCTATGTGGAAATGGGTTCATTAACACGATAGGTTGTTTTTGTGCTAATAACTTCTAGGCCTCCTCAAGCTAAGGGAATTGATGGGTTGAGTGATCTTCCTTGCATAGATTACAAGGATACTTCGACTTCTTCTTTTTAGTGGTGCCCCCACCAACATTATTGATGGGTTTCTTATCCCACTTACCCTTATTTCGTTGTTTCTTCTTTCCTTCAAGCTATTGGGTGGCCTTTGGGTTTGTTGTTTGCACACTGTGTACATCCGATTTTTGGGTAGGGAGAACAACCGAACCATCGGTCTGGCTTGATGCTATCTACTGTATCAAAAATTGTTCCAATTGATTTGACAATGGATCAATGGGATTCATTTGTGTTGAACCAATAATGCATCGGCATGTGGTCCAAACCTTTGTCTGGTCTTGTCAAGTATTGACCTCAGTGCATTTGGAAAAATTTCTTAAAGTAAACTAGACTGAGAGTAAATCAGCTCTAGTTTTTGAGCTCTCACTATCGCATGTTCCTCGAAAAATGCCTTGGACATTGCAACATATATAGACAACTAGTGTACCAAAGACTTAAGGAACCACTCTAGCAAGAATGATAGTGGGACTAGAACTTTTATCAAACTCTTCTGGCATCTCCATTCTTGGATGTGATCCGAGATATGATTCTCTTTTTTCTACCCAAAGTTGGCCAACAACTCAGTGTCGGTGTCATATCTCACAGGTAATTGGAAATGGTTTAAGAAATCCATTACCAATTCGTCAAAGGAAGAGTATCGTGAGCAATCAAGCTAGATGTACCATTTTGTAGCACTCCCTATGAGAGTGTGTTGAAACAATCACAATTGGATGGAGTCATCTCTCAATGAGTTGGACGAGAACCATAAGTGGAAGGTAGTCACATGATCACTAGGATATTCATTAGGCTTGTCTTAGAACTTTGCAATGTTCGAAGGAAACTTGGTTAGCATAGGAGGCCAACTCGGATTGTGGAAAATGGGGTTGTTTAATAACCTTATCAAGTTTGGCAAGTGCAAGGTTTTCAGAAATGGTAGTTTGGGTTGTGGATTCTAACCAGGGAAAAAGGATCCTAGAGTTTGAATTTCACTTGGTTGCCAGGAAAAGTTAGGTTGTTGGCCAGGGCTATATTAATAACCATGGTTGTGACTAGCATACGGATTCTATGCTTGTTGAGACATCATCGGATGATTCCCATAATAGGACGTAAAGGGTTGGGCTTGCATCACATTCCAAGGATTTTGGGAAGGGTTCACCCCTGTTGATATGACAATCATAGGTGTCGAGACTTGCCCGGGGTTCCATTGGGTATAGAAAGGGTTTCCCCCAGTCGACATCCCTGATAAGGGAACTGATCCCTGCCATGGATTCCAAGGTTCTTCTGAGGAAGGAATTCATAAGTTTTCCCCTTGTGCAGAAATAGTACCCTGTACAGGATGTGTTTGTCCATAATCAGGGTTTCCCCTGGCCGAGACTGAAGCTGACAAGAAAGCATTGTTACCAAACACACCGAACAAAGAGAATTAAGTCGAACCAACCGACATGTTATAATAAGGAAGTGCTTGAATACCTACTCCAAATGATTTTACATTTGTCTCAACAGAATGTTGATGAACACTACTAAGCGAAGAAGACGAAGGAGGTATATGACCCCCTCCATAAAGGAAAGCAATATAGGGAGCTGAAGTGAAACATATGGATCCTTGTAGAGGAGTGTTGGATCTCCCTACCTCGAGGCCTAAATTCTGTAGAGTGGATTAGGAAAGTACAGGGCTTGTACCGAAGCCAGACATCCCATATGAGAATGGAGGGCCTGTCCCATTCTAGGTAAACGAAGTTGTGATCACCGCCATAGACAGAATCAGACCATTGCCCGAGGTAGATGCAGTTGAGACCATAGTGGTCGGGACCAACGATGGTTGGTTAGGAGGTGGAAAACCTCCTATAGTGACAATTGTAAAGGGAATATGAGAATTCCTTGAAGAAGTCACAGCATTTGATTCCATTATCCCGACATAGACCCCACATTTATGAATAAAACACAAGGATAAAAGGATCTAGTAACTCTACTTTGAACCCCTCACTTGGTGTTGATCATTTTGCATTCGATTTCTCCTTGACTACATGTCTCCTCCCAAAGCTAACCTGCATTCACAAACAAACAAACAAAGAACTAAGAAAATGCATCTCATATATGAATTAGTGGGTTAGAGGTTCTAAAAATATAAACCAAATTTAAATATTGAACACCTCATATGGCGGGACGGGAAAAGTAATTCTTTCTATTAACCTCACAAAAGTGACTTACAATGGTGAGATCGACTACTGCTCCTTGAATCTAGTCTTAGGCTCTTCTTCAATTGTGCACCAACCGATTCCACATATGCTTCTCTTATTCAGTTCTCACACAATGGTTGCAAAAGATTGCGGCAAGGGGAATACAAAAATGGGTAGAGTTTATTTTCTATTATTTTCCCCCCTTTTCAAATGGGACGCATACCCCTTCTTTTATAGGCTAGAAAGGGCTAGGTATTTGGTTGAGTGATCGGATATGGGCAGTCAAACTGTTTCAGAAAACTACCTTGAAATTTGTATTCCATATGCAACCTTCTATTTTTTGTTCTTTTGTCAGTATGCGTGGTTTGTAGTGGGTCAGTGAGCGTATACACACATGCAGTAGTGAAGTAGGGTGCGTATACCTTCAAAAGGATGTTGTTTAGAAGAGTTGTTCATTAATGGCTTGGAAAAAAATGGAAAATGAGATTGCATGCTATATGTTGTAAGGGTTAGGGTAGATGATGCAGGAGCATCACAAGGGCGTGCAAGCATAGCTAGCAGTGAGCCAACGTGGAGATAAGAGACAACTGGAAAAGCACTGAGCAAATTTTTGGAAAATGTTTTGAAATATTAATGAAGTCATTAAGTGGAGGCATTCTTGTATTATTGTAATCAGACCTTGAGCATCCCGCTCTCGTCTGAAGTAGATAGAGGCATTTATGCAAAGTTAATGTAGGTAGATAGAATTTAATTCTAGATTAGACAGTTTTAGAACGCAAGAGGGAAATGGGATATAGACACCCTCATTTTATAATTGTAAGATTATTATGAGAATAGAGCATAGAGAAGAGATCAGAGAAGTGAAGCTGAAAACACCCATGTACAGAGATTTGAATTAATAGAAAGAGCTTCGATTCAAATTCATGGTGTCGTATTATTCTCTGTGTATGCATGTTGAATAATATTCTCATGGATGTTTACTTTTTTTTATACATTTGCTTTATATGCTGTGTATATGATTTCATGCTTTGTGTTTGAAGTTTGAGAGAGAGAAAGGGAAATGATTTTCAATTGTTTCTCTATTTGAGAAAGAATTCTTGCAAGGAGTGCAGTTGAATTGTTCGCAAGGAGTGCATTGAAAAAGGGTTCAGAGGTTTGTCTCTGAAAGCTTAGATAGGATAGATTTTGTTCTCATTTCCTCATAAGTGCAGTTAGGCATATGATCCATGCAAAGTGTGCGTAGGCCAAGGGTAGTTTCATGGTTTGTAAGACCTAGAAAACTATTGAGACATTGTTGCTACAAGGAGTGCATAGAGTCGAGGGACTTCAATTCTTTGAATTAATTGAAGGATTTGTTGCAAGGAGTGCATGCAGAAGACTTCTTTAAGACTCAGGGTTGGAGAAAAGTTCAAGAGGGATAGAGTCTTCAAAGTTGTCAAGGAAAAGCATAGAAGGTTGGTGCCTTGAGGCATTGAAAGGAGGTGTCACAAGTTTGTATTGTAGGCGGTTAAGTTCCATGGAAAAAAAAACTTTGTTTAAGAGTACAAAATTTCTTAAAGGGAGAATCTGACAGTTGAGATTATCCATAGAGAATTCATGAAGTCCTGTGAGCCATCAGATTTCGCGGAGGAGCAAGGGGGTTACAGTGGTCATTTCTGCAAGCAGAAGCTTAGGAGAGAGAGGGCCATAGATTCATGCCAACGAGGACTGTTGGATCTACTCACAAAATTCCATTTCGAGGTTTCGTGGGAGGAAGGACCGAAGCTTCGACGCTTGGATTCACGAAATTGTGAAATACGAAACCCCGACATAGCAGAAGATTTCATAGTGGGGCCATTACTTGGACACGTGGTGGGTTCTGAGCAATTCGGCATTTCGGGGTTTGAATGAACGAGGGTAAGCCAAGAGGTTGGTGGATCAAATTCCCAAAATGCGAAAGAGAAAACTTTAGGATTCGGGAATTCGGGGTTCGCAGTGACATAAAGTTGGGATCGCGAGTGTAGGACCCCCGATACCCGAAATAGAAAAATTACACAGTCTAGCAGATCGCGAGGAGGCGACAGGTGGCAGAAGCCCATGTCAGCTGGAGAGTTGGTGAAGAGACATGTGGAAGAATGTGGAGGTTCCCGATAAGGGTTGTGGGACCTGGAGCAGGCACACAAGTCTTTCAGGATTTCAGGACTGGAAGGTAGAAGAGACATAGAGCTCTTGTATATTGAGCTCCCGGTGCACGAAATAGCGTTGAACGTTGGATCAATGGAAAGCTCTATAAATGTTGATTTCTTGTCAAGGTGGAACCTTAACATTCCATCGTTTATCAGAACTCATCACATCGGTGTTTGGAGGTCTGAAGGCACAACCGCTTGACCACAATACTCGTGAAGTTGTGAAGTCAGATCTCCCAAAGTGTGAAGGGAGATTTACCAAGGTTTTCTATGGGTGTAGATTTCCCAAAAAGGAAATAGAAGAGCTAGTTCAAGAGAGATCTTTGGGCTAGAGGAATAGAGCGATCCTATGTGCGTGGACTTCCAACCTATGGGTTGGGAGGGCTGGATCATCTTGGTATCAAAGCCTGATTCTTTTTTGTATATTTCAGGAAAGAAAAGTGAGAAGGAATTTCAGCTGTGTTGCCGAGGAGAAGGGAAAGACAAACACTCGATCCACCAGAGGATAGGGAGGTGTCAAGAGAAAGAGGTAGATAGGTGTTGAATCTAGTCATGGAAAGAGATATACATGACCTGCGTGCTAGAGTTGTGGACATGGAAATAAAGCAGAGGTGCACAAATGGTATTGGAGATGTCAGTGAGTCTGAAAGTGAAGATGAACCTAGACATGGAGAAGAATAAATTACAGTAGAAGATGGAGCACATGCACAGTTGATTAGAGATATTGCAAGAATGAGTGCAAGAGCCAAAATGGACATTCCATTTTATGAGTGAAACTTGGATGTTGAAGAGCTTCTAGATTGGATTAGAGCTCTGGATACATATTTTTACTATGAAGATGTCGAAGAAGACAAGAAGGTCAAACATGCTATCATGAGACTTAAAGGACATGCAACATATTGGTGGGATGAACTACAAGCTGACAGACACTACCAAGGTAAGCAGAAAATCAAGAGTTGGGATAGGATGATTGCAAAGATGAGAGTGAAATTCATTCCCAGAGATTATCAAATTTCTCTATTTCTAAGAATGCAGAATTTGAGACAGAAGATGATGTCAGTGAAGAAGTACACTAAAGAGTTCTACAGACTGAACATCAGAGCAGGTCATCATGAAAGTAATTATGAAAAGGTTGCTAGGTATATGAATGGCTTGAGATACGAAATTTAGGATGAGATGAGCATGATGTCCATCCGAACGGTGGAAGATGCTTATCAAATGGCTCTAAAGGCGGAAGAGAAGCTGAGCCGAAAATAAGGTCAAAGAGGCCGAGGCAAAAGTCAAGCCAACGGAAAATGAGTCATCCAAGATAGAAATCAGAAGCCTAAGGAAGAATGGACGAAACCTCGGATTGAGAGAGGTGGAAGCTCACAGAAAGGGAAATATGTTGGACAGAGAAGGCAGTATGCTGATCAGAGAGGAGAGTATGTTGATAACAACATTTTTCCTCGTACTAGAGGTAGAGGAAGAGGAAGAGGTGGAGTGATAACATGCTTCATGTGCGGAAAGGTCAGACACAAGTCTTATGAATGTCCAAACAAGAAGAAAGAGGAAGGAGAGACTCACATTGCCAAAGCTCAAAGGTGAAATTTTGAGGCAGAGGATGTTGAAGGTGGAAGATCGCGGATGATGCAAAAATCTCTTTTAACACCAGAGTAGGAGGTGGAGAGTTCAGTCCAAAGAAACATACTTTTTCGGACTGCATGCAAAACCAAAGACTGGAAATGCAAAGTTATTGTAGACAGTGGTAGCACAAATAATCTCATTTCAACAGAGATGGTAGAAAAACTAGAGCTGGGGACGATTGATCATCCAAGCCCATACAAAGTTTTGTGGTTTCAAAAAGGACATCAGGTAAATGTCACTAAGCAATGTTTAGTTGAGTTTAAAATAGGAGGGTATAAAGATGAAATACACTGTGATGTTATTCCTATGGATGTTTGTCATCTATTGTTGGGTAGACTGTGGCAATATGACAGGAATTTGATTCATGATGGGAGAATGAACACATACACCCTAGAGAAAAATGGGAGAACTTACATGCTGTTTCCGATCAAAGATAAAGAGGTGAAGCCTAAAGTAAGCAACATTATACTTCTCATGAGTGGGAAGGAACTTCTTACAGAGGTTAAGAATAAGGAGGAACCACAATTCATTGTGGTCAGGAAGCCAAAGATTGTTTTAACCAGGACAAGGGTAGATGATTTACTAGAAGAGGTTCAGGAACTGCTGGAGGAGTTCGTCGACATAGTATTGGATGAACTACCTCATTCGTTGCCACTGATCAGAAGTGTGAGTCATCATATTGATATCATACCTGGAGCTAGTTTTCCAAACAAAGCAACGTATAGATTGATGTCGTAGGAGAATGAAGAGGTCAAAAGACAAGTCCAGGATTTGTTGGACAAAGGTTTGGTCAGGGAAAGCTTGAGTCCATGTGTTGTTCCAACAATACTCAGTCCGAAGAAAGATAAAGGCTGGAGGATGTCTACTTACTTGAGGGTGATCAACAAGATAACCATAAAGTACAGATTTCCATTGCCAAGAATTGATGATCTGATGGATTGCGTGAGTGGGGCCAATTTTTTTTCAAAGATCGATTTGAAAAGTGGTTATCATCATATCCACATGAGGGAAGGTGACGAATGGAAGACAACATTCAAAACTAATGAAAGGTTATACGAATGGCTTGTCATGTTGTTTGGTTTAAAAAATGTGCCAAGTACTGTCATGAGATTGATGAATGAAGTCTTGAAGGATTTCATCAGAAAATTCGTCATTGTGTACCTTGATGACATACTGATTTTCAGTAAAACAAAGGCATAGCATTTGGAACATTTGGCTACAGTGATGAAGAGGTTACAACAAGAGAAGTTGTTGATAAATATGAAGAAGTCCTCATTCATGAAGATAGAGCTCATTTTTTTGGGTTTTGTTATTTCTGCAGATAAGTTGAGGATGGATCCGGATAAGGTGGAGGTAATTAAGAATTGTCCGTCACCAAAGAATATCTTTGAGGTGAGAAGTTTTCATGGATTAGCTAGTTTCCATAGAAAATTCATCAAGAATTTCAATGGAATTACTGCATCGATGATGGACACAGTGAAGAAAAGACAAAAATCTTTTCACTGGATAGAAGAGGCCGATAAGAGTTTTAATTTTTTGAAAAGGAGAATTACAGAACAACCAATTCTAGTGTTGCCTGATTTCCAAAAGACATTTCAAGTGAAATGTGATGCAAGTGGATTTGCAATAGGGGATGTCTTGAGTCAAGAAGACAGGTCGATAGCATATTTCAGTGAGAAGCTGAACGAAGCCAAAGTCAAATACTCCATGTATGACAAGGAGTTCTATGCTATTATTCAGGCATTGAATAAATGGAGACATTACTTAATTCCTAAAGAGTTTGTCTTATACAATGATACTCATGTATTGCAATTTGTGACTCAACAAGAGAATTTGATTCAAAGACATGTAAAATGGGTTGAATATATGCAAATTTTCACTTTTGTGATTAAACATATTTTTGGTGTTGCTAACAAAGTTGTTGATGCTTTGAGCAGGAAATGTTTGCTATTGCAGGAGTTCAGAATCAAAACATTGGGGTTTGATGATCTTAAGGACATGTACAGAGATGATCCAGATTTCAAAGAGGTGTATGAAGCAGATGAGAATCTAATTCTCAGGGATAGAAGCCAATGGGAACAATACATGATCCAGGAAGGATTACTGTTTAAATGTAATCAACTTTGTATTCCAAAATGCTCCATGAGGGAGAATTTTCTAAAGGAGAAACATAGTGGAGGATTGGTCGGACATTTCAGTCATGAAAAGACATTCACAAAGTTGAATGAGTCATATTTTTGGCCAAGAATGCGAGAAAACATCAAAATATTTGTGGACAGATGTAGAATTTGTCAACATTCAAAAGGAAAGAGGCAGAATGCAGGTTTTTATCAACCATTACCCATACCTAAGAGGCCATGCGATGCAGTCAGCATGGACTTCATATTGGGGTTTCCAAGAACACAAAGAGGGTTTGACTCAATCTTTGTGGTGGTGGATAGATTTTCCAAAATGGCACATTTCATTCCATGTCAGAAAACCAGTGACGCAACTCACATTGTGAACCTGTTTTTCAAAGAAGTCATTCAACTTCATGGCTTGCCAAAGAGAATAGTTTCGGATCGAGACACTATGTTCATAGGACACTTTTGGAGAACCTTATGGAAGAAGCTAGGAACAAATTTTTCATTTAGTTCATCTTATCATCCTCATATGAATGGACAGACAAAAGTCATGAACAAGAGTCTAAAAGACTTGTTGAGGAGCTTGGTGAAAGAACACCACAGTCAGTGAGACAACATATTACCACAGGCAGAGTTTTATTATAACAAATCACTTAATAGGAGCATAGGGAAGAGTCCATTTTGGATTTTCTATGGCATCCAGATGAGAGGGTTTTCTGAGCTAAGGGATTCAGAATAGACTGGGACTAGGAGCGCTAGTGCAGAATATTTTTCGGAGGCGATGAAGAAGCTTCACAGTCGGGTGAAGGAGCGATTGCAACATTCGAGCCAAGAATATAAGCAGAGAGAAAATCAATACAGGAGAGAACTTCAGTTTGAAGTTGGTGATTTGATCCTTGTACATTTGAGAAAGGAAAGGTTCCTAAGAGGAACATATAATAAACTAAATATGAAGAAAATTAAGCCATGTAAGGTCTTGAAGAAATTTGGGGCAAATGCATATGAGATTGAATTCCCCGATGGGATCAGAATTTCCTTGATATTCAACATCTCAGATTTGTACCCTTATAAAGCTGAGGAAGCAAAAGAAGGAAATGAACAGCCAAAGGTTCAGTGGAAAAAACAAATGCCATTTGCAAAAAATCCTCAAATGGAGCACATACTGGACAAAAGAATTGGTAAGAAGACCAGGCAAAAGAAATACTTTGAATACTTGGTCAAGTGGAAGGGCCATCCAGTTGAAGATGCTAGTTGGGAGAACGAAGCTGAAATACAGAAGCATGGACACACCATGTGCGAGCTCATGGATAGGATCCCATGAAAATTTTCAAGTGAGGGAGTATGATGTAGGAGCATCCCAAGGGCATGCAAGCATAGCCAACAGTGAGCTAGCATGGAGATAAGAGACAACTGGAAAAGAACTGAGAACATTTTTTGAAAATGTTTTGAAATATTAATTAATTCATTAAGTGGAGGCATTCTTGTATTATTGTAATCAGACCTTGAGTGTCCCACTCTCATCTGAAGTAGATAGAGGTATTTATGCAAAGTTAATCTAGGTAGATAGAATTTAATTCTAGATTAGACAGTTTTAGAATGCAAGAGGGAAACAGGACATAGACACCCTCATTGTATAATTGTAATATTATTATGAGCATAGAGAATAGACAAGAGAGCAGAGAACTGAAGTTGAAAACACCCATGTATAGAGATTTGAATTAATAGAAAGAGCTTCGATTCAAATTCATGGTGTCGTATTGTTCTCTGTGTATGCATGTTGAATATTATGCTCATGGATGTTTACTTTATGTTATACATTTTCTTTATATGATGTGTATATGATTTCATGCTTTGTGTTTGAAGTCTGAGAGAGAGAAAGGGAAATAAGTTTCAATTGTTTCTCTATCTGAGCAAGAATTCCTACAAGGAGTGCAGTTGAATTGTCCGCAAGGAGGGCATTGACAAAGGGTTCAGAGGTTTGTCTCTGAAAGATCAGATAGGATAGATTTTGTTCTCATTTCCTTGGAAGTGCAGTTAGGCACAGGAGCCATGAAAAGTGTGCACAGGCCGAGGGTAGATTCAGGGTTTGTAAGACCTGGAAAACTGTTGAGAGACTGCTGCTGCAAGGAGTACACAGAGTCGAGGGACTTCAATTCTTTGAAGTAATTGAAGGATTTGTTGCAAGGAGTGTGTGCATGAGACTTATTTAAGACTCAGGGTTGCAGAAAATTTTAGGAGGGATAGAGTCTTCACAGTTGTCAAGGTAAATCACAGAAGGTTGGTGCCTTGAGGCATTGAAAGGAGGCGTTGTAAGTTTGTGTGGCAGGTGGTTAAGTTATGTGGAAAAAAACACTTTGTTTAAGAGTGAAAAAGTTCTTTAAGGGAGAAGCAGACGATCGAGATTCTCCATAGAGAATTCGTGAAGTCCCGCAAGTTGTCAAATTTCACAGAGGAGAAAGGGGGTTACGGTGGTCGTTTCTACAAGTGAAAGCTCAGGAGAGAGAGAGAGTCGTAGATTCACGCCAAAAAGGACCATTGGATCTACTCACAAAATTCCATTTCAGGGTTTCATGGGTGGAAGGATCGAAGCTTCGACTCTTGGATTTACGAAATTGCGAAATCCGAAACCCCGACATAGCAGAAGATTTCATAGTGGGGCTAGTACTTGGACACATGGTGGGGCTCTAGCAATTCGGCATTTCTAGGTTTGAATGAATGACGGTAAGCCAGGAGGTTGGCAGATCAAATCCCCAAAACATGAAAGAGAGAACTTTGGTATTCGGTAATTCAGGGTTCGTGGTGACATAAGGTTGGGATCGTGAGTCTAGGACCCCTGATACCCGAAATAGAGAAATTACATGGGTTAGTAGATTGCGAGGAGGTGATAGATGGCAGAAGCCCACGTTAGCTGGAGAGTTGGTGAACAGATGCATGGAAGAATGTGGAGGTTCCTGACAAGGGTTGTGGGACCTGGAGCAGGCACGCAAGTCTTTCGATATTTCAGGACCGGAAGTTAGAAGAGACATAGAGCTCTTGTATATCGAGCTCCCGGTGCACCAAATAGTGTTGACCATTGGATCAAGGGAAATCTTCAGAACTATTGATTTCTTATGGAGGCGGAACCTTATCATTCCAGCGTTTATTGGAACTTGACATATTGGTTTTCAGAGGTCTGAAGGCATAGTCACTTGACCACAAGACTCATGAAGTCGTGAAGTTGAATCTCCTGAAGTGCGAAGGGAGATTCACCAAGGTTTTCTATGGGTGTATATTTCCCAAAAGGGAAATAGAGGAGCCAGTTCAAGAGAGCTCTTCGGGCCAGAGGAATAGAGCGATCCTGTGTGTGTGGACTTTCGAGCTGCAGGTTGGGAGGGCTGCGTTAGTAGATATGAGTGCATATTAAGGTTTATAAGGATTAGAGATTAAGTGTTATAAATGTTATTTTTGTAGTTTGATCAGGGTTAGACAATATAAAGGGTTAGGGTTTATAGAGGTTATAGTGCTTAAGGGGTAACTCTTATAGGGTTTATAAATATTATGGGTTATAGGGGCTACATAAATAACAAGTTTTATACATGTTGGGGTTTATTGATATTGGGGCATAAAGGAGTTGCGAGTTAGTGGTTATCTAGGTTCAAGTTTAGAGAAGTAATAGGGATTATGGGTTAGGTTGTTAGGGTTTATGGGTTGTATATATTAAATGTCACTAGTTATAAAATTTACAAAGGTTGGGGATATAGGTGATATAGGTTTGTAGTTATATGATTTCTAGGTATAAAGGTTCATAAATGCTATTGGTTTTGGAAGTTGGAATAGGTAAGCGTTATGGTGATTTAGGTGATTGGATTTAAATATTAAGATAAGATAATTTTATTAATGTCCAACTAATGATTAATTTCATTAGTTATTATGAGTTGGTGGTTATGATTTAAGTTTCCTAATTATTAGGGGTTAGGTGTTAATATTGTAGTGGTTATAGCAGTTTACAACAATTATGGTTAAGGGCTATAGTCTGTATGGCTCATGGGTTATAGGTTTTAATGGTTACACATGATAATAATTGAGGGTATAATGGTTATATATGTTATGTTTAAAATTATTTAGAGGTTAAATTATTTAATGGTCATAGGGACTAGGTTTTATATGATTAGGGATTCAAAATTATAAATGTTAAGAATTGTATGGATAATGAATTATAGAGGTTGAGGCATTATATTTGTTAGGGATGATAGTGATTATAAGTAATAT
>JZKD02S1974251.1:50075-63634 GCA_000966675.3 Picea glauca | reverse complement strand
TTTTCAATGAAAAGATTCATTTATATATATAGAGGTTAAAAAAACATTTAGTTTTATTTGTTTTAGTTTTTTTAATATTTGTTTTCTTTTTATTAATTATTTTTTTTCCTTCTTTTTTATAATTTTATTTGCATTAATGTCAGTTTTTTAGGAACTTGTTTTAAAAAAGTTGTAATTTTAAGCTCGAAAAAAAGAAGCAAATGCGCTACTTATAAAAACATGTTTCAATCCGTATGTTGATTTCATTTAAGCAAGTTATAATGTTGACCTCAAAGAAAAGGGTGTGCTACCGGTAGCACCACTTTTAGTTTTTTGGGTCAATTTTAAGGTTTTTGTTTGGAATTGTGCTGCTCGTCGAGATCATGATTTTTACCAAGTTGTAATTTTAACCCTGAAAAAAGGAGGTGATGTTGTGAGAACCACCTCTTGTTTCAGGGTCGATTTTAAGGTTTTTATTAGCAATTTTATAGATGATGATTGCAAAATTTTGTAATTTTAACTTTGAAAAAAAATGAGGGCTATCAGTGGCACCATTTTTGGAAACGGGGGTAAAAATAGCCCCTAAATGCAACCTCTAAAAAAATCAGAACTATGTCAATAGCCAACTTGTAATCCAAATAGTAGCCCACAAAGGGACTCTAACAAACTGTGAACTTGGGTATTTTTCCCATGCAACCCAAAACCACCAACAATTGAAGCAAAACCCTCAACTCGCAGAACTCCCTCTTTCCAAGAGAATCCTATGGTAATTGAACAAGAGTCTCATCAAGGTCAACTCCCTCTTTCTAAGAGAATCTAAGATCCCTATCCCGATACTCTTCAATACTCTCATTACTTGCAAGCTTGGAATCAATCATCAATTCCATAATAGTTTTTAAACCTATCTCCATCATGGCATCCCACCATACATGCTCTGCATATGCCTTCTCAAAACTAGAAGGATCACCCTATAAGTTTTAAATCTTTATAGTAAAGAAATGCACACATATTCTTTATAAAAATATAAAGGAAAATAATAGCATTCACACACAATACTCAGAGATTTACCCTGGAAACCCTTAACTGGGAAAACCAACGAACCATAGAGTTGCACTATTTTTTTCATTGTATTAACTTCACTATTTTCCATACTATATATATATGACTTTGTGGCATTTAAAACCTTATTCCATTTACCTATATTAGATTAAAACTCTAATTCCTTAATTGGAATTAATCTTAGATTACAATGGGATGAAAAACTACTTGTTGTTTTCTTTGCATATAAGGGGACATGTTTTATAGGATCAACAATTCAGGGTAGTGATTACCATTGCTTCTCTACACCTAGATAAATTCTCAATACTAATAGACTTTGTCATTGAATCTACAACATTCTTCAAAGTGTGAAAATTCACCAACAACACCTTATCGTCTTCAACCACGTATCTCACAAAGTGGTATTTCACATCAACATGCTTTATTTTGGAATGATAAGCAAGGTTCTTTGCCAAAAATATTTCACTATGAATATCACAATCTAATCTTACAACTTGTTGTACAAACCCAATACCTGAACACAATCTCTATAACCATACAATTTTCTTACTTGCATGAGTGGCTACCATGTATTCAACTTCTATAGTTGAGAGTGCAACTACAATCTGTCTCTTTCTCATTCAACTTATTTCTCCTCCAAATAGGTTAAACACATAACCACTTGTATATCTTCTATGATCCATATCTCTAGCCCAATCTACATCAACAAAGTCATTTACATCTAACACTCTATCGAACCTAAGTCTTATTTGGTAAAAAATTCCATAATTTGTAGTGCTAGGAAAATACCTAAAGACCCTCTTTACAACTGTCCAATGCTCTTTCCCCGATTTTGACAAATACCAGCTCAAAACTCTCATTGCATGGGAAATGTCCAGTCCAGTACATACCATTGCATACATCTAACTACCAACAACACTAACATAGGGAACATGGGACATGTCCTCTTCCTCTTCATGTGTCTTGGGACACTAATATATAGATAAATTTACATGTATAGGAATAGGGACCTTGACCAATTTACATTCATGCATATTAAACCTCTACAATATTGTCTCAACATATTTCCTCTAATTCAACTAGAGTTTCTTGTTTTACTGATCTCTTTTAATTTCCATGCTCAAAATAAAATTTGCAACACCAAGATATTTCATATCAAATTTAGAAGACAACTGAGTTTTGACCTTTCCTTGTTGTTTCCAATCAACAACATATCATCAACATACAAAACCATATAAAAACATGCTCACCAACTAGCTTATAATACACACAGTGATCAACTTTGCTTCTTGAGAAACCAAGTCCCAAAATATAAGTATCAAACTTTTGGTACCTTATCATTGGAGATTCTTTTATCCCATACATGGAATTTTTCATATTGCAAACCAACTCTTTCTTTCCCTTCATTGCAAAACCTTTTGATTGTTTCATGTAAATTTCTTCTTGAAGATCCCCATGTAGGAATGTTTTCTTTAAACCAATATGTTATACTTCAAGATCAAAAGCAATAACAATAAACAAAATAAATATAAAAGAAATTAATTTAGCAATGAGAGAAAAATTTTCACCAAAATCAATTCCCTCTACTTGGGAATATCCCTTTGCTACTAAACGAGATTTATACTTCTTCACTTTACCTTTTTCATTGAACTTCTTCTTGAACACCCATTTTCTACTAATGGAATCTCTTACAGTTGGAAACTCAACTAGATCCCTAGCCTCATTTTTATCCAAGGAAACCATTTCTTCAACCATGGCCCTCTTCCAGAGTTTACCATCCTCTGAATCCATTACATCCCTAACAATTGTGGGATCATCATTAATAATATATAAAAAAAAACTAGAGAGAAAATCAGGTGGAGTATACCTTTTTGGTTTCCTTCTTTCCTGAACTTATCTCTCCAATACCAAAGTATGAGGTTCTTCTTCTTCTTCCGATTCATGATCTTCTGATAAGTTTGATTCTTCATTCTTCATTTCAAACTTTATTATCTCTAGTTCTTTTTCCTTTGGTAGGAATTCCTGTTTGGGAACATCTTTAACCTATCTAAAAACCACATCTTGACTATAAGTAGTCTTCTTAGTTATTGGGTTCCAAATTTTATAAACTTTTATACCATCTTTATAACCAATAAAGATACATTTTTCAACTTTTTTAACCAACTTACTCCTATTTTCCTTTGGATCATGTACATAAGAATAAAAACCAAAAACCTTGATATGTTTAAGAGATGTATTTTAACTAGTCCATACCTCATGTGGAGTTTTGATCTAGGCGGAAATAGGTGGCCACCCACCTATTCCATTAGCTCAAAATAGGGGTTTCCACCTTGGCAGTTTTTCTATAGCTTTTTGGGTCCTAAACTTTTGGGGTCGTTTTGAGGCCCTAAACAATGTTTCTTGGGCCCACCATAGTCACACTATACAATTTATCCAAAGTGTGACAAAAAAATATGTATTCCTCAGATAGACCTTTCCAATGAGCTATCGTGCACCCCAAATGGAGATCGTATGCACAAGTTACGCCTTGGGAAGTTGACATACCAAATACCCCCATCAAGGACAAAAAAACTTTTGGCGTTTCATCTTCTGGGGTTAGGCTTTTGGATTTTTTTTTTATGTTAAAAAGGCCTCTAGAGCCATATTGTAATCATTATCATATTCTTGTGAATGAGCATAGCCATCACATCTCTTCTCCGAGATAAGATGCCACCATTCTAGCGAGTCATTCACTCTATAATTTTACAGTTTCTGTACAGTCTCTCATTAATAAAAATTGTGTGTTACTATATCTCTATGTTTATTGCAATATATCTGTATATTTAATTGTTATATCTTCGTCTTCATTTCGTTCTCAAAATAATATGGATCAGTGGTATCAGAGCATGCTACTCCTTTTCGTTTTTTAGTGCATTTCCCTGACGAGGTCAAGGTATAGAGAGTTGGGGCTTGAGTTAGTTTCTCTTGAGGACAAACACTCTCACCAGCCCAAGTGGCCTCCCATGGCGAAAGAGAAGAGGAAAAAGAGAGCAGAAGATCCCATCGAGCCGTTGCTCGCAGAAGCCCTCGCACAACAAAGGAACGAGATGTTGGATACTTTTCCCAAATCCTTCAACGATTGTCGACAATAACATGTGTGTCTTCATTAAGCAGTCGCTTTGGAGATGCTACTCCATTCAAGGTACAAGTTAATTTTGATATTCCCATATTTGAAGGTTAGATCAATGCAAATGATTTGAAAAAATGCTTAAATTTACTAGAAGGTTATTTCTCTGTTAACAATTTTTCCGACAAAGAAAATATCACCTTTGTGCTCCTTAAGGATCTCTCCCATGTCAAAAATTAGTGGGAAACTTACTGGGAGAAAAATTGTATAGAGGAGTTTGGAATATTTGGGGTTGAGCCCACTTGGGAATTTTTTATGGATGCGGTTAAGGAGAAATATTAACCTGTGGGAAACTATGATGACCAATACATGAGATGGACCACGCTTCATCAAAAGCGGGACCAAACAATGTTGGAGTTCACAAATATCTTCCATGCATTGTGCACCAATATAGGTATCAAAGACTCTAAGCGAAAGCTGGTTCTAAAATACCGCAGGGTCTAACAGGTACATCTAGACCAAAATGGAGTTTCTGGACGTCTCATCACTGAGAATAACTTATCGATATGCTGTCAAAATCGAGCAGAAATTTAAGCACTAGAACAAGTGGGAATTTGGGTCTGCACATCTGAAATAGCCAAAGTATGGTAAAGGCAGATCTAATCCAAAAAATATCCAACCTCAATATAACCAGTCCAAGCCGCAAGAAAAGAAGAGAAACATGAAGATGAAGAAGGACATTGGGAAGTGGTGCCACTTCCACAAAATCCCTTGGCATAACACTGATGAATGTCGCTCAAAACAATCATTGATGGCTGAGATCAAAGAAACATAGCTGAGCCCTGAATCAGACTCTGATTCAGACAATAATAAAAGGATACAGATAATTGATGCAGAACCCACTACTATTGTCGCGACCGCAACAATCCAACCAGAAGAACCAGAGGATCCTGAGGAGGGGGATCACCTTTTTTATTCACAGATGTGGGTGAAGGAGACCTCGTTTCATTTTGTTGTTGATAGTGGACGCCAGAAGAACCTCATCTCAGTAGAGGTCATCAAGTATTTGTATTTGTCAACAACACCACACCCACAACCATACAACATTGGATGGCTCCTCTAGGGATGAAAACTTCATGTCAACTAGTAGTGTCGCATGTCATACGACACCAATCCCTTCAAGGATGAGGTACTGTGTGGTGTTGACCCACTGGAAGTCTGTAATTTTCTATTAGGCCAACCATATATGTGGAGGCATCATGTTGTTTATGAGTCTCGACCCCGTAGCGTCATTGTTACTTTGGGGGGTTATCCCTACAGGATGCCAGAGGTAGTTCCAACTACTTTCCCGAAAAAATAGTGTTGCAAAGTAATCTCTCATACTACAAATTTTAGCCTCTTCACAACCTGGTCATAAGAGGACATTGCAACCATTGTAGCCTCATCCCAAGACCCTTCTATCCAATAGAAGCAGATCATGAATATTGTATAAGAGCACCAAGATATTCATATTGCACCTACGATAGTGCCTCCACACTGCCTAATTAAACCAAGTTATGATAAATCCCTTCATGTTCTTCATGTTGCATCTTCACCGATAGAGTCCTCCCACACTCCGTTAGATCATGCAACCAAATTGGTTAAACAAATCCAACCCCTCCAACAAAAGGTTCATAACAACCTTCAACAAGCTAAGCAAGACAACTTCTTCAGCAAGGCACACAACTCACCAAGGTTCAGATTCAACAAAAGATTCCCCGGGGACTTCATGCAATGGAGACCATTACTTCCTAAGGGAGGAGGATTGATCCAGGTGGAAATCGGTGGCCGCCCACCTATTGAACTAGATCAAAACAATGGTTTCCACCTTGTCAATTTTTCTACAGCTTTTTGGGTCCTAAACTTCCAAGGATGTTTTGAGGCCCTAAACAACGTTTTTGGGACCTCCACAGTCACATTGTAGGATTTAGGCATAGTGTGAAGAAAAAAATGTGTATTCCTCGAATAGACCTTTCCAACAAGATATCATGCACCCCAATCAAAGATCGTATGCAAAAGTTACACCCTTGGGAAGTTGATATACCAACTACCCCCATCGAGGCTCATTAACCCTTTGGCGTTTCATCTTCTAGGGTTAGGGTTTTGGATTTTATTTATGTTAAAAAGGCCTCTAGATACTCATTGTAATCATTATCATATTATTGCGAATGAGCATACCCATCACATCTCTTCTCAGAGATAAGATTCCACCATTCTAGTGAGTCATTCACTATGTAATTTTATAGTTTTTGTACAGTCTCTCATTAATACAAATTGTGCGTAACTATTGTATCTTTGTGTTTATTGAAATATCTCTGTATATTTCATTGTTATATATCCATCTTCATTTCATTCTCAAAATAATCCGGATCAAGTTTTTTCCATCAACATTAATGAGGGTGATCGATTTACCAAGTAACATGCAATATCCACTACCTCTGACCATAATTATTTTCCGAACATGACACCACTGATCATGCTAGTGCACAATGATGTGTTTGTACCTATGACTATTCCATCATTAGGTAAACCTGTGGATTTACTTACTTAAATTACATTGGGTCGAAAAACATTGGCGAAATCTCAAAAACTAACCCAAAAATATTTTTTACAGGGGCTCCACTCTCGAGCACCTTCCCCCGATGCAACATACAACCTGTGGAACTAATATTAAAAATAATATAACACATTAGAAACACACCCAACTTACCATTGGTGATACAGGTGGATATCGGTGGCCACTCACCTTTTCCAACTGGCTCAAAACAGTTTTATGACAATTTTGGTAATTTACTATTTTTAGCAGTTTTGAACTTCTAGGGCCATTTTAAGGGCCTAAATGGAGTTTTTTGGGATAGATATTCTCAATGATAGCCTAAGGATTTGATTGAGCCCCCTAAATGAAAATCCTCGACGATACATTTCCAACGAGCTATCGTGCACCCCAAACATAGATTGCATGCCAAAGTTACGCCCCAGGGAAGTTGATACACCAAACTACCCAAAACGGGGTCCACAAAACTATTAGCTTTTCATCTTCCAGGGTTAGGGTTTTGGATTTTATTTATGATAAAAAGGCCTTTGGATCCTAATTGTAAAATCGTCTTCTTGCGAATGTGAGTAGTGGACACATCTCTTCTCAGAGATAAGATGCCACCATTCTAGCGAGTCTTTCACTCAGTATTTTTACAGTCTTTGTACATTTTCGCTCATTAATAGAAAATTGTGTATTAATGTATCTTTGTGTTTATGGTTGCATCTCTGATACATTTCTATTATATTATTGGATATCTGAGATATCTCTGTACATTGCTTTATTATATCTCTGCTCTCATTTCATGCCAAAAATAATCTGGATCAATGGTATTAGAGTAGGTTGCTCTTGAACATTTTTTTCCAGTGCATGTCCCTGACGAGGTCCGAGTATAGCAAGTTGGGTATTGAGCTTGTCTCTCTTGAATACAATCACTTTCACACGCCCAATAAACCCTCCATGGCGGAAGAAGAGAAAAATGATAGAGCATATGATTCTATCAATCTGTTGCTTGAGCAAGCTCTCACGCGACAAGGGACGAAATGATGGAGAATTTTTCCCACATCCTTCAATGTCTGCCGATAGAAACAGATGCATCTTCATCAAACAACCACTTTGGAAGCACCTCTCCTTTCAAGGTACATGTTAATTTTGATATTCCCGTATTTGAAGGTCAAATAGATGCAAATGCCCTAGACAAATGGTTAAATCTGTTAGAAGGTTATTTCTTTGTTCATAATTTTTTCGACAAGGAAAATATCACCTTCACACTCCTTAAATATCTCCCCCATGTCAAACATTGGTGGGAAACTTACTGGGAGCAAATTTCCACAAAGGAGTCTGGAATATATGGGGTCGATCCCACTTGGGATTTTTTCGTGGATGCGGTAAAGGAACAATATTACCTTGTTGGCAACTATGAGGACCAGTACATGAGATGGACCACACTGCGAAAAGAGAGGGGTCAAGCAGTTCCAGAGTTCACCAATACCTTCCATACCTTGCGCACCAAGTTGGGTATCAAAGACTCTGAATGAAATTTGGTTCTGAAATATCGTGGGGCCCTACACAGATACATCCAAACTGAAATGGATTTTCTGGACATCTCATCACTCAATGATTCTTATCGATATGCTGTTAAAATCGAGCAGAAATTTAAGCACCAGAACAAACAAGAGTTTGGGTCTGCAAATATGCAACAACCAAAGTATGATAAAGACGTCCCTAATAAACGGTCTTCTGAAAAATAGTCCAAGCCACAGGAAAAGAAGGATCATGGGAAGACAAAGAAGGACACTGGAAAATGGTGCAATTTCCACAAAATCCCCTGGAACAACATCGAGGAATGTTGCTCAAAACATTCATTGGTGGTCGAGATCAAAGACAAGGAGTCGAACCCTAATTCAGAATATGATTATGAAAATACTGGTAAAAGACAGATCATCGATGTAGATCCCACTGCTATTGTCGCGACCACAACAATTCAACCAGAAGAACCAACATATCTTGAAGAGGGGCAACGCCTTTTTCATTCACAAATGTGGGTGAAGGGGACCCCGCTGCATTTTATTGTTGATAGTGGAATCCAGAAGAACCTCATCTCAACAGAGGTTGTCAAAAAATTGGGATTGCCGACAACACCACACCCACAACCATACAACATCGGGTGGCTTCACCATGGACGAGATCTTTGTGTCAGGGAACAGTGTCGATTGTCATACGACATCCAACCCTTCAAGGATGAGGTATTATGTGATGTTTCCTCACTGGATGTCTATGATGTTCTCTTGGGCCAACCATATATGTGGAAGCGCCGTGTTGTTTATGAGTCTCGACCCCACAATGTCATTGTTTCTCTGGGGGGTCATCTCTACAAAATACTAGAGGTAGTTTCAACTACTGTTCCACCTAAATAGTGCCGCCAGGTAGTATCTCATACTACAAAATTCAGCTTCTTCACAATCTGTTCAAAAGGTGAACAAAAGGATATTGCAACCATTACAGCGTCGACCCACCTTCTATCCAACATAAGCAGGTCGACAATATTGTAACAAAGCATAAAGATTCCTTCTGCACATAGACATCTCATGCAGCCATACTGGTTAAAAAGGTCCAACCCTTCTAGCCACATGTTCGTGACAACCTTCAACAAGCTAAGCAACACAACTTCTCCAACAAGGCAAGCAACTCATTAAGATGCAGATTCAACAAACGCTTTTCCCTCTCCCTCGGGCACTCAACGCAATGGAGACCATTTATTCCTAAGAAGGGAGTATTTATCCAAGTGGATATCAGTGGCCACCCGCCTTTTCCAACTGGCTCAAAACAATTTTATGAAAATTTTGGTAATTTACTATTTTTAGCAGTTTTTAACTTCCAGGGCCATTTTGAGGGCCTAAATGATTTTTTTTGGGGATCAAGCTTCTCAATGATTTTCAAAGGCTTTTATTGAGCCCCCTAAATGAATGTCCTCAAATATACCTTTCCAACGAGCTATCGTGCGCCCCAAATGGAGATCATATGCCAAAGTTACGCCCCCGGGAGGTTGATACACCAAACTACCCAAAATGGGGTCCACAAAATTGTTGGCTTTTCATCTTCCAGGGTTATGGTTTTGGATTTTATTTATGATGAAAAGGCCTTTGGAGCCTCATTTTAAAATCATCTTCTTGCGAATGCGAGTAGCGAACACATCTCTTCTCAGAGATAAGCTGCCACCATTCTAGCGAGTCTTTCACTCTGTATTTTTACAGTCTTTGTACATTTTCGCTCATTAATAGAAAATTGTGTATTAATGTATCTCTGTGTTTATGGTTTCATATCTGATACATTTTTGTTATATTATTAGATATCCGAGATATCTTTGTACATTACTTTATTATATCTCCGCCCTCATTTCGTGCCGAAAATAATCCGGATCAATTGGTATGTACAAGTGCCACATGATTAGCAAGAAACTTCTAAAGGCCACCATTTGGCACACCTCCAAAGTATTTAGACTTGTTACATTACAATAAATTATAGTGCATTATTGTCCTTCAAATGCAACTCTATACTGCAATTATGTCATACAAGAAATTAAACGAATATTTTTTTTGAAACTAGGAATAAAGAAAACACCATTCACTCAATAACATTACTTGATAGCACCCTACATGAAATAGAGACTAATCATTTCACTAGATATGTAGCATCATTGTCTAACTCCACTCTTGTTCCACCCTCTTTATCCTAAATCCTACTAAAGAGTTTATTGTCATAAGTCATATGTATCAGTCCACACTATCCACATACCATTTAACACTTGACACTATGTTAGAAGATACAAATGAGGCCACAGAGAGGGTGGTCTCAATATTGGATGATAACTCATCCACTCCATCAATAGTACCTAATGCAACCTATTTTTTCATGGACTTCTAGGCCTTCTTCTTCTCTATATATTGGCTAGAATAATTCCCTAACTGGTGAAACCTAAAACATTTCATCTTAATTTCAAATCCTTTTTACGTTATCTTGATTCTTCCTTCTTGCCCTTGTTGTATCATTTCCTACTTCCCTTTATCATCCTCCCAATGAGGGTTAGATATTCTAATTTAGTTTGCTTCACTGAACATGCCTCCAACCTAATATCCTCTTACAAAATATTATCCCAATTATTCTCATAAGTAAGTAGCTTCTCACAATCACAAACACATTGGACAAAAAGTTTCCAACGTGGAGAAATTCCATTCAAGACAATGGACACCAACTCCTTATCCTCCACTTTTGTTCCTATGGCCTCCAATTGATATCTCAAATTTGTGATCCTACTCGGATAGATCACCATTGTATCTACGTTACTCATCCAAATAATTGAGATGTTCCATAAGAGCATCTGTCTAGAGATATTGGAACTCTGATATAAACTATCTAAAGCCTCATACATCAACCTACTAAACATATTCTTTGTGATGTGAGTGACCAAGTGATTCTTCATAGAACCAAGAATGATTCTCTTTTCCATGGCCTCCTTAACATGAATGACCAATATCTTTGGATCAATAGGTGCAAAAATCTCTTTCTCAGCATGGTCCCAAATCTCGGCCTCTTCCAAAAGCATTTGCAACCTACACTTCCAAGGTATGAAATTGGAAGCACCCTCCAACTTGTCACACTGTCTGAGATCAAAAGTAGTCATCCTACTAATATGTAGCACACCTCATAGAAAAATCAAGAATACAAAAAATAGAACAAGGGTTCAAGTGCTTCTGCCAAGTACATTAGGGCTTCAGACCCAATCAACATGTACTAGGTCAAGCACTTGCCCCAAGTATAGAAGAGGTGAAATATACAAGTCCCTCTTCACCAAGTGGCCAATTTCAGTCAAATCAACTTTGATACCATGTGGAAATTTCGGTTCCCTTACAATTAATGCAAATACAAAAAATTTACCTAAAACTTGAGGTTTCTTGGAACTATTTCCTATGAATTTCCAACCTTTGGGTTGAATCTGAAATATTAAATTACAAAAACAAATACTTTTCTTTTATTCAACCCAAATCACAAGGTAGTGTAAGAAAATAAATGGTAATCAAGTGTACTTCAATGCCAACAATGTTACAACCCTTAGGGCATACTTCCCAAGAAAATTACAAGTATGAAAAATGACTTATTACAACAACAAATTTTCGCCTTAAGTTCTAAATGTTTGTTACATCACTTAACAAAGTATTCTCAAATTTATGTCAACTGAACATGCATAACCAACACTAGAAGCTACTCAATCATCAAGATAACATAACACATAAATCATATCTCAATGTACACAAATATTGGATAGTAGAAACACTTCATATATATAGATAAAATGAAGTACAAGTACATACCAAGAACTTAATACAACTTAGTACAAGTCACACTCTCCAAAACCTGGCTAGAGAAACAATAAGAAATCCCTAGCCACCAACTCCTCCTAGCTAGGAATCACTCTCAACCAACACTATTTTCTTCACCATAGATCCACAATAAGTTAGCATACACATTGGGATCACATAAATGTACAAGATATTTTGCCTCTATCTTCTCCACTTCAAGTAGTCCAAGTAGTACTAGGGTTTCCAAATTTCACAAAAGTTTAGCCTTCTCCCATAAGAACTACAAGATTAAGTGCCCATTTTTCTCCTCTAGGGCTTCTCCCAAACCCTATTCTTCTTTGTCTTCTTAGAGAAAACTCCAACCCTAGTCTTGTTTTTGAATCTCCTTAAGAACCATGACACTCAAGACAAAGTGAGAAAACACAATGAAGAAGAGTACAATGAAAGAGACCAATTCACTCTAAATCTCACATCTCTAATACAAATGTGAGTAAATGAATGAATGAATGAAAAGACTCTCTCTTTATTTATATGAAAGGAGAGGGAGGCCAACAATAATACACTGGAACTTGTCCACAATAAACAACCTAACTAAACAATAAATAGAACCAAATGTGAAGCACTATAATTAAGTGACACATGTCAAGATCCAAGGAAAGCACACCCAACAACCAAGGGTCCCAAGGTGAGCGCTCCACGGGATGTTCCCAACACTCCTCCACCAAAGGAATTTAATGCTCCAACTCTCCCTCCTAAGCAGGTATACCTTTGGGTCCATCACACCTACATGATCACCCCTCAACCCAAGGATACTCAAGTGAAATGAAATCCTCCATGCAAGCAACTAAGTGCCCTTCATTCTATCTAGGGCTCAACACCTTCCTCTAAGATGCCCAACACTCCTCATCCAAGTGGGTTATCCATCCAAGCAAGCAAACAAACTCTCTATATGTGTAGTCTATAAATAAGTCACTTAGCCACATCTACAAGATGTATGCCACATAATCATCAAGTAAAGCATATAAATCCATGACTAAGCTATTTCCAATATGTATTTCCAACATGGTACAACCGGGGATAGTCAACACACCATGCACCCCACACCACATGAAGCACCCCCAAGCATGGTGTACATTCTTTCAAAGTAACCCCAAAAGCTAACACTTGGTTCACACTAAACCATGGCAAGGAAACAACAATTAGAAGGGGTAATTCCAATAATACTAAGGGTTCAATCAATGAGGAAAAGTGCAATGCAGAGAAGAAACACATAAATATCTACTACAAATAACCTACACGTGTCGACATAATTTACAATAAAATTATAATTACATAAATTGTTTTGGTAAAACATCTTGGGATAAATCCAAATGAAGAAGGAAGGGATTAGATTGATGCATTGGAATACAAGAGATACGATGATATCTTGGTGATGGATTTTCCTTGATATAACAATTCTTATCCTTTTTTGCTAGGAAAATTATGA
>JZKD02S1974251.1:24378-49972 GCA_000966675.3 Picea glauca | reverse complement strand
CACACACACACACACACAAACCCTATGTTAAATATGTAAAGTTGCCTAAATAGTCAACATGCACAACTCTTCATGGAAATAAACCTATATAGTGTATTTATACATGGAGACCCCCATCATTTAAATCTCCCTATCAATAATATAATCATTTTTAAAACATATATTTTCATATTTATATATTATGGAGCACACTTACATTGTCACACGAAGCTTGGATGTATCTTATAAATGGAAAACTTGTCATGTATAAGCAACAACTTCAATTTCACTTTGGAGATGAGGTCATTTGTGTTCCTATCGATAGGAAAATGGCCTTTATTTACTAAACCCAAATGGCATGACAACAATTTATGGATCGGTTCAAATACCAATAGTGTCCATGTTAACTTATGTCAAGGAACAATAAATCTATTAAAATTCATGAAATATAGGGAGAAGTCCTCCATCTTGATTTTGAAAATGAAAAGTAGCTTGGAAGTATGGCTATTTATGAATAATTTCCTACTTGTTCGTAAATAAATTATACTCGTGGTAAAGAGCATGGATAGCAAATTTATGAAACAAGAGTACAAAGCAACATAGACTGGACAACATGATTCACAAGAGATGAAGATTTTTGTCTTTTTTCCCCTACAAAAAATATACTAACCTTACATTTATGATGAAAATGGATCTCAACTTCTAAGCAAGCTCTTCTGACCATTCCCTCCTTTCCTTCTTATGTTTGTATATCTATACATAATTTCCCTTGATTTGTTGCTCACACTTTGCAATTGTAGAAGTTGAAAATGTAATATCATCAAATCATGTAATGGTACACTAAAACCCCAATGTCACCATACACATGCTAGAAGATGAAACATAGTTTTTGAAGTTGGAAAAACATCTAAGAAATGCAATCGCATTCTTTGGTTGAGACCTAAACCATGGAACCTTAAAACCCTCGATGTCCTGTTTGAATGAGATAGAGGTGTGAGGAGAAAAAAACGTCAATTTTATTCAACAACATTGATTGATTTTTTTTCCAATAATGAAGTCTCGAGGTATGAAATGCTCTAATCAATGCGAGTTACTATTTTGACTGAAATTTTCTTCAACACCAAGTCCAATCACAATATTTGTTTAAAAAATAAACATAAGATGACATTAACTCAAGAGTTTAAACTATCTTTGAATTAGTTAAAAATGAATGATTTGTAAATGGGTCCAATGTTATGAACCTGCATACACATAATTCACATGAATATCACCGAATATTGGTGTGAATGGAGTAACATACTTAAAAGAAAACAACAATATAAATGTGATCCTAAAATTAAAAAAAATAAAATGAAACACTTGTAATAAAAAAGAATGAAACACTTGTAAAGCTAGGAAAGAACAATATAGTTGATCATCACTTGTAAGACAAAAACTAAGGGTCTTGATACATTGATGTGATTTATGAAGAAAAATGTGTGTAAACATTATTAAAATAGAAAAGAGAATTTTTACAAGTATTTAAAGAAACACTTGATTTTCCCAACAACACTTATGAAACACTTAATTTTCCGAACAACACTTAAGAATATGTTGTCCATACAATTCAAATATGCATGAGAAAGGAAGATAAATTTATCATTCTATAACTCAACTTATTTCCTCTCAAAGAAGCCTTTTTCATGAGAATATTTTTTAGGATTTAGAAGTCTTTAGTCACTTGAAATACATAAGATGTTCATTACACGAAAATGAGCAATGAGCTATTATAATCGAGGATGGGAGAGATCTCAATGTCATATTCATCACGTGTGTCATGAGTGGTTTGTACTGGTTTTTCTATTATCCACCTCGGTGTTTAGTTTAATAGAGCTAAGGTTAATATGGATATATATCAATGTTTAATAAAATCTTCTTATTGACTAGTTTTACCAACAACGTATTAATTAAATATTAGGTTGAATTCTTTTTATATCTTCAATTCATAATAACTTTAAGCGTTCATATAGTCAACACATCATTAAAAAAATGGTAGTTCAATGACTAACTAAAGTAAATCAACAATTATTATCACTTTGTCATCATTTTTATGAAAAGTGTAGATGTACACTTCCAATGCAAATACAAACTTTTAGTGATCGATTGGAGACAAAAGACATTAGATTTTAACAAAATAAGGAGAGATGAATATAGACATTTTATAGTAAAAATTGTCTCAATAGAGTTCATAGAATGTAACGATTTTTTCTTCTATATTTAAATTGTTCAACAAAATAGAGTATTTTCACATAGGTCGAACGCTTTAAACAACCACTCACACAACTGGATCAAAGATCAATACACCAATTTTTAATGTGGTTAAATCCCTCAAAGTGGGAAATAGTCCATGACCCTGGCCAATGTGGTCACTTGAGGCAATATATTAATGCAAAAAGAAAAATATTTTACATCAGAGTTTCTCACAATCAATCTTCAACAAATGATCATCCATGCTATTTCAATAGAGATCATTGATCAATTTGGTGTTAAGTCATAGATCAATATAGACATTAGTATTGAGAAGAATATGAACCATCAAATCACTTTATGTCTAGAACATATCATAACCATTGGATTACATAACTACATATGTATACTAAAGAAACACATTTTACTTAAAGACATGTTAGACCAAGTTAATCTTAACTAAATCCTAAGTGTCTAAATATTCTAACATCCCCCTTAAGAACAACTTGGGATATGATTGAAGGATTTACAAAGGTGACACAATAGGAAAATGATGGATGAATTAGAGCCTAACCCCCCTTAATGACAACTTCATGAACTCCTAACAAGGATCAAAGTTTGGAAAACTTCGCTTATGTAAGAAACTTTGTGAAAATGTCTACAACTTGATTATCTGTAGGGAAAATGAGCACTTCGAGAACATGATCATGAACAAGCTTTATGATGAAGTGCATGTGAAGCTCAATGCATTTTGTTACATTGATGTTGAAAAAGATCTTCGGCGAGCTTGATGGAACTATGATTGTCACATAAAAGGGTGGTTGGATGTTGCTGCTAGAATCCAAACTTTGAAAGGATCTGCCAAACCCACAAGGATTATTGACTTGCATTAAGTGTTTCTATTAAAGAAAGAGAAATATCCCTTTGCTTCTTACAAGCCCAAGTGACAAGTCCAGAACCAAATAGATTTTCAATCATTAGGGTCACCAACCCAATTGGAATTAGTGAAACCAACCAACAAAGGATTCCCCCTCTAAATTACAATGTATCCCAAACTGAATTGTGCCCCTAATATATTGAAGTATCTTTTTTTGTTTCTTTCTAATGGCTCTCAAGGGGTGTTTGCATATATCAAGCAACAAGGCCAACTAACAAAGAAGTCCCCCTTTCAATTATGATTTATCCCAAATTGAATTGTGCCCCAAATATATCGAAGTATCTTTTTTGTTGCTTTCTAATGGATCTCAAGGGGTGTTTGCATATACCAAGCAACAAGACCAACCAATAAAGAAGTTCCCCCCTTGAACTGTAATGTATCCCAAAATGAACTATGCCCCAGATATATCAAAGTATCCTTTTTGTTGCTTTCTAATGGCTCTCAAGGGGTGTTTGCATATACCAAGCAACGTGACCAACAACAAAGGATATATCAAGATGGGTATGAATAAAATGCAAAAGGCTACCAACTAACTAATGGTATAGAGTGGCATCTGTTAGCAACAATTCTTGTCTTGGGCGTAAGAGTATCCAAGTCTGCAGGCTGCACGACAAGCACCCAAGCGTAGCACAGAAAAATCTCGTTTCTGGTTACCAATCAAGTGAGCGGGCGAAGTTATGTTGTCAACGACCAAGATCCATCTATAGAGCAGATCGACGATCGACGGGTAATCGCGGTTAGCAGAGTTGCGCCAGGATTAGCGCAATGGATAGCGCTTATATATCACCAAAAGATCTCAACCATCCATCTCGGAGGAGTACGTGGCACACGATTAGGCTCTATCACCTCTTCGTGCATCACGACTTTGAAGAACGAGGAGTAGCCTCCTCCCAACCATGAGACGCGAAGTGTCGAAGGCGTCCAGGACCCGGGCCCATAGTCTTGCAGATGATTAGGACCGTCCATCAGAGACGGACACGTGGTGCGCGTTTAGGCTCTATCGCCTCCTCGCCTTTTGTAACTTCGAAGCATAAGGAGCAGCCTCCTCCCAGCCACGAGACGCGAAGTGACGAAGGCGTCCAGGACCCGGGCCCAGAGTCTTGCTGAGATGATCAGGACCATCCATTAGAGAGGGACACGTGGTGCACGATTAGGCTCTATCACCTCCTCACCTTTCATAACTTCGAAGCACAAGGAGCAGCCTCCTCCCATCCATGAAACACGAAATGTCGAAAGCGCCTTTGGAGATAGGCATAGGGTCATAACCCATGGTCACTTGGGGCCGATAGGAAGAATTGCACAAAGGACCAAAGCGCTGGGTTTAGCTGCAGAAGGGATCACCGCATTCTCCAAAGACCAGTTCAACTTGACCTCGATCTTGGTCCTCGCTAAAAATGAATGAAGGTGGATGGAGGTAGTTGAAACCTCGGCTCACTCATTAAATGTGAGGCATGGAGGTTTTGGCAGGTAGTCTGCCCAAGACCGTCCGGTGTGCAGATTGATCTGAAAATCCCATGTCGATCTGATGTTCTTGTCCGACCAAAGAACCTGCACACGATAGGTTGAACTTTAATGTTTCAGCTACCTCCCCTGCAAAGGCCATGCAAAGTTAAGGTGACGTTTGACGAAGGATTTCCGTCTGAGTTTGACTGAAGGGATGCCACGCCGTGGAGGTCCGAGCATGCCTCTGTTGGGCGAATTTTTCTGAGTATATGTACTCAATTTTTTTATTTTTGAAGGGATCGATGGTTGAGCGAGGCTCCCGATTGTAAAGTTTTGATGAAGCACTGGTTGCTCTGGTTATGTATTGGCACTTGAGACTTCTTGCCTTATGAATGTCAGCTTCTTTCCATCTCTTTGTTTACACTATGTTAGAACAACTCGGAATTGGAGGATCCAATCGAGTTGCGTTGTTATAGGATGATGTATGTTGGATCACTATAATGGTTGCATTGTTTCTAATAAGTCCTTGCATTTTCTCAACACTGAATGACTTGGAATTGGAGGATCCAGTCAAGTCACCCCTTTGGTTCCCTGAAGCTCTGAACCAAGAGGATCTTGTATTCTGAGTTTTTCTTCCTCAAGCTGCTGAAAGGCCTGATGCCCGAAGCAGTCTTGCTCACTCATCTCACCAAGTCTTCCATTTGCTCATTTTATAATCAACTCACTGACGGAAGTTAGGCCAAGACCTCCTTTGTTTTTTAGATATCAAGCCCGGTTTTCTGAGTTTGAACGTTTTCCTCTTGAGTCTCTATCCATTTGGTCACCCTATTAAATTATTCGTGACATAAACTAATGGGCGTTGGGCTCTACTCTTGTTGCAATCCATGAGTGACTTCCAATGCCAACAACATCTACTTCGGGTGTCGTATAGGTGGTAGCAAGTTTGACTCCAAGTTGGAAGGGAGAAGGGGTTGGTTTACAATCTTCCATGTGAAAGTGACAAAGAATGTCACATGCATACTTACGCTAGGAAAGATAAATTCTTTCCTTGGTTTGCAATACTTGGAGGCTAAAAAAAGAGAGAAATTAGGGATGAAGATTGGTTGAAAGATTCATGGAAAGATTTAAAGAGATATTGTGGAGATAGTTATGCATATGGTTGAACTAAACATCTAATTATGACATAGTTTTTATGGTCACCTATAATTATAAAGGGACCAATTGTATAATACAAATACACATGGGAATGGTTTAATTGAATAGAATTTTCCCCTTTGGGAGTTTTTTGAGTGTAAACTTGGAATGTCTCTTGCTTCGTATATGGTTGTGTATATTTATTGTTAGTTATTAAAACCAACATTTGGTAAGCCAAGTTCAAATAAAGAAACACACAAAAGCCACAAAGTGAGAAGAGAACTGCCCAATATCTATTGTTGCGGTTTGATTCTTTGAAGCTCTAACTCGAATATGTTTTTTCATTTCTGTAACAAGAGATAAACTATCTAGAACAATGTTGGCATGGGGGAAGACCCAGGGTTCAATGCTTCAACAACGCAGCAACAAAACCCTAACCACCGACCCTTTCGGCAACACCTGCGAAGCAGATGAAGTCTTACCCGAGGTAGAGGCAGGGGGGTTGCACGACTCAGGTGTCTGCAACCTAGCTGGGACACCGATATTTGATCACAATACTTAACAGAGCACTTAGCCTATAACATTCATTAGTCTCTAAATCCTTTATTCACATCGCAAGTTAAAATCCTAATTACATATTAACGCAGTGACAACCAAGATCCAAGTATATCTAATCATTCAACACATAGCATTAAAGTAGATCTAACATTCGTTCAGATTATAAATCACTAAGCATCAACTGGATCTATCATACATATCGATTAAGAAATTAAGTACATAAACAACATGAACACCATAGCACAAAGCACATCGATACAAGATATACATGGTTCAACCCAGTGTGGGGCTACGTCCACCAACTCTTCTTCTTCTTCTTCTCTATTAGCTTCTTCCAATCTTCTTACATGCATCAAGCTACAACGCCAACTCCGCATAGGACATGAGATCTGCATGCACCTCGCCAGATCCTCCTTCCCCGAGTTAGGTCAAAGCATAGATCCTTACAAAGTCTGTGCACAAAGCACTACAAGTCACTTGCACTTAGCTCTGCAAGTCTCAACATACAGTATGCACAAAGCCTTCACAAATATTTGCACTTAACACTCTGTCCTCTTCTTACCTCGCCTAGCTACTTATTTATACATTACAAAAGAGGCCTAAACATGGGTAAGACCCATGGGTCGACATCCCATACCCGTTAAATAAACCCTAAATCCCAAAAGGCCTGTAAAAGGGGGCGAGATCCCGCGATCTCCGCTTCGCCTGGGCGCTCCATCTTTGACCAACCTGTTGAAGTCCCAAAAATGTTCAAACACGACCAAGGTTCTCCAAAATTTGGTCGAGGGCCAACATGCACCCAACACTCACCCGTGACTCGTCCCGAGTCACTCTGATCTGGGAAATTCTACTTCGAAGGCCTCAATCTTGGCTCGAGCTACCTCAACTTGCTGCTTCACCAGAGCCTCCTGGTCGAAGAACTCCTAAATGAATTTCTCGGTGACAGGCCCTTCCAAGTGTTGTTCCACCGTGGTGACCACTTGTTCCAGTTGTGCACCTTATCCCTCAATCTCTTCAAAAAGTGTGCAGGCTTTGTCTTGCATCAATTGGAGTCTCTGGGTCACTTCCATGACTCTACTCTGGATTGCATTGACCTGTTGTTGAACTACGCGCACCTCCTGTGACATTTTCATATTTTCTACCGTCGAAAGCTGCTTCAGCTGCGCTTGCACTGTCAATACTTGTTGCTTCGCCTCCTGGAGCTGTGCCTCCAATATCCTCATCTCTGGGTCTTCCGCAAGGCCCTCATAGGTCTGCGCACTTTAGTCACTAAGTTGTTTACATTCCAAGGCCAATGCCTTGATTCTTTCTACTGCATCCCTGACAGTTTCTTCTCTCTGATCCTGCACTTCCTGTGGAGTGCTCGACACTGCTTGTAGTTCTAGTTCTGCTACCCTTGCTTGAAGTTGTTGAATGGATTCAACGAGCTTCCCCACTTGGCTCTCAGTTGTTTCTTCTTCCATCTGTGCCAAGCCCGACATAGAGCAAAGTGCTCTAGCCACTGCCTCCTTGACCGCAGTCTGCTTTGCGAGCAACTAGTCTTTTTCTCTCTGGATCTACTCTTTTTCCTCCTCAAACTTCACGCGGAGGTCATCTTTTTCTTGCTGTGAAACCTGAGGTTGCTCTAAGCCTTCCTCCTTTGCTTGCTTCAAGGCCTCTGTGGCCTGTTCTTTTTCTTCCGGAATTTGACGAAGGCGAGCCTCTGTCGCATATGCTAATCTACATAGTTGGGCAAGCTCATCTCCCACTTCTATACCTTTTGATGCCGATGGCACTGTAGACAGTGCAAAACTTGAATAGAGGGCTTGTTGTACCCCTTTAAGCTCTTCCCCGATCCTATCATACATTTTTTCCCGCTTTGCTTGGTTCTGTTGCAAAATATCCTTCAAAGTGTTTGCTACAACTGCAATGATGAGGTCAATATCATCCATTGTGAGCACAGTCTGTAACTGGGGCTTATTGGCTTGTGATTTCTTCCGCACTGAGGGTTTATTCGGAGAAACCTTTATTTTCTTTGATGTTTCGGCCTCTGTAAGGGGATCCTTAGGTGGTGTCACTTCGCCCTTCTCCTGCTTGTCTTCTTCCCCTTCCTCCTATTGGTTTACTTCGTCACCTCCTCCTCCAGGTGAGTCAATTGCATTTTTCTCCGATGCGTTGTTTATTTCCTGCACTTCTTCCTTCTTCTTTGTCTTCTTGGCATTGCTCGGTCCATCATATTTTTCTCGGGTGACCACAGGACTTCTGATGAGATTGGGGTCATAAATATCTTTCTGTTCGACTAGTATAAGGAATTTTGCAGGCCATTCCTTGGTTATTTCCTCCATATCTTCCTCGGTCAGTTTGTAATAGGATTGCAACTCTTCCTTGTTTTCGTCCCAACGCGCAGTGATATATATGAAGCATCTGTCTGTGCAAAACTTCACAAGTGGCCTGAACCTATGGAGTGTATTCGGTGTCATGCAAGGGAAGGACTCAATGGCCCTCTTCAACTGCAAGTAATAGGTGTGGAACACCGCATTTGACTTCCATTGCTTCTCCATGTCGCTCGAATACCACAGGGTAGTGAACTTCGCGGCCAGGGGTTCAGACGACTCAACGTTAGGGAAGGTCTCTCCCTCTGGCATCTCCCAAGCGACAAAGGCAACAAGAATCAGCAACCAGTTGAAGTGAAACTCATAGCCCTAGTCCTGTGCTTCACGACAATCCTGCTCCAACTGGTTGACAGGGTAGCTCGCCCAGTTCATCTACATCCCTTTAATGCATTTTCCTGCGAGCTCGATGGCGAACCCCGTGACTTGTGTTGGTTTTTTCTTCCTGACGAGCTTACCAGCAATCAACTGGCAAGCTAGGTGCACTGTGCCATCTTGGATGGAGGCTACATTGTAGCCTCACTTCCCCTTCTCCACATCGTTGTAGGTGTCTTTTATTCGCTGCGCCAGGGTGCGATCTACAACCTTCCCTGGGTAGAATTTCTGAGGGTCCAGTCCCTGCATGATTAATCCAATGATAATGTGGATTAGCGTCGGATCCACAGTCATGCGCTTGTCTAGCCATAGATAACCTCCATGGTAGCATGACAGGAGGATTTTAACACACGCGTTAACCTCCTGATGTCTGCCGAAGTGGAGTATCTTCTTGACGTTGAGGATGGTGGACCTCACGATCTTCTTAGTCCATGGCTAGGGGACTATCTTTGGCTTCTTCTACGTTGTCTTTGTCAAGTACTTATGCGGTGCGAGAAGCGCATAATTCTTCCTGTCTCCCAGGTTAAAGTCGTTGATATTAAGGTCAGGGATCAGTCCTAGCCGCGTTCCCACTGCGCGTATCCCCTTCAGAAGGTACACAGTGATGAGGGTGTACTCAAAATCTCTTAGGACGCTGTCACGACTAACTGCGCCAGCCATAGGCAGGATGTAGTTGGGAAAGACCGATGAGATGAGCTTCGCGCTCACTAAGTCGTTGTGGTGCTTGCTTCTTTTCTCTGTCACAGTTCGAGATGGCCCAGATCGATATGCAGTTGAGGGGGATGCTTGCAATCCTCCCGTTGATGAGACCTATACTCCTGCGGACATGACCTTCTCAGCCATAAGGTCGATCAATATTTCTTCTATGGACTTCTCTATTGTGCCAAGGTCGCCTGACATGCACGCTTGTGATCAAATGTCTCAGGTAGACGACTGGACACTCAAGGTAAGTAAAACGGGTGGCGAGGTCTCAAAATCACAACGTAGTGGTAATCAGTTCTTTGTGGGCTCGGATAATCACAATTTGCAAAAGTGTCCCCAGTGAGGCATTTGACGGATTAAGTAAACAACGTCATAACAGACTCCTCCAATGGGCAGGAATGCCTCAATCAATATGATTCCATCCATTGTGGCGCGGTCCCAACGGTCCAATGACAATCTTTCCAGCAATAACTATGTTTCTAGCCATTCCAGAGCATCGTTCTAATGGTCGGGACGCCTCCAAGGGTTATATAGCTTCGTCGTGGCGAAGTGCCAGTCTGCATTGTTTTGCTATTCCGACAAGGTTCAAGTTTTGCAAGCCTGCTTCCTGCGAAGTCTTCACTGGAACCTCGTGCAATTTTTCTAGCTTTTCTTTCTTTTTGCTAAGCTTTCTGGCTTTCTTTCCTGTGATCTAAGTCACTGGATCCCTCTTTCCATTTTTATTCTTATCTTCTCTTAGCATAGTAACTTCGCACTGCTGAGGGTCGTTCACATGGTTTAAGTGGAATACCTCTTCTCTTATTAATTCATGGGTAGGTGCTCTTCTCTCCTACATGGATAGGTTCGTTAAGCCTTCTTGCGTTCTTTCAACCTCGACAACTAGTTCTCTAGCCCTTAGTTGATTCTACTTGGCATCTTGTTCTTCTATTAAGCGTGCTATTTTCCTATCCATGAAATCCCTTAATTCTTTCCTTTTTTGTTCTATAGCTTCCTCTTCTTCTTTCCTTAAGATCTGATCTTTCTCAATCCAAGTCCTTCCTAACAAAAGTGCAAAGGGGGCACTATTCTCAACAAACTTAACGACCTCAAATTCTTCTTCCGTCGATGCTTCATGAGCAACCATAGGTACATGAGTAAGTTTTCCACATAGGGTTATCATCTTTCCTTTAAACAATCCTATTCCTTCCATTGAAGGAATCATAGCAGGCTTTCCTAAAATTTCCCAAGTACTTTTTGTCATGATATTCACCTGTGTTTCCTCATCCAGAACATAGTCTATGTCGAAGTCTTCTATTCTTATTTCTATGCACTCCTTCTCTTTTAAGATCTATGGTAAAATGATGTCTCTGTGATCATTCATGGTTTCTTTTATCTGCAATAACATAGTCTTTGATTCTTTCTGGTGCTCTAGTATATTCTTAGTCTCTTGACCTTCTTCATGGTTTTCTTGTCTCATATTCATCTTTTCAAGTTTAGCAATCATTCTAGGACAATCCAAAATCTCATGACCAACAACTTTACAATAAAGACAAATAGGACCTGTACTAGGGCATTCCTTGGCAAGATGTCCCGATCTTCTGCAACTATAACAAAGAGTCAATCCTCTCTTTCTCTTAAACGATCTCCAACCTTTCCCGTACTAGGCACTGGGATCACAATGATGAATCTGCAAAAGATTCTTTCTAGGATCCTGCATCCACTTGTTAGTCCAACAATTCTTTCTATGCATAAGAATAACATATCTTTCATTATTTCTATCAGATCTATTCATATAAAATCTTCTTTCTTCTAGTTGTGCCCTAGTTTTCGGACTAGGACAAAATCTATCAAACATACCTAGATCCATTCTTTCGAAACAAAAATTTCCACTTATTTTACCTTTACCAGAGCACAAAGCTCTAAGATCTTACCTCTTTTATTCATATCCAATTCCGTTCTTAATACAGAGCTTCACAAGTCTAGTAGAATATTACACACTACAACAACAGATCTACGCATAGAGTTTTCTCTTTTCTTCAGTTCCCAACAATCACAGTTTCAGGTCCCGACAATGGAACCATTTGTTGGCACAGAGGCAGACCCAGGGTTCAATGCTTCAACAATGCACCAACAAAACCCTAACTACCGGCCCTTTCGACAACACCTACGAAACAGATGAAGTCTCACCCGAGGTAGAGGCAGGGAGGGTTGCAGGACTCAAGTGTCTGCAACCTAGCTGGGACATAGATCTGTGATAACAATACTTAACAGAGCACTTAGCTTATAACATTCATTAGTTTCTAACTCCTTTATTCACATCACAGGTTAAAACCCTAATTACAGATCAACGCAGTGACAACCAAGATCCAAGCATATCTAATCATTCAACACATAACATTAAAGTAGATCTAACATTCATTCAGATTATAAAGTACTAATCATCAACTGGATCTATCATACATCTAGATTAAACAATTAAGTACATAAACAACATGAACACCATAGCACAAAACACATCGACACAGGATATACGTGGTTCACCCCAGTGTGGGGCTATGCCCACCAATTCTTCTTCTTCTTCTCTATTAGCTTCTTCCAATCTTCTTACATGCACCAAGCCATAACACCAACTCCGCATAGGACATGAAATCTGTGCACACCTCGCCAGATTTTTCTTCCCCGAGTCAGGTCAAAGCACAAAGCCTTACACAGTCTGTGCACAAAGCACTACAAGTCACTTGCACTTAGCTCTGCAAGTCTCAACATACAATATGCACAAAGCCTTCACAACTATTTGCACTTAGCACTCTGGCCTCTTCTTACATTGCCTAGCTACTTATTTATACATTACAAAAGAGGCCTAAACATGGATAAGACCCATGGGCCGACATCCCATACCCGTTACATAAACCCTAAATCCCCAAAAACCTGTAAAAAGGGGCAAGATCCCACGATCTCCGCTTCATCTGGGTGCTCCGTCTTCGACCAGCCTGTTGAAGTCCCAAAAATGTTCAAACACAACCAAGGTTCTCCAAAACTTGGTCGAGGGCCAATAAACAAATTTATCTATTTTTCCCATCTGATTATACACAAACATGATACAGAAACATACTGGACAAAAGGACCACCAAAGAAAATATCTATGCACTGTATGTGCGAGTTTGATCATATGCATCGATGCCTTCATTGTGTAGATGCAACATGAAAGCCACTACTTCTTCCAAGTAGTTGATTTAAAATGAAGTTCTTTCCTTAATGCACTCGACCGTAGACAAAAACCTTCCAAATTTGAGTCTCGTAAGAAGCATATCCGCAATAACGTGAAAAGTGTTGAGGTAGCACAAGACATTGACATTGATGAAGTTGCTTTCCGCGCGTATGGATACAGTGGAGATGATTTAAAAAATGTTTTGTCGGGATGCATCCATGAATGGGATGAGGCTAAAGATTGCAGGGAAGACTCGTGATGAGATAAAAATATGTCAAAGGGTGAGATTGCAAAAGATCCCATTGCCATGTGCAATTTTAAAGAATCCCTTAGAAAAGTTCAACGCAATGTTTACGTTGTTGATATAGAGTGCCATGAAAAATGGTTTGCAGAGTTTAGTTCTACATAGGGTTGAACGCAATGGATCTTTTCTGTGCTCATCTGTAATCATGTTCTGGTCATACATGTTTGTATTGTCCGCAGGTGTCGTTTCAATCCATTCCACCGCCTTGCTTTTGAGATCCTGCGCATCCATTTCTGAATAATTTTCTACAGAGACTTAGGAATTGAAACCTCGCCACACTAGTTCGAGTTTGTAAATCTATTTGACATTTTCTGCAGGGTTTTTTGGTCAAGATCGAGTTTTTTGTGGGATCTTTCGTTCCATTTGAAGTTTTCTACGAATATTTTGAACAAGTTCATCCATGGCTTCCCATTTCTGGACCCAGGGAGATAGTGAATGAGAGGAGGCTGCTGGATCGGAGGTGCGTATGATGATATTAGATGACACAAACAAATGTGGGGGTGAAAGTGAGAAGGATTCAAAGGTACTGACGCCGTGAAAAGAAAAAAAACACGGTCCGATTTTGGAGGGTTGTTTTTCATTATCACCTATAAATTGACTCTGATTGTGGGACTGATTCCTTCTCTGAATGTGGCTACCTGATTGCTTGGATTTTTTCCTGGTGAAAACATGGACCGAGATTATGTCGAAGTTGGGATATGGACGACTCCTTTCACCAGGCCGGAAAATATGGTCCTTCAGACCTGTGTTTTCGCCTGCTATGGCATCCTTATAGTGGTGAATTTGGGACATACATGGACCAAACAACATATAATTTAATTGGAGCTGTTATCTAGGAAATAGGGTCGAAGACATTAAGAATCCTTCTTAGTGTGGATGATTGGCTTCATTTTTAATCTCAGTTTTATGATTCAATGGTCATAAAAAAAAATGGTGTCGAAGTAATGGTATTTTTCCCATCAAAGTGATGGATGCCATAGTTTAAAGTAAGGGTTCAATAGTAACCAAATCAACTATAAGTTGTTAGTCCAAATACCCTTGAATATTGTAAATGCCAAATGATTACAAGGTCCTTTATATCAAATGAGTTGGTCCTTTATATCAAATGAGTTGATAAATAAATTAGTGAAAAGTTCTTATGTCAAAGTCATGTTGAATCAAAGCAGCCTTAAGTGTAAGTAGCATAATTATTGCTATGGTTAAGTTTTCTAAGACAAAGTAAGTCAAGTCAAGTTAAAGATTGAGACAAAATCCAAATTGAAGGTGAATGTGAAGTGATGTCTAATAGAGTCACAATAAATGTAAAGTCGAGTCAAATCATGACAGTGGTGCATCAATTAAGTTTGTCAAACTAGGTTCATAGGTTTCCTTGTTGGACATTGTGTAACCCAACAAGAAACATACTTTTGTAAGCATGTAATTGCATGTGTAAAGGAAAGCAGAAGACAGAAAGGGTCAGAATTTGACAGAAATGATGCAGCCAAAGAGGGATGAAAGAAGATGAAGAAAAGAGATGAAGATGTAGACTCCATGATAGAAGAGGATGGTGAAATAAAGTTGAAGAAGATAGTCTCCCAGGCATGAACAAATGAAGCAAGAGACAAGAAGAAAAAGAGAAGGACAAGTAGAAGAAGCAAAAAGAATGAAGAAACCGAAGAGAAGCATAGAAAAAGGAAGAGAGTTTGACGTAGCAAAAACAAGAAAAAAGAAACAAAGCAAGGTAAGAATGAAGGAATATTGTGTATTCACAATTGAGATGCAAAAATAGTGAATCCATGGAAACAACATCCATAAGAAGTTTATTGGTCCAATGACAATAGAAATAAAATGGTCTTGGTCCAATGATTGTATAAGCACTAGATTAGCCTAAAAAAAAATTGAAATTGTATGTACCTGAGTCAATGTTGATGTAAGCCTTGATGAGGAAAGTATACCCCCGTTAATTTGAATGTTGAATGGTTCGTGTTAAACCAAAAAAACACTTGTCCTAACAAAGGAAGTTTCATGGTCAGACAAAACCACTCAATGTAAAGTATGGTTCGTGGTAAGCTGAAACCACTTGAGGATGTAATGGTTGAGGATAATCTAGAAAAACCCAAAGTATGGTTATGGGTAAGCCAAAGAAAACCCAAGATGACGATTGTTGATGATGCAGGGGGAGTGGAAGTGTTTGTGACTATAGAATTGTTGTTGAACCATTTACGAGAAAAAGGTTTCCTAGAGAACCAGTGGATAGAGAGACAAGTGACCCATGTATTTTGGTGGATGGTAACTTTTTTATATGGACTTCAATAAACACAATGTTTATGTTTTGTAGGTACATGATGAAAATTGAAGAAAATTGAGGATGAAGAATGAAGAAGACCAAAGATCGTAGAAGATAAAGAGCATCGAAGACATTTAAGATGAAGATGGGACCAATCCAAAAGAGAATTGAATAATGCATATTGAGATCACAAGTACTCGTTAAAGGGGAGTATGAAGGATTAAATTCTACTTGTGAATCATGAATAATATGAAGGATTTGTAATAATGCAAACCAAACATAGAAGTTTATGGAAGAATCAAAGATGAGAAGAAAAGATAGAAGTTAGGGATGGATATTGGTTGAGAGATTCATGGAAAGATTTACGGAAATAGTTATGCATATGGTTGAACTAAACATCTAATTATGACATAGTTGTTATGGTCACTTATAATTATAAAGGGACCAATTGTACAATAGAAATACATAAGGAAATGCTTTAATTTAAAAGAATTTTCCCCTTTGGGGGTTTCTTGAGTATAAACTCCCAATGTCCTTTGTTTTGTATATGGTTGTGTATATTTGTTGTTGGTTATTAAAACCAACATCCTACTTTCTTGGTATAGATACTAGGGCCAAAATGACATCTAGAAAATTCGGTATCAAGAAGAAAGCTATCAATTTTAGCATACCAAGCCCGAGGAGCTTGCTTAAGACCATAGAGAGATTTCTTAAGGTGGTAAAAAATGGTAGAGTCATTCTGAACATAGCCATGAGGTTGTTCCATATAGATTCCTTCTTGTTCGCATGCAAGAAGGTAGATTTAACATCCATTTAATGGAACTTCCATTTATGTGAGGCAGTAAGGGCTAGAATAGAACAAGATAGATGCAATTCATTTTGGAAATGGGAGAAAATGTTTCATTATAGTCAATTCCTTCAACTTGAAAAAATATTTTGGCCATTAACCGAGCCTTATGTCTTTTAACACTTCCACATGGTGCATACTTAGTTCTATACACCCATTTACATTTGCCAAGTTTTCTTCATTTCTAAAGAGTCACAAGATCCCAAGTATTATTCACCATCAATAAATGATATTTTTCATTCATTGTTGTGTCCCAATCTGGATGGAAAAAAGCTTCAACAAATGTTTCAGGATCGCGAGTCTATGAAACTTGAGTCAAAAGAGAGGAGGCTCATTAGAATTGTGAACAATGTACAATGTTGATCTTTAGGATCACTGGCAAGATCACCAACTGTTTCTCGTGTTGTATGGACCCCACTGGGAAGTTGTGGTGTCAGTGCATGTTCATGTTCAATGGACCCAACTAGAGGAAGGTGAGCAAGAAGCGATGGATTTTCATCCTCATTATCATCATTTGAAGAAGAGTTTTTTTTAATCAAACTTAACATCTCTTCTAATAATAATTTCATTGGAATAAGGTTGAAGAAGTCTATAACCTTTTACATCAAAATATCCAACAAAAGTGCACTTCTCACTTTTAGGTTGTCACATGCTTTCCTTTTCTCATCAGGATTGTGAGCCCACGCTTTACTACCAAACATATAGAAGTGGTTTACATCTAGTTTAATTTTACTCCATGTTTCTTCTACGTTATGTTTTTTAAAGCCTTTGTGGGAGTGCGATTTACTATGCAATTGACACAGTTAATGGCTTCCGTCCAAAATTGAAGACTTAATCCGTTAGATTGGATCATGCAATTTTCCATTTCCTTCAATGCATGATTCTTTCTCTTAGAAACACAATTTTGTTATGGTGTATATGGAACAATATCTTACGTTTGAATGCCTTGTGTAGTGTCGTAAGTTGTAAATTTATTGTTAACATATTCGTCTCAATTATTTGTTCTTAAACTCTATAGTTAATGTCCAGATTGTTTTTCTACAAAGGCCTTGTAGGCCAAAAACATGTCAAAAACTTCGCTCTTAAGTTTTAAGAAACAAACTCAAATGTATTTGGAGAAGTCACCAATGAAAGTTAAGAAGTACCCACACCTAGAGAAAGGAGAATAAAGCAAACCACACAAATCACTATGAACAAATTGGAAGGGGGATGAAACGTTCCAAGTGGCACATTTGTCAAAACTATCATGACGATGTTTGTCGAGAACACAATTGACACAAACACAATCTTTGCAAGAAATAAGAGGAAGATCAATGGCCATATTTTGATTACATAGTTGCTGCAATGAACGATTGTCAAATTTGGTACAACCTGATAATGTCATCAACAATTTCGATGGCTAAGATCTTTTAAATCCTTGATTACAATTGAGTGAGGTGAAAACTCTATTGTTTTAACTTCACCTAAATGAGTGATTTGATGTACTGATAGAAGGTTGCAGTAGAGACTTTGAACACAATGCATCATTAAAATGACCATTATCTAACTCATCTATTCCAAACCGTGCAACACTAAGAGATCTATCATCACCAACAAATATTTGCTTGGTGTTACATTCATTAAGAGAATAAAAAATGGCTTTATCCTTAGCCATATGATTAAATGCTCCATAATCAATAAACCACTCATTAGAAGAATTAGTAGATGTTACATTGAAGGAAAAATCAAAAGCCAAAAATGCATGTCCATGAGAAGAAGAGTTAGAAGAAGAATCAAGATTGATGTTGTGCGTCTAAGGCCTCCATCTTTTTAAAACATTTTCTAAATGATCATTTCACCCACAAAAATTGCAATGTTTGTCAATTTTCTTACTTTTTGATTTTGGTCATTTGACACCATTGGAAGTAGAAGTTGGCTAAGAGGGTCTAAGACCCTTGTTTTGCTTGTTGTTGTGAGGATGTTATTTCTTGGGATGCTTGGATTTATCCTTATGTTGGGCCATTAAGGCCTTGTTAGATGTACTTGTACTGTTAATCACTCTAATATGCAATAGCTTATCTTGCTTTCTATTCAAAGAATCACAAAAATATTCATGAGAAGGTGGCGTGTAGGTAACACCTAGAGCTTTTTTAGGGAGGTGAAAAAGTAGATACAAAATTAGAATATGCACTACTAAGTTTAACAAGAATAACATATATATCAATGACCCTTCATTTCTATTTTATAGTGTTTAAGTAAAATTCTGAACATTTTGAACTTAAATAGATAATCTTCAATGCAAGAGAAATCATTGATATTTGAAGAAATTAATTGGTTTTCAATCTAGTAGGCTCGAATTTCATTATGTTTATTGAATACAACTTCCAAACTTTGTCAAGCTTCATCTAGGTTGTCCATTATTTGAAGGTGAAACCGTAAATTACTAGAGATGGACATTCCGATTAATTCACATGCTTCATCAGTTTATTATCACATTTGGCTTTCTTTGCAACATTAGTAGGGATTTTTTTCCAAGGGAATCCAATAAAGTCTTATACTTTGTAGTACATCCTCCATACATAATTTCCATGAGAAATAGTTGGTATTGGTAAACAAAAGATCATTTGAACTAGCCATATTAAAATATGTAGGTAAGATAGTTTTAAAGACAACAACTAATTGTCTGGATGAAAAGTAGGAAGTTTAAAAAAATATTGAAAACAAACTTTGGATGTCAAAGTTATGCTCTTTTTAAGAAAGATATAAAAGGTAACCAAAGTGCCACGTGGTAGGTAGAGGTTGGCCCATGTGGCGATGAATGCACAATGAAATTACTAGGTAAAAAAAAAATGATCATTCCTTCTCTAACTTTGTCTATAAGCTCACTTTTATAGATAAATTAGTTATATGCAAAAAAATAACTTCAAAAATAACAATAAAGTTACTTTATAGTAATTCACTTCTAATAACTCAAATTTGCATGATCTTTTACAAAAGTTAACTTCAAAAAAGACTCAAGCTTAAGACTTCTTATTAAATAAAGTAACTTTCAACAAGTGATTTAATGCAAAATCTATAATAAATGTTATGGAGAGGTTTTTTCTTTAAAACTATTTCTCTTGAATTGCATGTTTATCTAAAAAACCCTTGTTTTTGTTTTCGTATATAATAAAAAATGTTGTATCTTGAGCCAACATAAACTTTTTCGGGTGAAACGAAAAGTGTTTCCAACTAGAAGCAACATTCTGTATGCAATGGAACAACATGGTCAAACCAAAAATGCATAGAAATAACATAACCCAAAAATCTTTGATTTTTGCAATGACACAAGTTTAAAATCTCGATCAACAATGAGAGTGAGTCTTCATACGAGCTTTGATACCATGTTCAACAAAACAAGGTATTTCCACAAAGGTTGAACACCTTAAGAAACCACTCACACAACCAAATCATATATCAATACACCAATGTTTTATGTAGTTAAAACCCTCAGATAAGGTAACAATGCACAACCCCAACAAATGCAACCACTTGAGACAATATATTAATGCAAAGGAAAAATATTTTGCATGAGTGTTTCTCACAGTCCATCTATAGTGAATGACCATCTATGCTCTTTAAATAGAGATCATAGATCAATCGGGTGTTAAACCACATATCAATATAGTCATTAGTATCAAGGAGAATATGAACCGTTAGATCATTTTATGTCTAGAACGTATTGTGACCATTGAATTATATAACTACAAATGAATACTAATAATGCATACTAAAGAAACACACTAAAAAAACACTCTTTACCTAAAAACATGTTAGACCAAGTTGATCTTAACTAACTCCTAAGTGTCTAAATATCCCAACACGAATTTTGTTAGCTCTAGTTGTCAATAAGTCATGGTTCAATGGTGGCATGTGAGATCATCCAACAAAATTAAATTCCACGAGAAACAAATAAGCAGATGGTACCATATGCAAAGCTTGAGTGAAATTGATAAAAACCTACTTGTCAAAACAACTTAACCAAACAAAAGTGATGAGGTTTGTCCCTTAAAAATGGTCTACTGTGTAGAAATAGATTGCTTGGGAGTCAGAGTTATAATTCCTTGGACCAGTTTTATTGTTTATTTTGAATTTGAAGGAAGTACTTAGAAAAACTTAGTTATCTTCTAATGAATTTATGATGATATCCTGCCTCATGTGATCTCTCTAGCTTAGTTCTTCAAAGATCCCTTTCGAGACACACCGGTTAAAGAGATTTTAGTTATCTTCTAATGAATTTATGATGATATCCTGCCTCATGTGACCTCTCTAGCTTACTTCTTCAAAGATCCCTTTCGAGACACACCGGTTAAAGAGATTTTAGTTATCTTCTAATGAATTTATGATGATATCCTGCCTCATGTGATCTCTCTAGCTTACTTCTTCAAAGATCCCTTTCGAGACACACCGGTTAAAGAGATTTTTGAAAGAAACTTAAGAAAAGTGCTTTGGATTAAAAAGCAAAACTTTTGTAAACTATTTACTTACTAAACAATTACCATTAAGAAAGGCGGGATATTATTTTATTTAAGAAAGAAGTGAAATTTCTAAAGCTAGTTTCTAAAGTGATATTTCAATGAAAATGTGATTGCTACATCTCATCTTTGATTTCAGCGGAACAGTAAAAAACTTACAATAAAATACTTCCTTTCTGGAACAGAAAATGCTATTTTAGGAGTTGGTAATAAAAGGAGAGAAAATCCTACAATATCAGCTTAAATTAAAGTGATAATTCAATGTATTCAAACGCACAACTTGAGAAGATATGAGTGCCACATCTCATCTTTGATTTCGGCCAAATAGTAAAGAAACTACAGTAGAACACTTCCCTTTTTGGAACAGAAAATGTCATTTCAGGAATTGGCAATAATAAGAGAGAAAATCCTACAATAGCAGCCCATCTATAGAACTATTTAACTATTATTTGTAGTCTGTTTTTTAAATTTAAAACATATGACAATAAATTCAACATTTGTGTTTACCAACAAAAAGATTGAATTATGCCGTCAAATCTGAAGCTGTCTTCGGGTAGAGTCTAACAACGTAAAGCATTTCAGTATTTTACGTGGAATATTTGCAATACTTGAGGGAAATTGTTGGTCCTTGTCCAGAGATTTTTTAACAATCAGTATTCTAACTAATTTGAGGTTTTGTGTAGTTCATCAAGTTCTGACTCATTTGTTGACAACTGATTCAAAATAACATATTTACTGTTCTTGCAAGTAACTCTTCTACTTCTTCGACAGCAAATGCATTTGCAATTTCAAAACTAAGAAAGTTATTAAAGAAGCACTATTTAACACTGTTTCAGCGAACTGAACAATATTCCTGTTATATTTCTTTATGTCAAGAATGGAATTCAGACCCAACCTTATATATGCACCACCTGTCCACTTGCCCATGGCTATAGGACAACCATTAATTCATTTATTCGAAAAGAAACAATATCTGAAATGATATATTCAGACATATCTCACGTTAACTAATAAATAATAAATTTTACAAATGACAACCTCTAGTTTGGTCAACTCACTCTTAATTGTTTAACATCTTGTGCACCAATTGATACAATGCGTATAAGATATTGTCTCAACATTATACTTTTTTTCTCTTGGTCATCTCAATGGCTGATCGATTCCAACTCTCGAACATCAGCACAAGATACCGGAATATGTTTTGATTACAATATCTCTCCCATGTGTCGAATCCATCTCTTGTATTGCCAAATTAGTGAGAACCAAGCCTTGCAGACTTGGATTTCTTCAGTAATCACAAAGAAATGTCTTGGAGAATCTACAATGATGTCGAAAAATTTATGTGAACACATCCTTTTAAATTGCATGCCCCTTGTTTCCTGAGAAACCTCAGACAAGGGATATAAACTTTAAGTTGCATGCCCCTTGTTTCCTGAGAAACCTCAGACAAGGGATATAAATAGAGAACAAAAACTGCATTTCACACACTCTAGTTGAAAATCTTTATTATCAATCACGCTACAAATTTGCAGCCAAATATGATGAACATGATTTTTCCTAACCAATATGGTACAAACACTTTGCCCTCATGCTGTACAGGGAGAACATGCAGGATAATTTGTTGCACCAACTAACTCTAGACATACAGAATGATAAAGACTGTTAGGATGCCCCCATTTGTTTTGACTGTTCACTTGTATTTGGTGCTTGGTTATCTGAAGTTACTCCGTTGCCATTGCTAGCATAGATCTCCTCTAATGGTTCCTGTTAAAGCATAAACACAACAAATTAATCATCATGACCTGAACCTCAAAGTCAAACCAAGTTGTTTACAAAATAATTTTAGGTTGTTAAATAATTTCTGGGACAAAGTAGAACATTATATCAAAATATAAGTGGACCAAAATGAAATACCAGAATCAATCTCTGGGTAATATACTCTGTTGGCATTAATGATTATTTGTTGTCAAGGTCGACAACATAATGTTGTAAGTCCTAATGTATTAAGACACATGAATGTGGATCACTTAGAATACAAGTACAATATATTAAACCTGAGAATTGGCATTAGTACAAGCTACATGGAATACTCACATGTGAGAGCATATTTTAGTTAAGTGACAGGTGGCACTCCAAGAGCAAGATAGGAAAGAATATGTTAGTGAATCTGTAAGAAAGTGTAAGAGAATATGTAACAGATGGAATCAAGTGGCCCAACTTAGAATGCATGCGGCATTCAAACATGAACTTTCATGTTCTGTAAATTGTATCTAGTGAATGAAAAGAGATATGGTCTGTTTGAGAACTCCTCTGCATATCTTTGCGTGGGTCATCATCTGCGCCACATGAATATCCTTAATGTTCAACATTGATGCTCTTTTATGCCCTCTGGTCCTGGGCTTTCGTTTTTCGCAACTGATATCAGAGCCATGGTGTCTGCAAGTATGAAGAGACAGGAGAGAGCCAACTTGGCTCTCCATTATGGCTCTGAGTTTAAGAGATCCAAGTAAAGCTTCATAGAATATATGTTATCTCGGGCTCTTTTTTTCTTCACAACTTGTATCAGATAAATGTGAGCATGAGAGCTGTGTGAGCCATGACACAGCGATCTATGAGATTTGACTAGAGGTTGAAAATATGTTTCCGCCCTTGCAATGTGAGAGCAAGTATGTGTGCTGTCAATGCAGGAGTGTATAGTTATCAGAGCCATGGAGAGCTCTGGATGGCTTTGAGATTGTCTGAGATTTATAAGTGTTGCTTGCTTTGCTCTGAGAGCCATGGAAGGTTGTGTGGCTCATTGTGTGTAGATGCTATGCTGGTGAGAAGTGGAAGGTGTTGCGTAGGCTCAATGAAATGGGCATTTTCCCTGAGCTGATGAGCTGCTGGGCATTGTAGTAAACTTAGGCAACATGGTTGGAGAGAAGTATTCTGTATATCTCTTAGCATTAAAATTTGTTGGTTCAAAGTTTTCCTGCAATGTTGGGTTGAAGATGGACTGAATATTTGCTGGTAGAAGATAATGCATCTGTGTGAGAATACATTGCTGGCAAGGAGGCAACCAGATTGAGAGGCTGTATGCAGTGGGCTGCAGGTTGCAAAGAAGCAACGGAGAGTGGCATTACGGTGTGATGGTGGAATAGCAGTAGCAGGTCTGCATATAATGCAGCATTTTCATTCACAGGATCAGCATCCAGTATGCATGGAGATTGAGGCAGATGGCATACTCATGGATATAAAAAATTGATGCATCCGTGAGAAACACGCAGTTAAGGAGGACAAATGTGGGGCTGTGTTGTGGCTGCACCATTGTGGGAATTACTTTTATTGCTAAAATAGCAAAGGAGCAGCAGATTTAGTATTAGGCTGACTGGAGAAAATTTGCAAACAAATCTTGGCAACGATGCACAGGTTGCAGTGGTAGTTTTCCAAATGGGGTTGCATGGTCGGACACGGGAGGCTTTGTTTCTTGACCCTGGGCACCTTGCAGCACCGAAGATAACAGGGCACAGGCATGTATAGAGGACAGTGGTAAGATGAGGTGCCATGGAGTATCAATCATCTGTTTGCACAAGTATTGGCTGTTTGTCTTCTCTTCAAGGAATCCTCCCTGTAATTGTAGATAGTAGCATGCTTCGAGCTTGGATTGCAACATGAATTTTGTCATGAGGGCCGGTGGTGATGACAGCAGGTATGGTGCTGTGCAGAAAAACAGCGAGTTGAAGGGGAGATTTATTTCATGCTTTATATTTAAGTGCCATTCAATTTAAACACATTGTATTATGTTTGAGTCTGCCCCAAGTTCCATCCCTTGGTCATATGGGTGTAAACTTGTAAAGGGTCATATGGGTGTAAACTTGGAAAGGGCTAAAGGGAAAAGAGCCTATGCTAGTTTTTGTTTAGTGTAATGGCTGATTTTCTGCCCATAACTTTGTTATACAAAAGAAGAATCGAGTGCTGTCAGAGTCCAGACAAGTTGCGGAAAGCATCTAGAGTGTGTTCCAACGGCACTCCAACGAGTGGTTGCATGCTATCTTTTATTAGTCGATTGCATCAAATATTTGACCAGCGATGTTGGGAGCGGGAGCGAAAAGTACCAATCTCAAAAAGACTACAGGAGCGTTTTTTAATATAATATATCTTTTGATGTATATATATTAAAAAATATACATAATGGCTAATTAGTTTTAGAAAATATTAAATATGAAAATATAGATTTTTTAATAATTAGTAATAATTATTAAAGCATCAATCAACCAACCAACCATTTAGTACACAAATAACATCAACCATCAACCAACCATTTAGAACACAAATAACATCAACCATCAACCAATTATAACCATAACATCAACTTTGAAGTTTCAAGTTTTTGTCATCAATAATACAACATCAAACTTGAAATTTGTCATAAAAAATATAACATCAACCTTGAAATGAAACCAGGCATCATGAGTCATGACCAAAGAGTTGTAATATAACATCAACCTTGAAATTTGTCATCAACAATATAACATCAACCTTGAAATGAGACCAGGCATCATGAGTAATGACCGAAGGGTTGTAAAATGCAGTCAATAGTTCAAACTTCAATATTCAATATGCAAACTTGAGTTTTAAACAATCATATAATGTTTACAAATAGGACATAATAAAGACTCCTAACCAAGGCTGTTGGGAGCGCGGAGCGGGAGCGGGAGCGGGAGCGGGAAGCGCATATTTTCAAAAATCGCCGGGAGCGAAGCGTTTTCGGGAGCGTTTTTTATATAATACATAA
>JZKD02S1974251.1:12466-24368 GCA_000966675.3 Picea glauca | reverse complement strand
TCTAGCTAGTGCCTGCTAGGTGTGCGCCCTCCTCCAAGCAAAGATGATCACCACAAATAAGTAAGGGTCCAGACCTCCATAGCTCCTCCATGGATGGAGGCGCCCAAGCATCCTTTAACCAACGCTTCCAACCTCATCCTCTTGCTCCCTCTCAAACTCTCTAAGTAAACATAAGAGTGAATAAGCCTCCAAAGGCCCTATGCACCCCTCTTAAACCTCCATAAGGAAACCTAGGATTTGGATGGCTAGGATCTTCCCATGCCATCTCTAATCAAAGGTTGAGATCATCCCACAATAATCTCACTCACAAACCCACTTTGGGTTAAGTTCCCTAAGTTCACTTTATGTCTATTAATTCACCCACTTAGTGATTAATTAATCACTTTTGCCTTAAGTGACAAAAATTCAACTTTTTGACTTAAGTGAAGTCAAAGTTGAATTAGACATAAAGTACAAGGCACATAGTCCCAATGTATTTCCCTCTTGTGGTTAGAGACCCAAAACCACAAGGGGACCACTTCCCAAGGTATCCAAATCTCAACACTCCCTCTTACCGAGGAAAGTGTTTCTCACCAAGCCCATATTGTCTCTGAAGTAGACATGTTTTCCCCTTGGCATGTCCTTGGTGAGAATATCTTCAACCTGCTCATCAGTCGGAATATACTGAAGTTGTATTGCCCCTTGCTGAACCCAATCTGTGATGAAGTGGTATCTAATCTCTATATGCTTCGACCTGTCATGACATACTGGATTCTCAGAGAGTTTGATACAACTCTGATTATCGTAGTGAATGACAGTCGGAGGCAACTCCTGACCAAATAATCCTACCAACAACTTACAAAACCAAATGGCCTGACTGGCCGCCATATACTCTGCCTCGGATGAACTCAAAGCAATTGACTTATGTTTCCGACTGTACCAGGAAACAAGTCCTAACCCCAACCCAAAACAACACCCTGAGGTGCTCTTCTTGTCAATAGCACATCCTTCCTAGTCTGAGTCTGTGTAGCCAACCAAACTCACTCCATCCCCTCTGACATTGTTTAGGCCAAAATCCACTGATCCTGCAATGTACCTCAAAACATGTTTTTCCCCAACCCAGTGAACACTCCTCGACACTACCATGTACTGGTTGAGAGTTCACGGAAAAACAAATATCTGGTCGAGTATTGACCAGATACATCAATGATCCAATCAATTGTTTATATCCTGTAACATCCACCAATTGGGAATTTGAAGCGCTAAGCTTCTTCCAGTTGGTGACCATGGGTGTCGACATAGGCTTGTAGTCCTCCATCTGAAACCTGCTCAAAATGTCTATAACATACTTCCCCTGTCCCAGAAAGATGTGACCCTCCTCCTGCCATACCTCCATGCCTAGAAAATAGTGCATCAAACCGATGTCACTCATCTCAAACTCTGATGTAAGTCCTCACTTGCACTCAAGTATGAGATGCTCCTCTCCTGTGATGAACAAGTCATCCACATATAAAATGAGAATGAGCGTGTCCTCACCTCTAATGATGTAATAGAGGTTAGGATCAACATCGCTCTTCTCAAATCCCATCTGAAGCAAATATGAGTCAATGCGCGAATACCAAGCTCTCGGAGCTTGCTTCAGACCATATAATGCCTTTCTCAAAAGGCACACGCGAGACTCTCTCTCACTCACCTCGAACCCCTATGGTTGCTCAATGTACACCTCCTTTGCAATAAAGCCATTGAGAAATGAGGTCTTTACATCCATTTGATGTATCTTCCAACCCATTTCTGTCGCTATGGCAATAATACTCCTAATGGAAGTGTATCTCGCAACTGGTGTGAATGTCTCATCATAATCAACTCCCTCTACCTGAGAGAATCCACGTGCCACAAACTGAGCCTTGTGTTTCTCTATGCTGCCATCTGCAGCATACTTGGCCTTGTAAAACCATCTCCAAGTCACAATTGACTTCCCCTCTGGCCTCAGAACCACCTCCCAAACATCATTGCGCATAATGGAGTCATACTCCTCCAACATGGCCTCTCGCCAAACCTGCTGGTCAACTGCCTGCGCAAATGTCTATGGCTCTATATCTGTGATGCTCGTCACCATCGCCAAGTAGGACCCAAGCCTCTCTAGTGCTCTTCTCTCTCTGAATTGTCTCTTGGGCTCTCTTACATTCTCCTTGGCTTCCTTCAGGATCTGCTGAAACCATCTCGATTTCCTCTTCCTTGAAGTAACCAATAGAGAAGTAATATCTCCGTGCCCAAGAGTCTCTGCCTCAAATATGATCCCAACACTTTAAGACCTTCAAGCCTCTGCACCCTTTGCCTGTACCCCCTGCGACTGTGAACCTGAAGCTGTGCAAGGTGACCCTATCACCCTTGAAACTGGTGCACTAGACACCTGAGGCTGTGCTCCCTCTGAAACAACAATATGTGTCTCTGCATCCTCCTCAATATTGACTCTCGACTCGAGAGACCTCCAGAAAGCTCTACCCTCCTCAAATCTAACATCTCTGCTCACCACCACTCTCTGCTGTGATGGAATGTAAATCCGGTAGGCCTTTGAGACCTATGAGTACCCAACTAGAATCCCTTGTTGGGCTGTGGGGTCTAGCTTTGTCCTCCTCTTCGAGGGGACATGAAAGTAAGTCAAGAAACCAAAAATCCTGATGTGCTCAACATCGGGCCTCCTACCAGTGAAAGCCTCCTTAGGAGTCTTCTTCCCCAAAATCCCGTGGGACTCTTGTTTTGCAGATAAACTGCAACAACACTCGCCTCAACCCATAAGAATAGAGGCAAAGTCTGATCATGCAACATAGATCTTGCTGCACCAGTAATAGCCCTGTTCTTCCTCTCGGCAACCCCATTCTGCTGGGGATTGTAAGGCACGGTCATTTGTCTTCTGATCCCTGCACGGGTACACAAGCCTACAAACTCCCTGGAGGAACACTCACCTCCGTTGTCTGACCACAAGAACTTGATCCTCTTTCTTGTCTGGTTCTCCACAAGAGCTTTGAACTCTTGGAACCTCTTGAAGACCTCACTCTTGGCCTTTAGGAAATAGATCCAGGTCTTCCTTGACTGGTCATCTATGAATGTGAGATAGTACTCACAACCACTCAAGGATGCACGAGATGACGCCCGAGACATGGGCCCACATACATTTGTGTGTACTAAATCCAGTACCCCAGCTGATCTGCTGTCACTGCTGGGAAAAACAGCCTTGGTAAACTTACCAAGCACACACCCTCTGCACACATCCTGATGCTCTGAGCTAAAATGTGGCACTCCTGTCACAACCTCTCCCAGTGCTCCAAGAGCCCCATGATGAAGGTAAGCCATCCTTCAATGCCACAACTCACACAACTGACTGTTGTTGTCGCTACTTGTTGCCAAAGCATGCAGGGAATGAAAAAGAAATCTCTATAGTTTCCCATCCCTCTCTCCAATCACCTGCCCTGAGGTGAGACGGGACCCCTTAGGGTGTATGAGGACCTCTGTCCCTCTGAAGGACACCTCAAGACCCCTGTCCTGGAGAGTGGAAACTGATATTAGATTCTTCTTCAACCTAGGGAGATACAACACATCCCTGAACGAAATAGGTGGCATACCATCTCTCTGAAAGGTAACTGTGCCACGCCCAACAACTCTAACTATGGCATATCACCAAGAGCAATCTCCATCTTGACCTCTGGATCTTTGAGGTTGGAAAAATGCTCTCTAACACCAGTCATGTGGCTTGAAGCCTCGTTGTCTATGTACCATATACTGGGTGTCGTCTCAACTGAAGTGCAACATATGAGGAAGACACACTCCCTCTCAAACTATGCCTGAAACTCTGCCCCATCTGTTGTAGCTGCTGTACCACCCGACTTCTTCTTCCTATTGGGACACTGTCCAACATAGTGCCCCATCCTCTTGCAAGCAAAGCACTTCACTTTGCTCATATCCCTCTTCTGCTCACTGCCACTCTCTCCCTGTGGCTTGGCCCCCATCTTGGGACCTTGTCGTGAACCCTTGTTCACCTTCTTCTTTCCCTTTGTCCAAAGAGAAAGATCCTCATCACCCTCAGATATTCGCTACTTTCATGAAGACCCAGAGCTGCATCTCAACTCCTCTTGTACGAAGTCGTCCCAAAGTCTCTCCCAAGTAGGCATGACCTCCCGGGCTACAATGCCTCGTACAAATGAACCCCAAGGTTTGGTAAAGTTGTTTAAAGTTGTCCTCGCCATAAAGTCCAGATCCACAATCTCTTCGACCGCTGCCAACTCGTCTCGAATCTGAGTGAATCTGCCAAGGTATGAAGTGACCGACTTTGTATTGAGCATCTGAATGCTCCTTAGTTTGTCCTGCAGAACCATCTTCCGGTTCTGGTTGGGACTCTGGTAAAGCTTGCACAATGATGCCCATATCTCAAATGCATAGTCTTTACTAGTCAAGTGGGGTATGATGTGATCCCTCACTGCATCACAAATAGTCCTCTTAGCCTTGGTGTTTTTCTTCCTGAAATCTGCATCCAACAATGGTGATGGAGCAGGTGCAGGAGGAATCACCACAGGAGCCTGAACTATATCCCATAGTTCAAGATCCTCCAATATTAAAATGTTCCTGGTCTTTCAAGGGGACCAATTGCTAGCTTCGGCTAGCCTATCCTCTGCCTGCATCTGGGATACTGACATATCTAACCACTGAACTCACACTGATGCTACAACTGCAAAAGAGCACTGCCTCACTCCTCTCAACATAGGTGTAAAAAGAGGCAGTCAAACTACAACCTCACTCCTGACAAAAAAGGTGTGAAAAGAGGTTGTCCAAATCAGCCTCACTCCTGTCAACATAGGTGTGAAAAGAGGTTGTCTACTAGGCCCACAACAGTCCTACAAGTTGTCCAACAAATCAGCCAACAAGCTGTCCAAAAAAACTGTCAACTAGCTGTCCCAAAAATCTGCCAACAAGCTGTCAAGAAGCTGCTCACAAAATGCTCTAGAAATCAGCAAGTGTTTGCCAACAAGGTTCTGATACCATGAAGAAAACTGAGGTACTATGACGCTGCCAAATCTGGTCTGTCTTTAACCAGAATTTAACTCTAAGTTTCAATCTCCAAACTGTCCTTTGCTGCTGTTTTAGGACAAAAAAAAGTTATGCAACTTTTCTGCTCATAAATCTGATTGGTTAAGTGTTCTTTGAGGTGCTCTTGCAAGTGTTTTCAAACCAATGGTTAGCACATGCAATATAGCTCAAAACAATTAACACTCCTCTAGATCTTTACAACACTATCAAGCTGATCTACACTCTAAGCATGCATGAAATGAACACAAGTGTCTTTGGTCAACATGACCCTGGATAACCCCCCCCGGGGAAAACCAGTGTGGATTGGAAGTATATATAAGTGATGTCTAAAGCATAGAGTACAAGAAGTAAACTAGTACAATGGAACCTGTATACATAGCAAGCTCCTCTTAAGTCTTGCCAAAGGAACCAAGAAGATATGAGCCCAAGCTTAGTGCACCCGCTTCCCTTGTTGCCAAGCTTGCTCAAGTGATGCGCCCTTGATCCTTGTTGCTCCGAAGAAGAATCCCTTGCACCACAAGAAGCTCGTGTGCTACCTCTCCAATGAGACAGACAAATCAGCAATCTCCCAAGTCTAGCTAGTGCCTGCTAGGTGTGCGCCCTCCTCCAAGCAAAGATGATCACCACAAATAAGTAAGGGTCCAAGCCTCCATAGCTCCTCCATGGATGGAGGCGCCCAAGCATTCCTCAACCAACACTTCCAACCTCATCCTCATGCTCCCTCTCAAACTCTCCAAGTGAACATACGAGTGAATAAGCCTCCAAAGGCCCTATGCACCCCTCTTAAACCTCCATAAGAAAACCTAGGATTTGGATGGCTAGGATCTTCCCATGCCACCTCTAATCAAAGGTTGAGATCATCCCACAATAATCTCACTCACAAACCCACTTTGGGTTAAGTTCCCTAAGTTCACTTTATGTCTATTAATTCACCCACTTAGTGATTAATTAGTCACTTTTTCCTTAAGTGACAAAAATTCATTTTTTTTGACTTAAGTGAAGTCAAGTTGAATTAGACATAAAGTACAAGGCACATAGTCCCAATGCATTTCCCTCTTGTGGTTAGAGACCCAAAACCACAAGGGGACCACTTCCCAAGGTACGCAAATCTCAACAATAATTTTCCTTAAATAAATGTCATCATGACTTAGGTCAAATTGTATTACCGGGGATCTAGTTGAGTCAGCGTACCACATATCCTAACCATACCTAACATTTTCCACATTTTCCCTTTCACTTCCATCTCGTTCATAAAAAATATATTATCCCGCTCGTGTTTGACTTATCATATGTCTTCTAGCAAGGTCTAAATGAACAAATTGAAGAACAATGTAAAGCCAAAGTCAAATAAAGCGAAAAAAGGCTAGAGGTGAAGAGCATACATGTAAAGGATGAAAAAAAATTAAACTAGAGCTATGCCACCCCATTAAAAAAGCCCAACCCCAAAGCCCTATGCTAAAAATGCATATTTGGAAAAAAGGACTAAGAAAAATACAAAAGGGGATAATAAATAAGTGTCGAGGTGGTAACTCTAAGAAAAACTCCCTCTAAAAGGCTTGGATGTAAATAATGAAGATTCCTAGCTCTAGAAAGCTAGTTGGACCTGTTATATTTGGTAGCTCGGAGGTACTTCTGCATTGGCAGTGCCCAACTCGCAGAAGTGACTGAGCACATTTCTCCCTAGTGACTTTACTTTTATAAAGTGGTTTTATAAAATTGAACTTTTATTTTTTTTAATGTGTAAAAAGTGACTTTATGAGGTTGTGGGTCACTTTAGTGACTTAAGTGACCTCAACAAATGATTAAGTGACGACTGTTGATCTCATGAGGGAAAGATTATATCTCATTGGAAGACCAAGGGTTAGGGTAGTTACACTTTGAAAATGCAAAAAGGCAACATTAGTGGAGAAGGGGGGCGCACATCTTGAGGAGAGCTTGGAGGGAATGTGAAGTCATGTTTTCCAAGAGAAGTTTCTGAGTTTGGAGGGAAAGAGCAACAACAAGGGAGATTGGCACGCATCCCTAGGAGAGGGATTGACACGCATATCAAGAAGAAAGATCAACATTGTCCATGCAACTGCTATAGGAAGGGTTGTACAACAGTTTTCCAATAGCTGCTTAGCATGATTTCCAAGACATTTTTGCTAAGAGTAGTCCGTACAACATGGTACTGCACTATACAACAGCTCCCTGGCACGATTTTCTAAACTGTTTTGTGGCTGTTACTGACTGTATAGGGCCGTACATGCCGTACAACCAAGGCACATTGTTCAAGACAATAGTTTGGCACTGTTTTCTAGATGGATATCTTGCTGGAGAGTGAGATAACCCTGTGTATTTCATGATGATATTAATGTTGTTGTAAACTCTGATATTTTACCTAGAGCTAAATAAGAAATTTTTTCCTTAAGATGTCATTTTTTTTCTGTGGATTCTTCAAGGGGCATAGCCCAGAATTATGGTGCCAAATGTGTGATTTTGTCTGTTGTTAAGAGTTACTTCCGCTGCTATTTTATTTCGGATCTTATTCTATTAGTGTTTCAACTCATAAAGTACAGTTGTGTGGTTTGATGCTTGGCTGTTGAAGCTTTGTTGGAGACTGAAATCTAATTGAGTCTAAGTGTTTGTTTGAGATAAGATATATTTTTTACATGATATCAGAGTTGGTGCTCTGAAGTTCAGTGGACAGTTTGGCACTTGGACAACAGTGTCTTGTTGGGGCATTTGCTTGGAAGAAGAAGAGGGAAAGAAAGGTTCTTTGTCAGTTGGACAAAGATGACTTCCAATGTTAGGTACGAGGATAGGTTGAAGGGGATCTCCAACTACCTATAATGGAAGGTGAGAATCACAAATGTTCTCAAGGAGAGCAAGTTGTGGATGTTTGAGAATACCATCGTGCCAATACCTACGTCAGATCCCATTGCTCTAGACATCCATGAAGTGAAGGAAGCAAGGGCTCAGAGAATAATTTTGGACGGAGTCAGAGACCACCTTATTCCACATTTGGTTGAGAAGCAAACAACCAAGGACGTGTGGGATGTGTTATCCCCTACCCTAGGGATAACTAAGGAGATCATGTCTCGAGGCCCACAGGTCCTAGACATGGAGTGCCGAGAGCCGGATGACTTGAGCATGGCCCTAAAGGGACCCTCTTTTCTTTAGTGCAGTCCATTTCTCAGCAACAACAGTGTCCATCCCACTAGCCTGGTCCTGAAGTAGCAGTAAGTCTTGCTCCACGAGGTAATGAGTCCAGGTATCATGGTATGTGTCACTCTGATTATTGAAGCACTTGAATATGTTGCATTAAATTCTCCTTCATTTCATAACGTTTTCTTAGAAATTATGCTCTTTAACTTGTTCATACCTGGAAGGGTGACATGATGCCCTAGTAAGTTGATCTCCCTTTAGGATGGGTTGCCACTGGGTGGGTCTATGAAGGTCATTGTTTGTTCCCTCCATACTTACCACTTTCCATCTTTATTCCTCTCATTTCCCCCCTACCTTTGTTCGGGCATTGGGATTTGCCACACTAGGAAGGGTTGTACCTTGCCTTGTGGGAAGAAGGGGCTAAAGGCCCAGAGGGTAAAAGTAGCTAGCAAGAGTCAAAAGCTGAAAAAGAAACCTTTGAGATGCTTTGCCCAGGGATTCCCGAGAAAGCAGTAAGAAGCTTCTTAGTAAGAAAAGGGAACCCATAAGATAAATAAACACTCAAGGTATTAGTTGGTGGATGGGAGGTCTCATCATGAGCCAACCTATTATAACCATGGGCATGTAGCGGTATGATACTACCATCTATCTGGTCACCAAACCAGGGTAGTGGCTCTTGGTGGCATAGCCAAGAGAAAGGGGGTCTCATCACGAGCTAGCCTTCTCATCTCCGTGAAATGTTTGTGGATAACGTTGTCACTTCTGATCACCAAGCCAGGACGGTGTCCCTCAATTCTTCCCTTGAAGCATAAAAAACAGAAGATCAAAAGCAATGAAGCTAAGAATAAAAGGCAATGAATGGGCTAGGAAACAATGACATCGATGACAAAGTGCAACTTGCCCTCTGTTATCGCACAGTTTGTAGCTAGGAGAAAAGGCTATAAGATAGAAGGCCAAACTGGCGTAACAGGAACCAATCCCACCCAATGTCACCACAATGGGATGGTTCTTTCTCTTTAGGGAGGTTAGGCCCAGGGGAGACGTCCTCGATGACCTGGGGTTTTGAAGAGGCAAGAGGCTAATAAGACAAAGATAAGATTTCCCCCCTCACAAGTCACCAACCAAACAGATAGTCCGACCAAAGGCCAATTTAAAGTAAACCCCCAATGAAGTGTACCTGCCTGGAACAAAGCAACAATAAACTAGTATATGCAAGCTATGTCAATGGGTTAGTACTTCATAAGACCATCTGATAAATATTCATAAGCAATTATGGCAATAAATGTTGACGAAGTCAATGTTTATCAATATAGCTAGGAAAGTAATGTCACTTCACCAATAAATATTAGGACAATATGGCATTCACTGTAACCAATCAACACATCATCTAATAAATGCCTTAGATCACCATTCAATTGCTCAAAAAACAAAACGTTGCCGCATCAATGATATAATAGCCAAGGATGGCGTCAACACTTCGGGTTAGTAAGTTAGTCTAGGCTAGGGTTAGTGAAATTAGGGTTTTAATTCAAGGTTTTGAGAGTGTTGTGATCAAATTCACTTCAACGTTGGAGGACTTTAGATCAGTGCCTATAGGGTAAAATGGAGTCAATTTAATGGAGGACGCAAGGATTGGAGGAGGACGGCTAAGGACTAGAGGGAAGAGTTCTGAAGTGCTGCTATGGCAGGGCCTCAGAAACAAAACCCTAGGGGAGAGGCTCACTTTGATGTTGCTATGGCAAGGCCTCGTGCTCTCTCCTCCTTCCTTAGATGGCAAACAACTAGCTCAATGAAGCACAAAATCAAGACAAGAAAGTCTAATGAGGGAGAGTGTTGCTACAACAAGGCTCTTTCATCAAACCCTAGGAGAAAAACGACCCTAAGTGTAGATGACCTAGGCCTGGGACGTCTTCTTCTTCTTGAATTCTAAATGGTACGGCTAGCAAAAGGGGAGGAAGAAAAAGGAGTGTAGCTACGGCTAGGCTCTCCTTTTCTTCTTCAATGGCTAAAAAATTCTCTATCAGGGGACATGAGACAAGGACCTACTTCTGTGCTTGTCACCTAGGGTTTTGATTCAGCAAAATCATAAATACATGCAACAATTTAAACTACAACCATTCATTAAGAAGTTTTGCAGAAAAATACTTACAATTCACCAAGAAATAACCATGCAAACTCTAGTTGTAACACATTCCTTCAAGAGAAACACCATAAAATGCCAAAAATGTCTTCCTTCAACAAGTGCGCCTCACTAAATCAGCCAAATGCCCAAGAGAGGGCGCAAATTTCAGACCTCCTTATGGAGTGAATGAGTGATGATAAAAAATGAAGGAGAAAATCCTCCATTTATACAATATCATGACCTAATTTTACTTTTTAGGTCATGTAAAAGGCCGACAAGGCCAAAATACCAAAATCATATTGTTTTACATTAAATTGTTAAATCAAATCCTAAATCAAGCTGAAAAGAGAGTAAAAGCCCCTCCAAGAGAGACGTTAGCCCCTTGTAGGGCAGATGGGGCGTCCTGGAGCAAAACATTAGCCCTCATTGGGCTTCTCCAACTTACCACACGTGCCACTGTTGCCTAATCTGCCTCCAAAAGTGTCCATGATGTTGGGTGACGTCATGGTCAAGGTGGTGACGTCCTAGGCCTCCCAAGGCCAACGTTCCACTGGGAAAGGGTCATCTCCCCTAGGTCAAGCTCTGCCGAGGTGCCTCTGGTGGAACGTCTTCTTCTCCTCTGGTGCAAAGCTCCGGATCCATCTCTATCCTGTATCTCCCCTTGATGGGGTCTTAACATCCACTTGATGGGCTCTTCAGCCCCATGGAGGTTTGAACTGATCATTTCCCCATGTGTACCAATCCAAGATGGTACCTGTCCGTCGGGCATGGTCCTGCACATCAAAAGCTACGCCCTCCATGGGCTCATCAGTCACAGGGATCATAGCAATGTCAATCACATTTCATCATCAATATTAATAAACATATGCATAAAACCCCTAATAGATCAATCAATAGCTCAAAGACGTTACACAAACCYRCWATACAAGTCYKGGAAAARGGCAAGGCATCCTATTGGGCTAGTGTCCACTGAATAAGGGAAGTTTCCCGGAAGAGACCTCTTCCAAGCCATGTAAGTGGATGAAGTGGTCAAGGGATGTCCAAGCAGGTGGGTGCAATGAAGGTCAAGGATGCAAGATGTTACCTGTGGGTGCCTTTGTAGAAGGAGAGCTGTACCTGTCATGGATGCAATTCTTTCCAAGTCCATTCATGCCTTTTATTCTTTTTGTTATTTCATTTTTTATTGCTTTTTTCTTTCTTTTTGCACAAGAGATAATCAGGGACATTGTCCTGGCGTGGTGACCAGTGGTGACAACGTTACCCACAAGTACTTTCACAGAAATGAGAAGGCTGGCTCATGATGAGGCCCCTTTTCCCTTGGCCATGCAACCAAAGGTCACTACCCTGGCGTGGTAACCAGCTGATGGCAGTGTCATACTGCTAGGTACCCATGGATCTAATAGGCTAGCTCGTGATGAGACCCCCTATCCTCTGGTTAGGTCTGGTTTTGTTATTTTTTAGGGTCCTGTTATCCCCGATATCTAGGGATAACTAGGAGATCATGTCTCGAGGCCCACATGGTCCTAGACATGGAGTACCAAGAGCAGGAGCGACCTGAGCATGGTCCTGGAGGAC
>JZKD02S1974250.1:494854-528033 GCA_000966675.3 Picea glauca | reverse complement strand
CTACTATCATTAATAATTAAAAACATGAATGCAAATTGTTTAAACATGTACACCAATAATTTAACACACACTTCAACATTCATGCATACAACATATTGAGTAAATGCAACATTTATCCACAACATTAAATAATAAATAACACAATGATCAAAAGACTTATCTTTTAAAACATTTTACACAATCGACTATAAACAAAGGACATTCCTCTCAATCGTAGGCTCTGTTGCACCAATTCTCTCCACAACAAGCCACCCTTGAGCTAGGGCTACGAGTCCACAAGGATGGACAAGCTCCTGTGGGTGTCTACAGTCTATTGTAACAAATCAATTACCCACTAAAACACTGTGACGTGACTCCTACAAAAATTCCAACCACCCAACTCTCTTCCCCATCAGTCTTCACAACCCAAGGGATGATATTTCCTTCTCTAAACCATAGGTCATTAGACAATCTCCTTCCCCTCTAAGGCTCCAACACAAACCAGATAGGAATATCTCTACTAGGGGCTCCAGGAAATCCAGCTGCAATAGGAGTGCTCACACATCATTCACCAATGCTCTTGGGTAATTTCCTCAACAAGAAACACTCACATGATTACATGCTTCATACTTGACACAATTACCAACTTCAACAAGTTGTCCTCCCTACCCACTATGGTTGGCCACTCATTTACAACACCAGTTTTGTTTTTCTTCTCCTCTTGCTAACTCTAAAAATCGTTATTCTTCCTACTTGAAAAATCCTCTTCTCCCATACTTGCTTGACTCTACTCTTCCCCCAAGGATGGTTACACTCAACCCATGTTGTCATAACTGAGTGGGTTGACTTCCTCACCAAACCTCTTACATGAATTCAATGATTGAGTGTTTAATAAGTCAAAGGGATAAATGGCTAAATGACAAAATGATAATGAAGATGGATTAAGACTCAAGGTATATGGAAATCCCTCAAAACCCCCACTAAGCCCCTTCCCTTGTGGAATAATATTACCCCATTACTCTAGTCCTTACCCATCTAGCAGTCGACGATGTATTCCATTTTATAATTTTCAATGTACAATGTTTACATATTACATCACTTAGCCCACAACCATTCATAATATTTATGAATTTACAATGATACAACAAGGATCAAAATTGGGGTGTTACAACACCCTACATAAAAGAGGGAGACATCGAGTCCATGTCAACTTCACAACTCTAAAAGGGAGGATCAAACATTTGAGTTAGTGCAACAGATCACAACTTCTGTACATTCATTTTGGGAATTGTCTCTAGAAGATTTTTCCTATATAGTTTGATAAAGCATTAGCTTGTTCGTCGAAGTTATATTTTGGTCTACATCACTTACATGGCAGAGTTTCAAAAAAATAAGGCTAGGTGTAAGGGTTGCATCAATATATCTTAACTAAGATACATTGAAGAAAACATATCATAAGATACGTTCTAACCAAGCAAATTAAAAACAAAAGTTGGACATATCCATAAAGCACTTAATCATAGATGCATGCTAGAAAACCACCACATTAATCTAGGTATAAAAACCCAATCAAATGCATGACACACAAATATGTCTAGCTACAAAGAACTCGATAAAGATCTTATTTTAATTTGAACTCTATTTACAGGTATGACGTAATGATTTCACCCAATTTCCTCAGGTATAAATACAATCTCAATATGTCAAAGTCACACTATTTGGGTCCATGGGTTGGCCCCTAAATGCACATGTTAAGATATAATACAATGCATAAACACATAAAATGAGTGCAACTACGTTAAATAAATAAAATCACGTGTATATCAAAGGCATGAGGGGCTTTTATCCTAAATTCATATCCTAGCTCAACACTATCCAACCCTAAAGTATGTTTTGTTCAAAAGCATGAGCACAAAAACACAATCTAACTTTCAAGCGAGGAACACTAAAGAGTTGGAGAGTTTAACTAAAGTGTTGAAGAACTAATGTTGTAAGCTAGGTGCTTGAAATAAGACTACATAAGTTAGCACAATTCATCGAAAGTTGTAGATCAACTGAAAAATCTATAAAATTGAATCTACGCATAGAAATAAGTTGGCCACAAATTGGGGAATGAAAGAAAAATAATTGTTATCATCCAAAAGTTATTTTGTACATGTTAACAAGCTAGCATGGAAGAACTTTCAACCATTTGGAACCAATGTTTGCATGGTGCATTAAAGTTAAAATGAAAAAGATCAATTATACATCTAACTCGTTGTATGCATTATTAAGACCTATCACACAAAGTTGACAATGAATCCAACTATGTCATCATATAGTAACTCATTTTCAAAGAAGAAACAAACATAAAATAACTCTATCATGTTCAATTACATAGTTATATCTAGCACACAACAAGGCCAACTGAAATTTTATTCAAAATCTAATTTGTGTTATTGAAGTGTTTGACATGGAGGAATAAATATATGCATATGTGTTTTTCATGTTTCTGATAAGTCTCGAGATATATTATGCAAACAAACTCAATTTATCCTTCTATCTCCATCAACGAAACTTCATTTTTGAATGTGCACAATGGTCTAAGAAGTCACCGAAGCACGGAATTCATGTGTTATTAGCCACTGTTAGTGCTTGTTAACTCTGGAGTGTGGTAACACAAAATGATTTTATCAAAGTTTATTAAGACATTTTTCTACATTTCCAACTCTAAAATACCCAGAAACTCTCATTGAAGCTCATTTTTTGTTGTTGTGAGGTCATAGAGGAATTAAATGAACTTGGTTAGGTGTTTAATATGGATGAGTATGATGGCCTTGGTCAGACCAAAGAAATCCAACTAGGTATTAGGGTTACACTAATAATTGAAGGATGAACTTGAATACATTCTTCAATTAGATTCTTGACTAAGGATGATCTTAGTTGTCCTATGTTGGCACAGGGGTAGACCCAAGGTTTAACGCTCAAGAGCGCACCAACAAAGCCCTAACTACCGACCCTTTCGGTAACACCTACGAAGCAGATGAAGTCTCACCCGAGGTAGAGGCAGGGGTGGTTGCAGGACTCAGGTGTCTGCAACCTTAGCTGGGACACAGATTTGTGATTATCTTTCTTACAACACACTTAGCATTAGTTATTTCCTAACATACATTCATTAATTCAGATCTAGCACTTAGCAATGATAAACAGGTTATACTCAATATATTAAGCACTTAACATCTTATGTATCATATCTAGCATGCATTCATATCTCATAAGCACAAAGCATCAATAGATCTATCTAAGCATATCAGAGCACTTAGCAAGAGAGAGACAAACACATCAGCACAGTACACAGAGTTACCGTGGTTCACCCCCACCCTGGGGCTATGTCCACAAAGTCTTTTTTATACTATCTTGGTCAAGCAGTTACAACACGGAGCCTCAATGACCCTTACCCTGCATAGGACAAGAGATTTGTACAACTCGCTAGATCCTCCTTCCCCGGGTAGATCCAAGCACTAAGCCTTCTCACACTCTGTGCACTCAGCACTATTACAGCATGCACAAAGCTCTTACAGTCACACAGACTTCTGATCACATAGATCCAACTTATGCACTAAGCCATTGACTAGACATGGCCTCTTTTCTTACATGGCCTAGACCTCTATTTATACATAGAAAAAGGCCTAAACAAGGGCCAACATCCCTTTCCCGTTACAATATTCCCAAAAAAACCCAAAAAGGTTCCACAAAAGGTGGCGAGATCCCGTGATCTCTGCTTCGCCATGTGCTCCGTCTTCGACAGGAAGTCGAAGTACCAAACGATCAACTATGACTAAGTATTCCTCAAAACTTGGTCGAGGGCCAACATGCCCCCAACACTCACCTGTGACTTGTCCCGAGTCACTCTTCTCTAGGTAACTCTGCCTCGAAGGCCTCGAGCTTCGCTCGAGTGACTTCGACCTGTTGCTTTGCTACTTATTCTTTCTCGGCAAACTCCTGAATGAGTGAGTCACCAACTGGTCCTTCTAAGCGCTGCTCTGCTATGTTCACGACCTGTTCCAGGTCTATGCCTTGGCTCTCAATCTCTAAGAATAGTTGACATGCCCTATCCTGCAAAGGTTGAAGTTGCTGCGTCACTTCCATGACCTTGCTCTGGATCATATGAATCTGCTGCTGCAAGATGCACTGTCCGTGGGACCTCTTCATTTTCTCTATGGTCGGTAGGGCCTTTAGTTGTACCTGCAACTTCTCGGCTTGGTACTTCGCCTCCTGGAGTTGTGACTCCAATTTATGCAATTCGGGGTTCTCGGATAGGTTCTCATGTATCTGCGCACTTCTACTACTTAATTGCTTACATTCTTCAGTGAGTGCCTTAATCCTTTCTACTGTACTTTGGGCCTTCACTTCTCGTTGGTCACGTTCTTCTTGTGGAGTACTCAGTATAGCTTGGAGCTCTAGTTCTACTACTCTTTGTTGTAGTTGTTGAATGACTTAAACAAGCTTCATTACTTGGCGTTCTATGGGTTCTTCTGCCTTTTGTTCTAAGCCAATCATAGAGCGAAATGCTCTGTTGACAACTTCTTCGATCCTGGTTTGCTTCGCGAGAAGTTGCTCCTTCTCCTTTTGGATCTTTGTGCATTCTTTATCAAACTTCTCTTGGATGGCTTCCTTCTCTTGTTGTGCAGCTTGGCGTTGCTCTATGATTTCCTCGTGTGCGTGCTTTAGGGCCTGGGTGGCCTGCGTTGTTACTTCTTCTGCTTTTCGAAGGCTTACTTCAACTAGGTCGGCAATCCTGCAAAGTTGAACTGAATCGTCTCCTGCTTCGGGTGTTCCTTCTGGCATAGGCGCAATGGAGACTGCGCGGTTAGACTGGAGGGCTCACCGTACTCATTGGAGCTCGACTTCGATTCTGTCATACATCGTATGTTGCTTGGCCTCCTGATTTTCTGTGATCTCTTCTATAGCTTCATTCAAAGTCGCGAGGAGAAAGCTGAAGTCATCAAGATTGAGCGTGGTCTTCATATTGGTCACGGTCGCTTTGGCTTTCTTCTTAACGAAATACTTCGAAGGTGACCATTTTATTTTCTTTAGAACTTCGACTTCGTCTTCTGGTTGCTATTCAACTTCTTCTAGGTCTTCTTCATTACCTTCTTCATCTGGTGTGATGGAAGCTGTCCTTATAGAGCGACTATCCACATATTAAACCTCTTCAGTTTTCTTCGTCTCCTTTGTCTTCTACGTCTTCTGCATCTTACTGGGCCTAGGTGTGTCCTGCGCAACTTCTGGGCTATTGATATCTGAAATATCTGTTGGATCTGCTGCAATGAGGAGGTCTACCGACCATTCCTTGGTGATCTCTTCAAGGTCTTCTTTTGTTAGTTTATAATAGGACTGCAGCTGTTCCTGGTGCTCATCAACGTGTGGAGTTAGGTATATGGAGTGGTAGTCCGCGCTAAACTTCATTAAGGGTCTGAATCTGTGGAGTGTGTTCAGAGTAATGCGAGGTGTGGCTTGTATCATGGTCTTCAATTGGATGTAGTATCTGTGAAAGAGGGTATTCGACTACCATTTCCTGTTCATATCTGTCATGTACCATAATGTACTGAACTTCGCAGCCAATGGTTCAAATGGTAGGGTTTCAGGAAAAACAACATCCTCCGACATCTCCCATGCTATAAAGGCAATCAATATGAGAAGCCAGATGAAGTGGAACTCATATCCTTGGTCTTGCGCTTCTATGCAATCCAATTCGAGTTGATCCGCTAAGTACTTCGACCAGTTCATTTGGACTCCTTCTACGCATTTTCCTGCAAGATCAACTACAAACCCAGATAATTGTGTCGGTCTGTTCTTGCAGACTAAATTTCTTGTGATCATTTGATAGGCGAGGCGCACTGCGCCACTGTCAATAGAGGTTACCTTGTAACCTCGTGCATCTTTTTCAACATTTCCATAAGCCTCTTCAATCTTCTGTGAAAGAGCACGATCCACGATCTTTCCAGGGTAATAGTCTTGCGGGTTAGGGCCCTGCATGTTCATCCCAATGATCTGATTGATCAGCGTCAGATCAATCATTATACACCGATTCAACCAGAGATATCCTCCATGGTAGCTTGCCAGTAGAAATTTTATGCAAGCGTTCACCTTCTGGTGCCTGCCAAAGTGTGGAATCTTCATTACATTAAGGTGGACTGCGCGAGGTTCATCGTCCATTGTTGAGGGACAATCTTGGAATTCTTTCCCTTTTTCATCGTTAGATACTTTTGCAGGGCAAGCATACTGTAGGATTTCTGGTCACCAAGGTTGGAGTCGCAAAACTTCAATGCTGTGAGCTTGGTTTGCTTAGTGCGAACTGCACGCACTCCCTTCGGTAGGTACACAGTGATCATAGGGTAGTCGTAATATTAGAGCACACTATCACGGTTGATTTCACCTTTCAGAGGAGGTATGTAAGAGGGAAAGATGCTCGGGATCAGTTTGGCGTTCACGATGTCATCTCTATGTTTAGTACGTTTCTCAGCAGTCTGTCGGGATGGTCCAGTTCGAGCAGTGGATGGAGAAGATGCTTCTCCTCTTGACGACGAGGCTTGGACTCTCGTGGACATTCCTCTTTCTGACATAACTCTTTCGGTTCTTAAGCTAGCAAGTACTTCTCTCACTGATTCTTCTACTGCGCTAAGCTTGTTGGACATGTAAGCTCGGGATCACTTTCTCAGGTTGTCAATGGGATGAAGGAACCATAATCAAGTAGAGAGCAAGGCGGGGAAGTCACTATTCCACAATGCGGGTGTTCTGTGAGCTCAAGTTCTGAATTGGTAAAAGTGTCTTCTCGGCATGGCGCGACGAAATAAGTAAGTAAAGCTGTAATGGACTGCTTGCAATGGATAGGAGGGTCCATTAACTCTTGATCTGTCCGTTATGGCGTAGTCTAACGGTTAGGTAACAAGTCATAACTTTCTTTCGAGCTGTTCGGGCCATCAACATAACGGGTATATCATCTTCTAATGGCTATATTACTTCGACATGGTGAAGTGCCATATGTCGTTGTTCTTCTATCCCAACGAAGCTCAAATTCATCATGTTTTCCTTTTGCGGGGTTTCTTCTGGAATGTTCTGTAATTTCTCCAACTTCGCTTTCTTCTTCACGAGTTTTCTAGCCTTCTTCCCTGTGAGCTTCATCTCAGTCATCCTTTTTTCATTCTGATTCTTTTCTTCTCTTTGCATGGTAACTTCATAGTGCTAAGATTCTTTCTTTAGATCCATGGGTATTACTTGTCCAACATATTTGTCGGTCCTCTGGGGTTCTTCTAGCATTCTGTCAACTTCGTCATCTAAGTTCCTGGGGTCAAGAACCCTTGATCTGTTCTCCCGTTCTTCAATCAACTGTGCGATCCTTCTATTCATGAAGTCTCTTAACTCTTGTCTCTATTGTTCTAGGTCCTTTTGTGCTTCCTATTTTCTGGCTTGATCTTTCTTAATCCAAGGTTTACCAAGTAACATAGTAAATGGGGCGTTGTCCTCCACGAACTTAAAAATCTCAAAATCTTCTTCTGTCGAAGCTCCATGAGAATTCATAGATATCTGAGTGAGCTTTCCACATAGGTTTACCAACTTTCCTCTGAATAACCCTATTCCTTCTAATGAAGGGGTCATGTCAGGTCTTCCTATAGCTTTCCAGGTTCCTTCTGTCATAATGTTCACCTGTGTTTCTTCATCCAAAACACAGTCAATGTCGAAGTCTCCTATTCTCACTTCGATCTGTTCTTTCTTCTTGAAGATTTATAATAAGCTAAGGTCTCTGTGATCATTAAGGGTTTCTTGAATTTTCATCAATACTTTCTCTGATTTTTTTGGGGGTTCCTCTACAATCTGAGTCTCTGGATCTCCTGCTTGCTCTATATTCAAATTTTCAAGTCTAGCAATCATTCTAGGCCAATCCAGTACTTCATGGTCCATAAACTTACAACAAAGACAACTGGGTCTTCGCCCAGGGCATTCCTTAGCAAGATGTCTGGGCCTTCTACAATTGTAACAAAGAGTTAATCCTCTCTTCCTCTTCAATGATCCCCAACTTTTCAGGTACTGTGTGCTAGGATCATAACGGTTAGCCTGCAAAAATTTCTTTCTAGGATCCTGCATCCATTGGTTAGTCCCAAAATTCTTTCTATGCATAGGTATAACGTATCTATCACTATACTTATCAGATCTATTCATATCAAACTTTATTTCATCTATTAATGCCCTAGTTTTGAATCTAGGATAGAATCTATCAAACATATCTAGATCCATGCTTTAGGAACAAAAAAATTTCACTTATCTTACTTCTACAGAGCACAAAGCTTCCAGATCTAATACTTTTAACTATTCTTACCTTTATCAAAGCATAGAGCTTACAGATCTGACCTCTTTCTTCCCAGATCTGACTTCTTTTTCTTCAGATCTGACCTCTCTTCTTTAGATCTGACCTTTCTTTCTTGGCACAAAGCTTCACAGGTCAAACAAAACATTGCGCACTAAGGCAACATATCTACGCACATAGCTTATTTCGTACAAAGCTTCTTCTTCTTCAGTTCCCAGCAATCACAGTTCCATGTCTCAACAACGGAACCATTTGTTAGCACAGGGGCAGACCCAAGGTTCAACGCTCAAGAGTGCACCAACAAAGCCCTAACTACCGACCCTTTTGGCAACACCTATGAAGCAGATGAAGTCTCACCCGAGGTAGAGGCAGGGGTGGTTGCAGGACTCAGGTGTCTGCAACCTTAGCTGGGACATAGATATGTGATTATCTTGCTTACAACGCACTTAGCATCAGTTATTTCCTAACATACATTCATTAATACACTTCACAAAAAGCACAGAGCATTGCAGTAATTACTCAGATCTAGCACTTAGCAATGATAAATAGGTTATACTCAATAGATTAAGCACTTAGCATCTTATGTATCATATCTAGCATGCATTCATATCTCATAAGCACAAAGCATCAATAGATGTATCTAAACATATCAGAGCACTTAGCAAGAGAGAGACAAACACATCAGCACAATACACAGAGTTACCGTGGTTCACCCCTACCCTGGGGCTATGTCCACAAAGTCTTCTTTATATTATCTTGGTCAAGCAGTTACAATACAAAGCTTCAATGAGCCTTACCCCACATAGGACAAGAGATCTGTGCAGCTCGCTAGATCCTCTTTCCCCGGGTAGATCCAAGCACTAAGCCTTCTCACACTCTATGCACTCAACACTATTACAGCATGCACAAAGCTCTTACAGTCACACAGAATTCTGATCACGCAGATCCAACTTATACACTAAGCCATTGACTAGACAGGGCCTCTTTTCTTACATGGCCTAGACCTCTATTTATACATAGAAAAAGGCCTAAACAAGGGTCGACATCCCTTTCCCGTTACAATATTCCCAAAAAAACCCAAAAAGGTTCCACAAAAGGTGGCGAGATCCCGTGATCTTCGCTTCACCATGCGCTCCGTCTTCGACAGGCAGTCGAAGTACCAAACAGTCAACTATGACCAAGTATTCCTCAAAACTTGGTCGAGGGCCAACATCTTATGAAGGTGGAACGCTAGTTTAGGAAGTGGTACATGGAACACTAAAGGTGATCCATGTATCATTGTATATCTGAGTGATGTCTCTCCAAGGAAATTACAATGGAAAAATGATATATGTGGGATTTTATTGATAATACCACTCTTTTCCATTTTTTAGCTACTCTATTGGCGAAGTTATGGAGTACATGGTTAGCTAGGGGTTTGAAGAACTCATGGTTCAAGTCTTCCAAACTCTTAATGTGCATAATAATGCTATTAATATGAGCATTGGGAACAATATGTGAGGCATCCTTCTTTGTTAATTCTTTCTTATTTTGTGCTATCTCTCCTTCCAAAATCAAAATTGTAACCCAGAGTGCTCCATTGGCATCATTATGGTGTTGTGATTCCCATAGCATTGCCTTGGACTCTTTAAGTTGTATTTTGAAGGTCACATTCTCTTATTCCAATTTCTAACAAGTATATATATATATATATATATTTCAACAATTTTTTCAAAGCACATTTATAAATTTTTGATAAACATGCGCAAGAAAAGCAATGCTAACATAATGGAAAACATAATAATAACAAAGGCACACACACACATCGTACACAAAGATTTACCATGGAAACCCTTAGCTGGGAAAACTTGCTTAATTAAGAGTTTCACCTCTCTCTGTCTCATTAAATTAACTTCATTGTTCATAATGGAATATTTAGGTATTTCACAACATCTAAAACTCTAATCCATTAACCCAAATTAGATTACAACCCTAATTCCTTAACCAAAATTTGTTTATAATGGGTTGAAACCATTGGCTGCAATAATACATAATAGACCAAAAAAATTCGCTTGGGCCCTCCACCCTCAAACCCCTATATGGGGCACCTAATGGCCCCCTGTGCCCCTTCATGCCTCATTCCTTTAGGGGCCAACCCTTGAACCTTCTCCATGATATGAAAAATTCTACTTGCAAAGGATACAACACATATCCAACATTCTCCCACTTGTTGAATACTTCACAAGAATTGGGGTTGTGTGGAGAAGGCATTTATATAATTAACTAATCGAGGTAGTAGTGCCCACTGGTTCTCTACACCAAGAAAACTTTTTAGTGCTAACATAATTTGTCAATGAATTTGAAACATTCTTCAAGATATCAACCTTTTCCAACAATACTTTGTTTTGTTCAACCGCTTCTCTAGGAAAATGGTATTGCACATTAATATGCTTTCTCTTGGAATAACAAGCAAGATTCTTTGCCGAAAAACTTGCACTTGAGATGTGACAACCTATCCTTACAACTTTTTGAACAAAATTGATACCTGAACACAATCTTTACAACCATAAAACCTCATATTTTCATGAGTGGCTACCATGTATTAATTTTTGTAATTGACAATGTAATTACAACCTACATCTTTTTATAATAGGTTAAAGACATAACCACTTGCAGATATTTTGCGGTTAAGATCTCGAACCTAATATGCATCAACAAAGCCCTATATATTTGTCTCTTTGTGAGGTCCATGTCTTCCTTGGTAGCATATTTCATAATTTGAAGTTCCATGTAGATATCTGAAGACCCTCTTTACTACTATCCAATGTTCCTTCCTTGGTTTTTACATATACCTGCTCACAATTCCCACTGCATGGGCAATGTCTAGTTTATTATAGACCATAGAATACATGAAAATTACAATAACACTTGCATTGGGAACACGAGACATGTCCTCTATTTCTTCTTGTGTCTTAGGACACTAATCTATAGATGAATTTACACCTACAAGAATAAGGACTTTTATCAGCTTACGTTCGTGCATATTAAACATCTATAATATTGTCTCAACATATTTCTTCTGATTCAACTAGAGTTTCCTATTTTATTCGATCACTTTTAATTTACATGCCCAAAATAAATTTTGCAACACCAAGATATTTCATATCAAATTTAGAACACAAATAAGATTTGACATCCTTGTTGTTTCCAATCAATAACATATTATCAACATACAAGAGCACATAAATAAAATGATCACCAACTTGCTTGGAATACACATAGTGATCAACTTTGTTTCTAGAGAAACCAAGTCCCAACATATAAATATCGAAATTTTGATACCACATTCTTGGATAGTGTTTTAATCCATACATGGACTTCTTCAACTTGCAAAGCAACTCCTTCTTTTCCTTCACTACAAAACCTTTTGGTTGTTTCATGTCCGTCAAGATCCCCATGTAGGAATGGTGTCTTTACATCCATTATCTCTACTTCAAGATAAAGCAACAACTATAGACAAAATAAATCTATTATAAATCAATTTAGCAACAAGAGAACCAAAATCAATTCTCTGCACCTAGGAATATTCCTTTGCTACTAAGTGAGTTTTGTACTTCTTTACCTTTCCTTATACATTTAACTTCTTATTAAATGCCCATCTGCTATGAATAGGTTTTCTTCCATCTGACAAATTAACTAGATCCAAAGCCTCATTTTTATCCAAGGCATCCATTTCGTCAACCATGGCTTCCAAATTTTACTATCCTATGAATCAATTGCCTCCCTAATAGTTATAAGATCATCATTAGTAATAAATAGAACAAAACTTGAATGAAAATCAAGTGGGATATACCTTTTTGGTTGCCTTATTTCTTGAAGTGATCTCCTCAAGATTGAATTTTGAGGTTCTTCCTCTTCTTGTTCATCTTATTTTATTGAGTTAGATTCTTCACTCTGCAATGCAAACTCCATTGTCTTTGGTTCTTCTTCCATTGGTTGGACTTCTTGTTTGGGAACAATTTTAACCTCTCTAAATACTACATCCTGACTGTACAATCTTATTTGTTATCGGGTTCTAAAGTTTATAACCTTTTATACCATCTTTATAACCAATAAAGATACACTTTTTAGCTTTATTATCCAACATACTCCTAGTTTTCCTTGGAACATGCAGATAAACATCACAACCAAAAACTTTGAGATGTTTAAGAAAGGGTTTTTTACTAGTGGATGAATCATGTGGAGTTTTGTTGACCAGGATGATGTAGGTGATCCGTTTACCACTTAACATGTAATATCCATTGCCTTTGCCCAAAATTCCTATGATAACCTTGCACCGCTAAGCATACTTCTTGCCTTTTCCATTGACATCCTATTCATTATTTCTACAACTCCATTTTGTTGAGGTGTGTATGGAATAGTATTTTGCTTTAATATTATGCACTTCTTACATAATTCCTTGAACTCATTTATGCAAAACTCTCCACCATTATCTGTCATCAATGCCTTTATTTTGTTCTATATCTAGTGTTGATATTATGGTACATGTAGGAGGTATTAACCTCTATGTGTAACGTTTGACGAGACTAGAATATTCCGTGAAGCAAGAGAAACCCTAAACAAATGTGTGAGAAACCTAGAAGACATGTCGACTCAGGAAAATATATAATATTAAGGTATTATACTCTAGGAAGACAATTTGGCTCCACGAGAAACAGATAAACAAAAAATATAATTACTAGAAAGTCAGGTCGTCCCAGCTAGAAAAGGCACTGGACATATTAGTATAAACAAAGGACGTCTTGGCTCATTTGTTCATTCTCTCTCACCCAAAAAACCAAAAATATCACGCAAGTTTGGAGAAGGAGTGCAGCTGTAGCTACTGCAACTAGGATTTTTGGTCTTTGGTTATGGTTTGGATTCTTTTTTTGGTACGCTAGCTTTGGAGATAAGTACACTACTTTGGTTGGCTATTAGTTCTAGGGTTTGCTTAAGGAATTATTCTGTCTGTCAAGGTTAAAGGTGCTCGAGGGTGGTTGCGTGCCTATGGTTGGGTGACGATATTTCTATATTGTCTATGGAAAAACGAGCACATCTATTTTATTCTAACAGGTTATGGGCCCACACTATATTCAAACAGTCTAACCACTGGAAGATAGATTGGGAAGTTATTTTTTAAAGCTCATTGTGGCACCATTTACAGATGCAACTAGGTTTTCTAATTATGCAGTTGCAACAAACCCTAACCCTTGTGTTCGAGCACTTTTGGTGAAGCATTTAAATTAATTCCTTGACATCCTAGTGCGTCCTAGCCTAGTGTACCTCTTGGTACCCTCAACTAGCAAAAATGTCAGGTTTGAATTTTTGGTCAAAGTTGAATTCAAAGGTTGACTTCTGTTCAAATTGATTTTGTGATCAAAGTTGAAACTTTAGAGTTTCTAGCTTGTTCTAATCATTGAATCTTCTGATTGAGTTTTTAATCTCTTCTTTTCAACATGGTATCTAGTTTCAGATTGGAAGATAAGTTGGACGATGCTACAAGGTTTCAAAGGTATGCACTTGTATATGCTATCTAAGTTATATCATCTAACAAAACATGAGTGTGTTTGTAGGGAAACTACTAGAGATATTGTCCAAGCTATAATCTTGGATTCAGTGCATTCAAAAGAACAAGTGCACCCTCCATAACAGTTGAGGCTTCAGGTTTGATTAAATTGTTAAGTTTCAAATTTGTGTATATCAAGGGTGATAGTTTCTACATTACAATTTGAGAAAGCAGTCTTTGAAAGGTTCTATTATTGCTAGGTGCAATGAATACTTGACTGCATATGAATACTATTGATATAGATGCTTATTATAGTTGTTCGCAAGATGAACTAACATCTCCTCTAGATAGATATTTCTTGTTTGCTCTTGTTGTTCTTGTTGTTCCCGTTCCGGGAAGGTACCCTTGTGAAATATGTTTGATGAACAATCCTTGCATAAACTATCATCGAAGAAGTTTATACAGATGACACAATTGCCAGATGGGAAGCAATCAAAATAGATAGAAACAAACTTAAAGAGACTAAGAGGAGTCATACTCGAAGGAAGCTGGGAATCAAAAGGAAACCAGAACATGCTTGTGACACTTTACAAAAATCAAAGAGAGATGCAACATACGAAAGCATGGACTCTCTCTTATGGAGGGAGCTGATCACATAATCCCAAAAGAAGAGAATGTGTATTGCTCATTCAGGCATGAACATGGGATTAGGAGGGAGCTAATCCCCAACGATATGATCCATTGAAGATTCCGTGAATACCATGAAGTATCTTTCCATGTTCTTCATTGGAAGTAGCAACCATGATAAGCGACACGTGTTCAACTTGACTCTAGAAGAAGTCTTCTTCGAAAAGAAGCCTCGAATATCCTTGGTTGTCCATCTACATTTATGTTCCTATGGTGGAAAGAAAAAGTTGGAGCCTTCATGAAAGAAGGGAGTTTAATCTATAGAAGATTCCATGGACTCCAACATTGAAGAGAAACATGAATATTCCAAGAAAGAAAGAAAATACAGAACAACCAATTGAACCAGTTTGAACCCACTAGAAGCAGTCAAGAAAAAGAAATGGAAGGAAGCTGTGATGAAGAATAATATATGTGAGAAATTGTGAAAAAGACTTAAGCAATGAGAGATACAAAGCAAGACTCAAGGATATAGGGTTCTCCCAGACTATGATGACAACTTGTTCCAGTAACCAAACATACCTCTATTTGAGCAATTATATCTCCTATAGTATCCATGGGTTGGAGTTTACATCATATGGATGTAAATACCATTCTTCTCAATAGAGTAAATGAAGGAGAAGCATATAGAACAACCTCAAGGTTTTGAGGTATACCAGAAAGAGACCCATGTATGAAGATAGACTAAGACCTTGTATGGATTCAAGCAACCTGGTGTAGATCCTCTCATGTACAACAAAAGCGTGGTGAAAACTTCTTATGACAAAGGAAGTATATTGAAATGGTTCTTCAAAAGTTCGGGATGATGGATTGCAAATCCATGGCAAACTCCCATGATGACAGATTTGAAGAAGTTGAGAGACTTTGATCCAATAGACCCATCTCTATATCGATAATTGATTGGCTCGTTAATGTATTTGGAGAATACTCAGCCAGATATTTTCTTTGTGGGATGTTTGATTTATGATATACAACTGCATGGATTTATCGATTCAGATTGGGCAGGGAGTGCAGATGACAGAAGAAGTGCTACTTGGATATGTTTCAGTATGAACTTTTCCACGGTGTCATGGGCTAGCATGAAACATAATTCTATTACACTCAAAACTACAGAAGCATAGTATATTTCAGCTTGTGATGCTTGTACGGACGCAGTGTGGCTCTGTAAGTTGGTTTCTGGACTGTTTGATCAAGTGATGGATTTGATCGTGATATATTGTGATAATCATAAATGTGTGAAGCTTTCAAAGAACCCAGTGTTCCATGACAGGTCGAAGGACATTGATATCAAGAAGAGTCCAGAGGGGAAAATCATTTCTCCAGTGTATCTCAACATATGAGCAGATAGCAGATATTTTGGTAAAGCCTCTATCCAAGATGAAAAGTTTGCGTACTTAGGGGACAAGTTGGTACTCGTGGAGATGACTTCCCTATTGGAAAAGGAAGAGATTACTCCCAGGTTGGGAGGGAGAACTGATATGTTATTGATTTATGGGCAGTCATTTTCTAGTTCGGAAAATGGTCCAGGTTGGGAAATCACCTTCCAGTCTGGAAAGTGGCCCAAGATTTCTGACGGACATGCAATTTCCAGTTCGGAAAATGGTCTAGATTGGACAGTCATTTTTGTAATGAAAATGGTCCGATAGATTGTTGATGTACCATAGACATCGATTCCCCTTATGGTCAGTGTGGGGGAATGGTCTAGGACAATCATTCTTCTTGGCAGTCAGTCTAAGTAGTGGTCAAGTAGAATTGTCTGCCTCTCCGGAAAGTCATTCTTTCGAAGTTCACAGTTGTGAGAAGTTTCAAGAATGGTTTGTTATAGGAGGTTGGTGCAGGACATTCATTTCCATAGGAAATGGTCTAGACAATCATTCCCTAGGGAAGACTCATTTTCTCCAGGTTGTACTGTGATTAGTGCCGGAGGAATGACCCAGCTAGGTGAATGGTCTAGGTTCAACAATCAGGGACATACATTCCCTAGGGAAGACTCATTCTCTCCAATAGTTGTATGCTAATGTGGTGGATGTGATCCACTAATAATGACTATGTGTCACTGGTTAATAGTCATGTGCTACTAGGAGTGGTTGTTTACCACTAGGTAGTAGTTGTGCACTACTATGGATAGACACAATTGTGTTCTATTAGATGGCATTGTAGTAGTTGCATGATATTATTTGATTTCTAGCTAGATGGATAGTTAGTGTGCTAGTGGAAAAACATTCTCCCTGTAGAGAATAGTCCAGGCTGAGAGATTGTTGATGTATCATGGGCTAGTATTTTCCTAAGGCACATGTTGTGGACCAATTAGGAAAATGGTTCAGGACCGATATTCTCCCGAGGCACAATTATTGGCCCGATTAGGTTGAATAGTCTTCCCCCTAAGGACATGACATCCCGATTAGGTTGGTTGATACGCGATCAATATTTTTTAAGGCATATGGTTAGATATAGATCTCTATTGTACATATGAACCGATTAGAAAATAGTCTGAGATTGACATTCCTGTAGATATGGTCTATGTAGCCCATGGCATGGCTTTCAACATATGTTGGGATAGTAATTATTCTAGGACGTGTATCCAGATTAGAAGAATGGTCCTTGCATCACTCTGATTGAGTGAGTGACTTATTCAACATCATGTCCGATTACTCAGATGGAGTATGGCTTCGAGAGATGATGCAATTGATGCTATCAGATGATATTGATAGTGGTGATGTTGCTTGTGAGTTAATCTACGTGATCATTAGATATCCTGTGTGGCTATGATGATGCTACATGTTGAATGGTCTGTTTGTGCTCAAGACCATTTCTTTTAATACCTTCCTAGCTAGGAGGGAGTGTTGATAGTATGGTAGCTACGAGAGGTATTAATCTCTATGTGTAACCTTTGACGAGACTAGAATATTCTGGGAAGCAAGAGAAACCCTAAATAGATGCGTGAGAACCCTAGAAGACATGTTGGCTCAAATATATATATAATATTAAGGTATTAAACTCCAGGAAGATAAGTCGACTCCACAGGAAAAAGATAAACATAAAATATAATTACCAGAATGTCAGGCTGGCCCAGCCAGAAAATTCACTAGACATATTAGTATAAATAGAGGACGTCTTGGCTCCTTTTTTCACTCTCTCTCACCCAAAAAACCAAAAATAGTGCGCAAGTTTGGAGAAGGAGTGCAGCTGCAACTACTGCAACTGGGATTTTTGGTCTTTGGTTATGGTTTGGACTTTCTGCCTTGGTTATGGTTTGGATTCTTTGTTAGGTACGCTAGCTTTGGAGATAAGTACTCTACTTTGGTTGGCTATTAGTTCTAGGGTTTGCTTCAGGAATTTTTATGTCTGTCAAGGTTAAAGGTGCTCAGGGGTGGCTGGGTGCCTATGGTTGGGTGACAATATTTCTATATTGTCCATGGAAAAACAAGCACATCTCTTTTATTCTAACATCTAGTTCTCTACAAGAGCCTTAAACTATTTAAATTTACTTAAAAACTCATATTTCTTTCAGAGGAAATAAATCCATGTTTTCCTCAAGAAATCATCTGTGAATCAAACATAGTATTGATGGACTAGGCACATGGCCAAACACATCACTATGTATCAACTCTAAGGTTATATTTTCTCTTGCAACACTAGATGAGAATATTACTTGATTATGTTACCATATATACAATGTTGATAGAAATCAAAATATAAAGAGAAATAAGACAAACATACCTTTACCATGTAATGCTCAAAGGCTCTTCTCTCCAATATGTCCTAATATTTGATGCCATAGCATTGTGGGGATAGTAGGGGTCCTCTCTTCTTCATTGCTATCGTCGAGAACAATAGAACTACGACATCCACCATTAATAGTGCTTCCCAATAGCTTGTAGATAGTTCCAATCCAAACTCCTCTCATCAACACCATTGCTCCTCAAACCATCTTGCATGTTTCCTTTTCAAATATAGTATGCATGTTAGAATCACTCATCTTACTTATAAATATCAAGTTTTTGTCTCAATATAGAATGTGCAAAACCCCATGGATAGTTCTAATCCTTCCATCTTTAAGTAGCAACTTAACCCTTCCACATCCTATGATCTTGGTTTTCAAGTTATCTCCTAGGAAAATATCACCTGCATTGTACTTTTTATATTCACTAAAACACTCCATTTAGTTCTCCTATCCTCATTTCTAGTTCTTATATTCTCTCTTGTTCGTGTGGCTATAATAGGAGGATTTGAAGTAGGGAGATGGTGGTTAGAGAAGGCTCCATTGTCAAATGAATTCAGGGCAACTTTGCAGGAAGTGTGTGTGATATGGGAAATTTATCCTCCATAAAAAATTGTAATAATTCATTCGTTATCCACTTTTAGAAATTGGGTTATACACAATTTAAAATTCTTGTTTTCCCTCCTCAAATTTCTTATGTGTTGGTCAAAGGCCTTCAAATTGTGTGTGATTGGGAAAGAATCAATATTTTTGGTATTTTTGTTCATTCTTGATATTGTTGATTTCTCTATAATTGGAAATAAAGGTTTGCATATCTTTTGACTTCAGGGCTTGTTCATAGATTTCATGGTATTCAGGTCTGCTACACCTGACTTCTGGCTATTATTTGTTAATTATGGGCATTTGGTTTGTTCTATTGAGCTTGAAACTACAATTTTTAAAGGCAGAGCCTTCATGGATAATGTTGATGTTCACAAGATTCACAGTGTGATACAATGCCATGAGGAAATAACATAGGCCAATAGTAGTGATCTATTTGTAGATTCCCTCAAAATTTACAAATTGGAATAAGCGTGCATCTCACAAAATGTAAATGTCACAAGCATATTGTTTCTCCAGAAACAAAGGCTGGACTCACTGGAAATGGAATGCATTTTTTTTTCTTCATATGGTTCACGACACCGGATATTGGTGCTCGCTACGTCCATGTAAACTCCCCAGAATCTGCGAGAGAACATAGGGAGGTAGAGTATTTTTGGAATATTGGGGGCTCAACAAAAAGAGCATCTTATAGACCCATTTAAGGGCACAACATGTCACTTACAAGGAATTGAACCTGGGTGGGGAGGGTAACAATCATTCCTCCCAACCACCCAAACTACATCCAATGGACGAAAAATGGAATGTAATAGGTTACAATGTCTTCTTCTCACCTAGTGCATGTAATATCTTTCTATGTAATCTAACAATCAAGGAACATATAATTCACTTCAAGCTATGCCAAAGGAATATGAAACAATTTACTAGTCTTGAGCTCCAATGGAAATTGAAGTCCCAATCTCCCCTCATACTTATGAGGGGAAAGAATAGGAATGAAGTGTCCACTTATGTTTCCAATGATATGTATTTTTGAGTAATATGTGTTTTGGGTACTTCTGTTAAAGAGGCCAGTTATAGGCCAACTTGGAAATTTTGCTTGGTCGTTACTTTAAACTTTTCGATGTAATTTCATATATCTATTGTATCATGTTGAAATATGTAAGAATCAAATTGATGTAATATGCTACTTGCTACAACACAACATTTTTTGAGTGAACACAATTTTTGTTTCGGTTTAAAAAAAACAAGGATGCAACTACATCTTCAAACTTTCATATGGATTGAGTAGTACTACCAATCACTACGAATATGATATCCCAATAGTCTGATAAAGAACACAAAAAGGTAAGACACATAGAAAAATTGACTTACTAGAGTATTAAAGGAATTTAAATGCTCCGCCACATAGTCACCATCATCCATCCTAAGATGATACAACTTTTTCTGAAGAAACAACTTGTTTATCAAATAATTTAACTGATACAAAATCCCTAACTTATCCCATGGCTTCTTTGTATTTTCCTTTGAAGAGACATTCAACGACATTGAATTTGAGATGCATAGTCATATTGTTCTTTTGGCCTTTCTTTCCATCCTTTCCCAGTCTTCTTTTGACATACTAGTGGGTTTTGTACTTGGATCCACAACAACACACTATTCTTTATCTATAAGAAGATCTTCCTTATTTATCTTCTATAACTCAAAGTTGTGTTCGTTAAACTTCTATTTTTCTATTCTTGAACTACTTGCCACTTCTTTACACAAGATTCACTACACAAAGCCCCCACTCAAGATCATGTTTATTGCAAACCCAAGATACTCTTTCTCTTCATGGAATAAGATAAACCCTAGCACAAAAGGCATCCCCTTGAAGAAAATAACATCAATCCAATACCAAATTAATATTTTGATAAACTTATGCAAGAAAAATAATACTAACAAAATCTAAAACATAAGAATAATAAAGGCACACATAGAGTGTACATAAAGATTTACCCTGGAAACCCTTAATTAGGAAAACCAACCTAACTGAGAGTTGCACCTCTCTTTATCTCATCGTATTAACTTTAGCATTCACAATATAGTATTTAGGTATTCCAAAACATCCAAAACCCTAATCCATTAGCTTGGATTAGATTACAACCTTAATTCTTTAACCCATATTAGTTTAAAATGGGATGAAACTTTTGGATGACGTGCATTTTTCCCCCTCGATGGATCCACCCTCAATCCCCTATATGGGGGCCCCATTGGCTCCAAATGACCCCCAATAGAAAGGTGGGTCCCACCCAACCCCCCTTCGTTCGAGGGCCAATGCTCGAACCCCCGCTATGATGTGTCTAATTCTACTTGCAAAGGATACACCACATATCCAACACATTTAAAAAATAGACATGTACAAATTGTTAAGGCATGTGATGATTTGTCTGCATGACATATTCAAGCACATTATTCCTTATTATCTCTTGAACAATTTGGATTCATAGTGTATTTGTGATTAATGATTTAATGTGTATCAGTGACAGACATAAAGAGGAAGAACCTTGGTGGCATCGTCTAGTGATTTTGGTTTGAGGTGGTTCTAGCACAACTAAATTGTTTCAGAGCCAAGAACATAATCAATCTCTTCTAATTGTCACTACTATGAGGTGTTGGGGTTCGCTTTAACTATTTGGTGTTGCATATGGGAACCACTAGATAGAAGAGTGGCAACAATGTCTTCTCTTGGTGGGGAAGGATAGAGAATGGATTCATGGGGGAAGGTGTGACCAAGAGAAAATTCATATGTTGGCCCGACTAGAGAAGTGGAGTGGGGTATAAAAAGAGTGATATTATGGTGAGTGTCACCCATTGATCTTGCACCTAAGCTTAAAATTTGAAAAGTGGTTCAAGCCTAAGGGTAACTCAAGAGGGTTATCACTATCACCTTAATAAATCCTCTTCTCACTTAAGGCTGGCTCTTCTTTGGCACGAGGGGGGTATCCATAGGTTTAGGATTACTAAAGATTAATGTAATAAGGCTCAAGGTGATGTGAAGAGTTTCTTTAGTAAAATAGTTTTTTAATAAGATTTATTAAATTAATTTTAGAGGTGATTGATGAGGAAATACTATTACCAAATATCCAATAAGGCATGAAGTCATGACGTAACTATGAGGGTTGATTATGGATGGCAAATGAGAGTAATGATTGTTGTATAACATCTAAAAAATTACTAATGGTTGTAGAATTTGTATGATCCAGATTATGTTGAGAACGAAACAAGACAAAACAAAATATAGAAGAGAACACAAAAATATAGTGAAACCCAACTTCTATTGATGAATAAGATAGGAAAACATTGTAGAACACAAACTGGTAGAATGGGGTAGCTTATCTCTGAAAAAGAAAGAGATGTTGGCTATGATTCATTCACAAGAATATTTACATCACATGTTAAGAACCAAACATCAATATAGCATAGAAAAACCTCAACAAAAGTACTCAACGCCTTGAAAAAGAGATAATTTCAGATAATAAGCCTCTTCGAAGGGGGCAACCTCCTTTTACCCCACTTAAATGTTCAAGTATAAGATGATTCAAAATGAAAATGTCTCCTTGGTATATATAGGAGACTAGGAGGTATAATTACAAATAATGGCCAAAAGCCGACATAAATAAAATAACATTACTAATATAATATGCCCCAATTAAAGGGTAATGAGACAATATTAGGGCTTAACATCACACTCCATTGCATGCTTAAAGGGAATCCTTCACCTCAATTATATATGAGAGAGTGAGAGGCGAAAAATTTCCATGATGCATGTGGGATAAATTAATCTAAGTTTATAAAATTCCATGGGCATGTAAACCACTAGTAATTCTCGGGTGTTCACCCATTCCAGTACTACTCTATCCTGAGCGCACTTAACTGTGGAGTTCTAATGGAATTCAGTGCATTAACACTATGTTGTAGGCATGTACATAAGATCACTAGGAAATCATTACACGACATTTGTAATTAACAAATGAAGATGGTATTACATTCCATTCCCTATCAAAAGGGTGAATATCATGGTTTATCAAAACCATAGGCTCGAAATGTTGATTCAATGGAAGAGTTCGTTGGCCAGCTAGATCCACCTGGGTCATTCCTCCCCCCTTAGGGAGCAATGGTCCTCATTATGCCAAGTTCCCTTGAAAGATGGGGAAAATTCTGTTGAATTTGAACCTTGGTGAGTCGCTTTCCTGGTTGAAGTAGATGTCCTGCTTGTACTTTGCCTGTGGAAAGATGTCATGAACCTGTTAGGGGTGTTGGATCCATTCAACGAATCTGGCTGCATGATCTAGCTTGGTCTGAATGTGGGAGAACTCCGTCGACGAAGATGCAACAAGAAGAGCTAGATCAATGGGGGATGATGGTTGGAACCCCAAGCACACCTTAAAAGGGTCATGGACATTAGAGTTATGTTGAACATCTCAAAGACTCTCATTCTATTCGTTCTCCTCTACAATTTCATCGACCTACTTCTGCTGGATAGAAACATCTTGGGCCAAGGTTGTAGTGACCTCCTGTTCACTGTCGGATTGGATCATGAAGAGGGGAGACTTTGTGGTCCGAGAGATTACTTTGAAACATTGTTTTTCCAAGATTAATGGAGTGATAGTAATAAGAGCTACTTATGGTACCATGTAGAGCTGACCTCCCATAGTAACAATGAAACTATGGGGTTGAGACTCATAAATAGTGTGACGTTTCCACATATATGGTTGTCCTAAAAGAACATCACATAATTCAAGTGGGGAAACATCACACACTACCTCATCCTTCAAGGGCTTGATGCCATAGGACATGCAACACTACTAGTTGACATAGATGTCTTGTCCTCGACTCAGCCATTTGATGGTGTATGGTTGGGGGTGTGGCGTCATTGGCAACTTCAACCTCTTGACAACCTCAACTGAGATCAGGTTCTTTTGACTCCCGTTGTCAACAATGAAATGCAGTGGGGTCCCCTTTACCCAATATGCGAGTGGAAAAGGCACTCCTCATCCTCAAGCTCCTCTAGTTCTTCTAAATGTATTGTTGTGGCCACGATGGTAGCAGTGGGTTCTGAATCAATGATTTGTTTCCCTGTATTGTGATTTGAATCAGATTCCAAGTCAGGTTATGATTCTTTTTCTTGAGCTCAACCACCAATGCCTGTTTTGAGCGACATTCATTGGTGTTGTGTCAGGGGTTGTTGTTGAACTCACACCACTTTCTGGTGTCTTTCTTAGACTTCCATTAACCTTCTTTGCTTGCGTCTTGGATTGGCTCTCTTGAGCTTGGCCTTCCTTTCTCTGTCCTTCGTTCTATGAGTTAGGGTGGTCTTTACCATGATTCCGTTGTGGTGTATTTTCAAACCCAAACTCCCTCTTACTATGCTGCTTTAATTTCTGTTTAGTTTTGAATTAATATCGATAAGAAACTCCCAATGAGGATATGTCCAAGAAATCCATCTATGTTTGGGTGTACCTATGCAGACCATTATGATACTTCAAAACCAAGTGTCGCTCGAAGTCTTTGACACCTAGCTTTGAGCGCAAGGTATGAAAGATGTTAGTGTACTCCGACACCGTATGAAAAGTAGTGAAAAATTGACTTGTACCTTGAAGGGTGTCTCACTTGCAAAATGGCTTCTTATCGAAGATGCCTTGGTCGTTGCCATCGGTAGTCTTCGAAGGATCTAAGTAAATTTTTCCATCATCTCGTTCCTCTGTCGCAAAAGGGCTTCCTTGAGCGACGTCTTGAAAGGATCTCTTGCTTTTCCATCTCTCTTTTCTTCCACCATGGGAGGTCACTTGGGCTGGCGAGAGTAGTTGTCCTCAAGCGAAACTAACTCGAGACCCAAATCTGTATACCTTGACCTTGTCGGGGACCTACTCTGAGAAACTGCAAGGATCCGACTGCTCTGATACCAATTATCCGGATTATTCTAAGAATGAAACGAGACAAAAACAAAAATATAGAAGAGAACACAGAAATACAGTGAAACCCAACTTTGATTAATGAATAAAATAGGAAAACAATGTAGAGCACAATATGGTAGAATGGTGTAGCTTATCTCTAAAACAGAAAGAGATGTTGGCTACACTTCATTCACAAGAAGATTTACATCACACCCCATTGCATGATTAAAGGGACTCCACCTCAATTTTATATGAGAGAGTGAAAGGAGAACAATTCCCATGATGCATGTGGGATAAATTAATCCATGTTTATAAAATTCCATGGGCATGTAAAACACTAGGACTTCTTGGGTGGTCACCCATCCTAGTACTACTCTATCCTAAGCGTTCTTAACTACAGAGTTCTAATGGAATCTGATGCATTAACGCTATGTTGTAGGCATGCACATAAGACCACTAGGAAATCATTACATGATGTTTGTAATTAACAAATGAAGATGGTATTACTTTCCATTCCCTATCAAAAGGGTGAATATCATGGTTGATCAAAATTGTAGTCTCGAAATGTTGATTCAGTGGAAGAGGTGGTTGGCCACCGAGGTCCACCTGGATCATTGTATGGATGGAAATAAAAGAATAAATGCCCTTCAAGAGGTGCCCTTGTATGGACATGAAATAACAATAAGATGAGATCCTACTTTTAGTAGAAAATTAACAACATATCTTTTAGTGAAATGACATCCATAGATATATCAACCAATAAGTAAAAGTAGAAACCCCTTAGATAGAATGCAACTCACCCAAAACTCCTTTCCAAGTGAAAAAACTACCCTTTAGCTTGAAACCCTTATTGTAGTAGCATTAAGAAAAACTCCAATATAAATAATCAAAATAATAGAATATGGATGCCACATAGGAGAAGAAACCTCACTATTCACATTTCCATGGAAAATATCTTCATTACAAGCTAAATCCAATGTTTCATCAAACTTGTAATGTTCCCAAACAGATTTGCTTGGAACATGTTAAGTTTTAAGGTCTTCTGGTTGTGGTATTTTGTTAAACACTTTGCAGATTTAAATTTCTTGAGTTGCGTTGGGTTTATGGTGATGATTCTTGTTGTGTTTGCAGTAAGTAAAATATAGCAATATAACAATGACATATACTCAATAAGATACAACACAAGTAACACAATAAATAACCACACATATCTCAGATTTGAGTTTTATTTAGATATATTGTTGACCTCATACAAAATGGAGCAGATCTGGAATATATATAACTGAATAGTGTGTGGCTGATAATTCCTCTAAGATACAATATAGAGATGAATATATAGGCTTCCAAAAGCCTCCCCAAGCTGAATACCAAAGATCTCTGAGATCCAATTGTTCCCCTTTGCTATACGTGATGCCTTCTCTAGCACAATGTGCACTTCCTGGATGGAATAGACTAAGGATGGTACAACCTCCTCTATGATTGCCTCAAACTCATGCAAAAATCTGATAGAAGATAGACCTGATGATGACAAGATGATAGGAGTAGTCTTTGAGTTGTAGCTCAACTGGAAGACCTCCAAACAACGATATCTCTAAGAACAGATGCGCCCTCACTAGTTGTAGGAAGCCAATAATTCAGCCTCTGGGAAGATGACCTCTAAATCACTAAAACTCACTGTCAAAATGTAGTTCAAGGGATAAGAAACCCCTATGCCGAGTCTCTATCCTGTTGGGAGTGATATACCACTCCAAAACACAAGATCCTCTAAGAATAGTGTGCCCTCTTGAAGAGAATTGCGCCCCACTGGAAGATAGAATGGATGGGCTGGAGAATCATCTCAAACATTGATGAAAATGGGCACTAGTGTTGTAGCAATAAATCCTGGAAGGATATCTACTACAGATCTAGCTCTACCAAGCCAAATCGAATCTCTCTTCCTCAAGTGATGCGCCCAACCTGCAAAAAACCACTAGAAATGTGCCCTGCTTCCTCAAACTTCCTCTGAACTAAATAGAACCCGATCTAGAATGGTGAGGGAAGAATATTTCACCTCCTTGGCCAAGCTTGGATCAGGAAAGTTGGAATCTTTCACCATTGGGCTGATCTCTAGGGTTTGTTTAGTCAAAACACTCAAAACCCCCAAGTATCATGGGCTCTCTAGCAAGAAGCCATACATCAAAATGATAATCAATATAATGAGATAATAGAGGCCCCTATCTTTCTTTTATCCCCCATGTTCATCTTTTCTCTCCAAGTGACTTTTACTTTATTTTTAATATTCCATAATTAAATCACTTTATTAATTAATTAACCTTTTTACCTCTAAAAAGTGATTTATCCGTCCTTATGGCTTCTCCGACCATTGAAAGTCACTTCTCATCATCTTATCATGTAGTTCTCTTCCTCCCGATTCCGATGAGATATTACAATAAGAGGTTTCTCCAAGTATTATGCCCAAAATGACCTCCTTAGTGAATTTAATTAAAATATGCTCCATAATAACTCAAAATTATGGAAATCGTCGGAATGCAACGAAACCAAAGACAAGTTGTGTGGAATGGATATTGATGATGAAATATGATGAATGATGCAAGTTAGGCCCAATAAAACCCCTCAATATATCTTGAACTCACTATTACCCCCATTTGGCTAATCTGACAGACATCCCACTCTGTAACATAGTAACATCCAAAAATGGGGACATTACAGTCGTCCCTTCTAGAATATTGTTTGTCCTCAAGCAATAATTGAATCAATATGTATATGATACTAGGGTCCCATATCCACTTGTGTGACATGTAGTACGCTTCGCTCAAGACACGTCCTCTCCAAGTGCTCACCACGTATGACACCCAAATGTTCCTGATGAGTAGAATGATCATGTGCAATAGATCCTTGGTCAACTCCTCAAGAAACCATTGCACTCTGATCTCAACTCCATCAAACTCTGGACTCAAAATCACTCCAATACTTGGATCCCATATCAAGATGCAAACTGCAATTCCTTGTGAAGTATAATATTATAAGATATCAATACCATGAGTCTCCTGAAGATAACACTCGGTCTCCACCATAAATGAATTTGACCTCCATGACCATACCATGCCCAACATGGCCTCCACTGACTGGACGTGCTGAATCCATAGAGAGGCACTACAATACCTCAACGAATCACCAACAAGTGACATGCTCCCCTCAAAACTGAAGTTGAATGGAAAATCAAAATGATTCCCCTCTACAAGGATCCACTCTCATCTATCGGTTAATGAAATTCCCAACCCTGTAATCCTAGGCTCCCACACTAATCACTGAAAGGGACCATCATGTTAACGTTGCTCTACTCTGATCATGACCGTCTACCCAATGTACACATACTGGATCCCCCACTTTTGGATCCTCATGCTAAAATACCTGTAAGGATTGGGCCTGCAATCAAGAAGCCTAACTTGTAAAGGTATCCCTATGGAACCACAGTCTGCAAATCCACCACCATACTCGATCATGAGTACCAACAAGGAAAACATGTCTCACCATATCGAATAGATCCCAACAATCCCTCTCAAAATAATCCAAGAGTGAAGCATGTCGCTTGCTGGCGCAACCCATACCATCATAAGGTGAAGCAAACTACCGACCAAATGGAGTCCCAGATCCCATGGAAAATTTGGAAGTTCACCATTTTGATCTCTAGTAACTGTTGTTGTTCCATACTGATAACTGTCGGAAGCCCTCTAGGCCAATCTATTGTGCCCCCATCCTCATCCCAATGAGAATCTGCACTTGTATCAATCTTTGAGATATCCTTTGTCCCACGGTTGAAGATACTCTCCATCACGCCCAAGGCCTCATCTATCTGTCTCTGGTGATCCTCCCCTATCCTGATGTATGTAATAAAGTCAGTCTTGTCAGGAGGTCTCTGCCTACCAACTCTCCATGTCCCCTGCCACTATCTATCTCCCCTTATGATGCTGTCAATGATGAAATTGTCGGGAAAGACTAACATAAATAACTACAACCATCTGTAGGACTGGGAAGTATCATATGCTTTGGTCAATCCCAAGGACTTGACCAAAATCTCATCCACTGGCACCCATGGTGAATAATCGCTTGTACTCATCACTAAAATCCAACCATCAGGTACAACAATAGGTAATTCCACAAACTTCTAGTCAATCACTTCCTCCAATAAGTGTTTCTACTGTGAAGGTGAGCTCCCAGATCTATATACTGCTACAAGGGAGAGGAGCTCCATGCTCCAATAAGTTTGTCTCCTCTCTGCATGTTGGGTATGTGTTATATTCTTTTGCCTCAGGAATTATGTCACATATTTATGTGGTTTTTCGGCACATGGTTTCTTTGCCGATGGTTTTCTATTTCCAGTTAAGGAATTAGGGTTGTTGACTATTCCAGGTCATTGGGTTAGGGTTTTGGATGCCGCTGGATCCTATATGTATATTGTACTGTAAACAATGTATCACCATGAATGAATATAGAATATGATAGTTTTCCCGGTTTGGGTTTCTAGGGGAAAAATCTCTGTGTAATGTTTGTATTTTCCATTGTATCTTTTCTAATCTTTTAATGAAAATCTGTTTGCAGTAAATATTGTACAAGGTTAAAATCTACATTTGGTATCAGAGCTTTGTTGGCTTCAGGGGGACGCCTTTGTGGTCAAGGGTTTGGCTTGGGACTGTGATAAGCCTTGTTACAATGGGAGATCTGTGGTATTGAATTTTCAGGTAAAAAGAAATGGCAAGAAATTTGAAGATGGAGATCGAGAAGTTTAATGGGAAAAGTTTTGAGCTATGGAAGCTCAAGATGGAAGATCTGTTGGTGGACAGAGATTAGTGGATCACAGTAGATCTAGGTACTGAACCTATAGAAACTTCAACAGATGACTGGAAAAAGTTGGATCGGAAGGCAAAGAGCACAATCCGACTGTGTCTCTCAGATTCAATATTACTGAATGTGTCAGAGGAAGCTACAACCAAGGATTTATGGGATAAGTTGGGGAAGTTGTATCAGTCTAAGTCCCTAGTAAATAAACTATTCCTGAGAAAGAAGTTGTATAACCTAAGGATGAGAGATGGAGACTCAGTGGTAGAGCATTTGATCACCTTCAATATTGTGGTAAGTCAGTTAGTATCTGTTGAGATTAAAATTTCAGATGAAGATAAATGTATCAGTTTACTGTGTTATTTACCAGACTTGTGGGATAGTCTGGTTGTGGCCATAGGTAGTAATACAACTTCCTTGAAGTTTGATGAAGTGGTCTCATATTTGTTGTCGGAGGAGATGAGACAGCAAAATATGGAAGGACAAAGCACAAACACATTATTTGCAAGAGGACGTTCCCAAGAAAGAAATAGATCTAAGTTCTCAAGTGGGAGATCTAAGTCTAAGAGTAGCTCTAAATCCCCCAGAAACTTTGTAAGGGTATGTTGGAGATGTGGAAAAGAAGGGCACTACAAGAAGCAATGTAGATCCAAAGTTGAGAAAAAGAAGGGATGTCAAGAATCTCCTTCTAGAGAAGGAAAGACCTCCAAGGAAGGAGGGGATGTGTACTTGGATTTTTCAAGCACACATGCAGATCACGATGCCTAGTTGGTTGACTCTGTTGCATCCTTTCATATGACTCCCCATAGGGAGTGGTTCTGCGAATATGAAAGGTATGATGGAGGTAATGTTTTCTTAGGTGACAATTCGACAACCAGAATCATAGGACGAGGATAATTCAACTCGAGGCTCATAGATGGAAGGATTAGAACACTACTTGGTGTTCTTCACATCCCAGGTTTGGCCAAAAATTTGATTTCTGTAAGCAAAATGGATGATACAGGGGTCAAAACAATATTTGAATAGGAAACCTGCAGGATGGTTCGAGGAGCAATGGTGTTGCTGAAGGGAGTTCGGGTTGGAACTTTGCATAAGATGCAAGGAAGAACTATTAGTGATGGGTGTAATAGTTCCATTGTTCCTAATATTGGAGTTGAAGAAGAAATAACTCCTACAATCTCTGGAGAAAAGGTTATGTTGTGGCATAAAAAACGGGGGCATATTGGAGAAGGGTCTTCGACTACTACACGATAAAGGTATGGTTGAAGGTATGTCTAATTTCTCTCTGGATTTTGATTTCTGTGAACATTGCCTATATGGGAAGCATAATCGAGTAAGATTCCCCTCTGGTGCAAATAGGGCAGAAGGAATTTTACAGCTAGTTGATAGTGATGTTTTTGGACTTGTGTCGGTCCCATCATTGGGAAAATATGTGTACTATGTATCATTTATAGATGACTTCTCGAGGAATACTTGGATATATTTCCTCATGAAGAAATATGAAGTCTTTAATGGGTTTAAAGAGTTTAAGGCTCTTGTTGAGAATCAAACAGAGAAAAGAATTAAGGTGTTGAGGACAGATAATGGTGGAGAGTTCTGCGGGAATGAATTTGAATAATTTTGTAAGAAGTGCGGTATATCAAGGCATAATACTACTCCATATACCCCTCAATAGAATGGAGTTGCATAAAGGATGAACATGACACTAATGGAAAAAGAAAGGTGCATGCTCAGTGGTGTCGAGTTAGGGCAAGAATTATGGGCAGAGGCAGTGAGTACTGTATGTTACCTGGTCAACAGATCACCCTCAACAACATTGGATGACAAGACTCCACAAGAGGTATGGACTGGTAAGGAGCCATCTCTCACACATCTTAAGGTGTTTGGCTGTGATGCATATGTTCATGTTCAAAAGGAAAACATGAGTAAGCTAGATAAGAAGGTTGAAAAGTGTATCTTTATTGGATATAAAGATGGTCTCAAAGGTTATAAGCTTTGGAACCCAGAGACTAAGAAAGTAGTGTTAGCACTAGAATTCATTCCTGAATTGCAGCAGGAGTAAGCATGATACCCATCAGTTTTATGTCACAGGATTTTTTATAAAGAGGGTGATCGACAAAGAATAGACTCAGAACAATATTGCTTTAACTAGGAAAAATGGGTTGGAAATGCAGAGATAGATGAGGTATTGATCTAACTTAGGCCAGTAAGTTGCATAGTGGTGAGTATGTGGAGGAAAACAAGAGGGAAATCAAGTCTGCTTTGGTCATCTGGTCTTCCAACAAATTTTAGGGGGGAAAAGTCTCAGATATGAGATCCTCTCAGATCTGAAGAACTTCAAGAAACTTAAAATGCTGCAAAAATTGATATAATCAAACCTGCATTACACAGTCATTACAACACCCAACTGGATCATCCATGCTCGAGATTTAAGAGTCAGAGGAAAAGAGAAGAAGAGGCTGGCTGTCATTAAACAAGAAGTCTCAAACATCAGTGTATAACCAGAGAACCAAAGGCCTCGTTAAAGCTTTGCAATCGAGAGCTTAGCTCTACCATCGATCCTAACAAAAATGGAAAAAATGCCTACATATACTCAGATTGGCTCGGACTGTCTAAGACACGATCATGCCATGCATTCATGGCTTGAGTTTGATGAGCTTCTTTGTCAGGCTGAACATGCAGACGTTGGGAAAACTGCCCATGCAATCTTCTGATTGACGCGATCTCTGTCAGAAAGGACTGACAGTCACCTTATGTGCTTTGTCCCTTCTGACCTTCTATTTAAGAAACGAGACGAAGTCTCACCCACCTTCCACATTTACATTAACTGCCATATCTGTATCTGGGAGAGCAGAGTCAATGTCTGTGCTTGAAGACGTGGCGACTTCCCCTTTTTCGTGTGTGCCTTGCTGGATGTTTACGGGGAAGATATGTAGGTGAATGATACAAGCTCGTCGGGACGCAACATATGCTCGATGGCCATGTGGAAGGATGAGGTCATGATATGGCGAGGAAAGAGGGTGTGATGGCAGGTGGGAGAGTGAGGACAACCGTTTAGGTGGAGGTGACAAGGGAGACAGATGGTGGAAGGTGAATTGTGGAGGCAATAGTGAGGAGCGACGATGACTCAACGACAGAGAGAGGGAACATGACACAAGTGGAAGTGGCGTGGAGCATGGAGGTACATGTGTCAGAGGATAAGAGGATGAAGGGAAAGGGGACATGACACTTGGGGGAGTGGAGGACAAGTGTGCAATGGTGGAAGATAGGAGGGAAACGAGAGACAAGTGTCGATGAGAGAGGGAGGTGGTAAGGGAGAGCGAAAAGTGGTTTTAGGTGGGAGAGGGGCCGACAACACGAGAAGGCGCCACATTAGTGGGGGGGCCGCTTAGGAAAACTGCCTCATTCCAGACCCTCCCCCCCCCTCATTAAAGGAAGAATGGCAAGGGGGTTCCGGAATTGGATCCTGTGTGCAGATCTGGGCGCGTAAATCTCGACCACCCAGTTCCACGTGCTCCTTAGCGCCAATTCCAGACCTCCCCTGTGTTAAAGGCAGAA
>JZKD02S1974250.1:442587-479924 GCA_000966675.3 Picea glauca | reverse complement strand
TTTCTCTCCAAGTGACTTTTAATTTATTTTTAATATTCCTTAATTAAATCACTTTATTAATTAATTAACATTTTTACCTCTAAAAAGTGATTTATTCGTCCTTATGTCTTCTCCGGCCACTGAAAGTCACTTCTCATCATCTTATCATGTAGTTATTTTCCTCCTGATTCCTATGAACTATTACACTAAGAGGTTTCTCCAAGTATTATGCCCAAAACGACGTCCTTAATGAATTTGGTTAAAATATTCTCCATAATAACTCAAAATTATGGAAATCATCGGAATGCAACGAGACCAATGACAAGTTGCGCAGAATGGATCCTGATGATGAAATATGATGAACGATGCAAGTCGGGCCCAATAAAACCCCTCAATATATCTTGAACTCACTATTACCCCCATTTGGCTACTCTGGCAGGCATCCCACTTTGTAACATAGTAACATCCAAAAATGGGGACATTACAAAACCATCGATAACCAACACAATAGGAGATGCTTCTCTTATGTAGATTCTGAGCTCAAAACCTCCTCAAATAAAATAATGATACCCATGATTTAACCAATACAATAGGAGAGGCTTCTCTTATGTAGATTCCAAGCTCAAAACCTCCTCAAATAAAATAATAATACCCATGACTTAGATCCTAGATCTCTCCCAGGGATGCATAAAAAAATAATATCCTCCAACTAACTCGAGAAAAGTAAAAACCCCTAGAAGAATGAAATAATAAACAAGTGGACCAAATAGTGGGAATTCCACTTGTCCATCTCTGGTGCAAAACACCTCCTTGTTTTTGGGCACTTTGACCATTTAAAACCCTCCATAGAACCACATAGATTGGGCTCCAAAAGTGCGCCCTCCAAGAATCCTTAAAAAATATACTAAAATATTCTCATAGGTGAGCACTCCACTATAATAGTAATAAATTATATCAAGAACAACAAAATGACTAATGTTTTATAGGAATATGTGCCATTGTAACTATTCTTTTCTTAAGAAATGTGCCACAATACTAAAACAATGAAGTGCTCCATTGGAACAAGGGGTCAACACCCTAGATAATCCAATGCCTTCACAATATAGTGTAAATGAGTTAAGGCATTTTCTCCAAGGAATCAACAACTCTCCCCATAATAGGAAAAACATAGACATATGTGCAAGACGATCCATATAATTTTTGCAACTAACCCAAATAATTGGAATGAACTCAATAGATGTGCCAAAGTGGTTATATCCATGTGTACCATTATAATTCCTCCAAGAAATAATATAAACATTTTATCCTAGGAGAATGTGAAATCTAGTTGGGACAATCTCCAATACAAGAGTAAAGAGGACACCAAAACCATGTGTAAACATGTGAAACCATGTACAACTACCATCAATAACTATCCAAAACCATGGGTGCCAATGTGGAGTGACCTAGAAAATTGTGCAGAAAAGTCTCCATGCCTCCAAATATGTGAAAATATAACCAATAAAAAGGAGTTATCCACCTCATCAAGTAATCAACTACTCAAAGAATGTCAATTCACTACAAAATTGTCAATATCCTCTAAGACTCTCCACCACCAAGTAAATACCACATGCCACATCACCATACTAGCTATTGGAAGGCCAAACCTCCCAATAATATGTGCACGAAGTGGGTGCTCCATCAAATGAATTGTGAAACACCATGAAAAATCCATCAATGAAGGAGAAAAAGATCATCTAGGCAAAATACTCCTCTAATAAAGTAATGAAGGCACCAATCCTCATGTAATTCTCTAAGGGGGCAATAACAATAAGCAATCAAGTGTTCAAATGGACAACCCTCCTCATGACACCTTAGCACCCACCAAAGTGGTCAACAACTAAATTGGCACAAGGGAAGTGTTGAGGAGAGTGTGTGCACACCAATAATGGCCTTCAATAATGTAACATACCCAATACCCTCTATACTCTGTTAAGGACATGGGTACTCTTGAAGCCACCAATTTCACCCAACTTATTGCTCTAATACCATATTGTAATGTACATAATTGCATAACTAAGTTGTAACCAACATTCTTACATATAATTTATGGACAATAAAAATTTTGCAACAGAAATACATTGCCGGCCATAAACAATTATTTCACAACCCATGAGCACATTCATCCATCTCAATGCATGAAACATATTTATGCTTATACATTGACTAATAACAATTGGTACATGGGAAATTACAACAACATTCTTATACATTTACAACAACATGCTTATATAGTTCTTTCACATACATAAAATTACATTCTCCTAATGACTATGCCCCCTTTTTTTGGGAAGCCCACAAGGCCATTTACAACTATTTGACATGGTTGGAAACTAATATACAAGATAAAGGATTAATTAAGTACTCTATATTACAATAATGGTTGTGACAACCTCCAAAATTGTATAATGTCTTCACCAGACAACCCAACATGCACTCATGAGCTTCAATGTCCACCTCTAGACTTGAATCTTCCATAGTGAGCACATAATCATTAGCACAACACTCACCACCAACCATTAGTATCCATAATATAAACAATACAAATATCATTAGCCACACTTGGGGAAATAGCTACATGAGAGTGTTTTTCTACCCAACTATATGCACCATCTTGAGTAAGTGCCACCCTTGTGATAGGCAATGAAACAACAAGGGGGAATTTACTGGCTAAGGCTAAGTTTTTCTCACCCAGCCCAATTAATTGCTTAGGCCAGGATTTAAGCTCTTAGCCTCAGTTTACAATAACATTTAAAACCAGAGAAGTCACCCTTCAACCCATTAATTCTACAACAATCCCACTTTCCAACCTCTCTTTCCCCCTTGACCTTGCACAACACAAGGAATGTGATCCCCTTCACTGCTAAATAGTCCCTTAAGCTATCCCACTTCCCTCCACTACTACAATGCAAGTTGGCCAGGAAAATATCCAATGATAGAAACCATGAAATCTCAGTTGTAGTAATTATAAACATTTGCAACTATGATTTTCCTCATACATGCATAATAACCATATTTATGGTGATACCTGGCCAATATTTACGACATACATTGGACTCTCCTTTCAATCTTTTGATTGGTTGTCCTTCCAACACATCCTGAGAGAGATCAATGTAAAAGTAGACAAACTCTCAAAAGAAGCTTTACAACTGCAACGAGGGGCCTTCGGGTACTACGAATACTTTGAAGGCACCGAAACATAAGCCATGGAGTTTCGGCTGTAATTCCTTTTTAAGGACAGGTCAATGATGCAGATATTTAAAGAAAGAATAAAAAGTTAAGGAAGCACAATGAACGGAAAGGTTGCAGTAGTCTTAGGACATTTTGTTGATACAGACAATATGGAAGCCTTTTAAGGCAATTTTGTAAGAACGAAACATGTATATTCTATGAATATAAGAAGCTTTTTTTTCTATGAAAAAAAAAACCATATTTATGATGACAACATACCTTTGGGCACAACGCAATCTTAACACTAATATATAACATACTAGCATCATCTCAATGTATGCGAATGGTCTCATAATTTACTAACATGGCAGCATTCTCCTCCATGACTTAACATACTAGCATCCCAACCTACCAATGCCTCTCTCAACATATGCACATAGTCTCTTAGAATTTACCAAATGGAAACCTCCTTTATTCCCCACCCCCCAAGGAGAGAACAAATGTAATATTTCTCCCAAAGGTGGAATGAATCCCTTCTCGGGGATTGCATGAATACATGACTTGCATGGAGACCACATGCCCCTTTCATGAAGCTTGGGAAATAAACATAAGGAAAATAATATAAAAGGATATAAAGGATGGGGAGATAGGTACTTGACAACCTCAATAAAATACTATTCAATTGACCACCCCCAATTTCCCCTCTCATTATTTCATTTCCCCCATGGTACTCCTAGGGAAATATAATCCCAACTGCACCTTTTTTATGTTATTATTACTATTTAATATAATTTCGGAAGTAATCAAATGTAAACCACTTACCCACTTAACACATACTTACTCTTTATGTTCATTCTTATAGGGGGTATTACAATTAAACCATGAAGCTACATCAAACAATCTTACATATGTATGTCGTGTACAAGGATAAGGTAAACCAAATGACAATCAATGATATATGTGCATCGAAAGAAATATAAGGCTCAACACTATAATACTCCGTGGAAGCCTACTTAGGTAGTCTCTTCAAACTGGATCAAATCCTAATGCTACACGAGGGGTAACAATGAGGTTCCATGTTTGAGATGTCTAGGTGGATGTTGGAAGTAGAGATGTTGGGAAATTAGGAAGCATGAGTGATAGACCAATGGAGGTTAGGTTTTTTGTTAACTTCCTTGATAATACTAAGAGGGTTGCAGTGGGTTTCATTCAATCTAGTTTGGGGATGGAAGGGGTGTGTGATCTCTTGTTGGATATCCACTATGCTAGTCATTGGAGAAGGAAAGGGTTGGGACTACTCCATAATGATCACAATTGGGGCATGAGGTTTGTCATTGTCATATTGAATGCGTATGGTGCATTGATACAAGGAATTTGTAGGAGAAGTAGAGGGAAAACATGTGGTGTGTCCTCTAGGGTGTAAATAGGTGATTTAGGGAGATTAGGTTAATGGTATACATAGGGCGATTGTGAGTGGAGCGGGAGGGAGAGAAAGAAGGGATAAAAGACAGCCATGATCCTAGTGTGACCTATTTCATCCCTTTGTTTTTTCTTAATGGATTGTTAACCATTTTTCTATAGAGAAAATGGAGGTCATGAGTATGTTTATCCTAGTGTACTACTAGTGCACTATAAACATGTTTCTATGGTGGTGGAGGAATTTAAAATTTTTAACTTTGTTTGACTCTTTATTGATGATAGATTTGTATGGGGTCATTCCACCATCCCACCCTAATTTTGGAGTGTATTACTGCATGGATGGGTTAAGGTGGGAAGCATTGATGTTGGCACCCAAAATTTTGGGTCCAATTTTGCATGTGTGAACAAACGAAGTTGTGTGTGCTCATTTCATAGTTTTGTGTGCATATAAGGAAATGCATAGAGAAATGATAGAATGTGCACATCAGACTAAGTTGTGTTAGCAACGCGCCGAGTATAAAAACTACCAAGTGCGCTCGAGTCTGATTTTTTTCAATTGCGTCGGAAACCAAGAAGATGCCCACCGGAATCAAGAAAAGAATCATCGAGAAATATCCTAGAATGATTATTGCCAATAAACTATGAAGACGTGGGGTGGCTAGAAGATGAGTTGGCCAGGCAATTAAGATTGCCTCTAATGCAAAGAGTCTACGTGGAGTGTTGGCAGGCACCAGAAGTGTGTGAGGCAGTTGGATAAGAAAAGTGAGTGGAGAAGAGCAGAAAGAGACCACACTCCCCAACAATGAAAGATATAAACAGGAGATCTAAGCTCAGAACAATAGTTAGCTAGTCAATATGTGAAACAGTCGATTGGATATCATCCCCGAGCTCACTCCGATCCTGTTGTAATCCTATGATGTTGTGAATATATCTGTGTGTATTTGTTCTATTTGAACCTAAGGCAAGGCGCATGGCGCATCATATTATATTCCCACTGTTATACATAGTAATGATATGAAGTCCTTGGGCAGTCCTAAGTGATTGTTCAACATATTGTATGTCTCGAATATGATATGATGTTTCTAGTAATAAAGATATGGAAATTTTGATCTATTCTGTGTCTGTTGTGAATGATCTAGTTCTGTGTGTGGATAGTTTTAATTCTTCATCCTAAAATAGTGTATCAAACATGAGTTATATGGATGCTAATTGTAGTAATGTTTCATATGTTTAAGCCTCCATCTCCGACACAAGACCTTATGGTCTCTATGATCCTCTTTGCATCTTGGGTGAGACCTTTCTCAACCTTGGCCAAGTATTGATATGCCGGTGCTTTGAGGTTTTGTTTGAAATGCTCTAGACGAACCCTAGATTTAAACCTCCCCAGTGTTAAGAAGGTCGGTGCGCGTGAAAGCATGGGCTGAAACGATGACATTGCACCCAAAAAATGGTTCTGTTGTTGGGACCTCAAGTCTTATTGAGATTAATAGAGGAAAATAAAGATTATTTGACATCCTTCTAAGGAGGAGATTCAAGACTGGATAGAAGTGAGAGAAGATGATTTTTCCCTGCGAGGGATGCAAGGAATGGAAATACATATATCTGTACTCGGATATGCATGAAATATTCTTCGGATAATTTCCATGTCTACTGTATGAATGGCTAAAGAGACAAGTTGAAGTCAATTCGACTGCATTGCCAATAGAGATGATAGTTTGGGATCAAGCTAAGATTGAACACTTGAAGGTGATAGATAACAAGTGGACTTGGGTGATTGATTTTTGGTTCACTCGAGTGGAGGAAGGCTACATTGTTGAGTTTTCTATAGAATATAGTGATTCTTTCAGTGAGGCTGAAAGAAAGTTTGAAGAAGGTTAAAGGAAGCAGATGCTAGAAGAAATTCCACTTTGGATCAAGATGTTGTGTGTGGAGAGAAGAATGATGCAGATGGAGCCTGATATAATGGTTGAGTAAACCCCATAGCGTTGGGGGGTGGTTTTGGCAGAGGCGGGGGAAAAAGATCCAGGATACAGATCCATTGAAGAAGATTGAAGAAGTTGTTGAGATGAGGTGAGGGATTGAATGGACCTAGAAGAGTATAGGAGAAAAAGAGTTGAGAGATACATAAGAAGATATGAGATAAGAGATAAAGCTGAGTAGAGGAGTAGAGAAGAGTTAGCCAAGGGTACACAATGAGTTTTCGGGCCCAAAATGAAGAGGAAACTCACACCAGGAAGTGGTGTGGGAGAGGATGTTATGCTGGATACGAGCAAAGGTGAGGAAAGGTCTGTGAAGAGTCTTGGCATCAAAAAATACCAACAATGACAATAGTGGTAGCGAGGGCCTAGGTGACAAAGATCATACCCTTTGGCTATTGTAATATGTCACAAACTTAAGAGAGGAAAGAGTGCACATGTGTCGTGTGCGGATGCAAATTTGTGGTGCATCCATAGACTCAGAGAAAGAAGCACCACATGGTTATGCGTTGACAAGAAGAGAAGTTGTAATGAGATACCATGAGGCACCAATCATAAGAGAATTTGTCTCTCGACGAAGTGGCAATGCGCTGAGCAGGAGAGAGGATGCCATGTAGAGAAGTCACGTGATGAGTGGAGAGAGATATTCTGCGCAAGGTGGTAGTGTGTAGATTAGACCAGGAGATGGTGTGCATAATGGAAATTTGTGGATTGCCCTGGAGGCAGAAGAACACGTTTTTGGTGCACGGTCAGGTCAGGAAGAGATGGTGCAGATTGGTAGTGCGCCAAAAGAGAAGAAATATGGAGGCTCCCCTAGTGGTGGGGGAGACGAGTTGATAGTCTTGGATGGTCTTGTGTAGCTGCAAGTAGATATCTCTTTGGGTCACCTAACGAGAAAGTTAAGAAGAATATGGTCTTACCCCCCCTTGCACATTTTTAACCAAGAAAAAACACTACAATTAGTGAAGATATTTGATTCTAGGAAAGAGAAGAAGAAGAAAGAAGTGACGAAACAAGTGGAGAAGAAGGTGAATTCAACAATACTTTACCCTAGCCGACAGTAGTGTGGAAAGATCCAACCCATAATATCTAGAAAGGAGGAAATAGTTCTAGTTCAAAGATGGATAATCAAGATAGTACATTGAGGTTACCCATGTTCCATGGAATGGGTAGGCATGATGCAGAGAAACAATGGTTCACCTGTGAAGCAATCTGGTCTGTAAAGAGAGTCACAAATGATGTGACCAATATTGTGCAACTTGAGACTACGTTCATGGATAAGGCCTTGACGTGTACATGAAATATAAAGATACTTCAGCAACGGGACAAGCGAGGTCCCTGGATGAGATCAAGCAAGACCTGATTCAGGAATTTCAAAAGATGAAGTTAGAGGCCCAATGCATTACAAAAATCAAGGATATTAAGTAGAAATAAAGAGAAACCATATGGGATTATAAAAAACAATTCAAAATCTTGTTGGATAGGCCGACATTCCAGATTCAGGACATGCAACACAAAGGTTGGTTCATTTCTAGGTTGCTACCCCATATCCGAGTTCTTCTCACCCAGTAGAAGGTGATGACTTAGGCCGAGGCAGTTGAAATCACAATGTGATTAGAGGCTACACTTGGAGGCACAAAGACATCGGTCGAGTTGGCGCAGGTTCAGTCACAACTAGCCAACCTAACAATACAACTACAAGATATGGCCAATACTAAAATGGTGCGGATGCACATATGGTGTACCACATGCTATTCAAAGGGGAATTGTCAAGACAACTGCTCGGTCCTTTCAAATTATGTGGAGAATGGCACGATGAGTCTGTTTCCATCAGGACAATTATAATGGTGTGAAATATGCAGAAAATTTGGCCATGTTCCACCCATCTATCCCACATTACAAAAGTACAAGACAACAACTCACACACCATTAAGTGAGTTATGTAAATCCATCGACCATGATATGAGTAGCTATCGCTCCCTCCAATTAATGCAGGGCAATACTCGAGATGCTTTCCAGGTACAAGGGGAGCAAAAGGGTGGTGAGCACAGTGGCGATGACAGAGGCAGATATCAAGGATGGCATGAAGGTGGATATGGGTACAATCACAACTGTGAATATGGTGGAGGAGGTGATATACCCCTCACATGTTTCAATTGCAATGAGATTGGTCATGTCTCACAATTTTGCACTAAGCCACATGTAATTTTGTGGATATTGTTATATTCCTGAACATTTATCCAAGGATTGTCCCAAGTTACTGAAGAAGTAGGAGGACAATGAGACTAACTATAACGTGGTGCATGCCGAGCTGTGAAAAAACAAGAAGAATAACAAAGAAGTAGACGTCCAGGTAATAACCTGTGAAGGGGCGAAGACTGGGAAAAACTTCGAGCATGGTGAAGGTCCGGGTCAACAACCAGACGAAAATATCAAGAAGGCACTCTATCCCCCTCCTAAGTTTGATGCTTCTCAATAGAAACAATATCTGCACAAGGCATAGAGCGCGCGAGGAGATACAACACATGACTCAAAGGTCTCTTGAAGAGGAACATATCTGAGAGGAAGTGCAAAGGGCAATGCATAGGGAACTAGAGGAGGCACATATCTGCGAAGAAGTGAAAATGGTGATGCATAGTGTTAGAAATAATAGGTTTTCTCATTTAACCATAGACAATATAGAAATATTGTCACCCAACCATAGGCCAAAGCGACCTCCGAGCACCTAACCTTGATAGAGAATAATTTCGGAAGCAAACCCTAGGCCTAGTATCCAATCAATGTAGCGTACCTCTCTCCAGATATAGAACACAAGGTAGAAAGTCTAAACCATAACCAATAGAAAGTCCAATCCTAAACCGAGAATACAGGTTGCAGTAGTTGTAGATGCAACTACTCTCCAGACTTGCGCACTTACTCAGTTTCTACAGTGCACACTCTTACATTTCTGCAGTTGTGAGCTGTGTGTACCAAATGAGATCTGATGTCCTGTATTTATATTGTTTCTCCTTAGATGTATGGGCCAACTTGTCATTCTGGAGGCTAAACAATCAATATTAAATATTTCCTTTAACCGACTTGTCTTCTAGGTTTATGTCCAATGCTTTAGGGTTTCTTCTTGCTTTCTGAAATATTCTATTCTTGTCAGGGTTACACGTGGAGGCTAATACCTCCCTCAGATAATATAATATCAACACTCCCTCCTAGCTAGGGAGGTATTGAAGGCAATGGTCTTGAGCACAAACATACCATTCAACCGGTAGCATCATCATAACCATACATGCTATCTCATGATTAGATCATGAGCACCATCATCACTATCAATATCATTTGATAGCATCAACTGCATCATCTCTCGAAGCCATACTCCATCTGAGTAATCATGCATGATGTTGAATAAGTCACTCACTCCACAAAGTGATACACGAACCATTATTCTAATCCAGACATATGTCCTAGAAGAATAACTATTCCAACAGATGTTGGAAGTCACGCCATGGGCTACAAGGACTATTATTCTAATCTAGACATATGTCCTAGAAGAATAAATGTCCTGGAGCATTTTCTGTCTGGAGAATGTTTGTCCATCAACACTTTGACTATCCATCTAGCTGATAATCATTTTCAACACTACTGATAGTGTACATGGAAATCAGAACAATGTCATTCAATAGAACACAACTATGTATATCCATAGTAGTACACAAATACTATCCAGTGGTACACAACCACACCAAGTAGCACACAACTACTTAATTAACGACACATAGTCACAACCAATGGAACACATCCACCACACTAACATATATCTACTATCTATAGACATACAGTCTCCATAGAAATCATATCATCTGATATCAAACTACATAAAACAATATCATGATATAAACTGAGTCATTCGGGCCATTCTTCCACTCACATCTGTGAGATCTGGAAGAGAATATTCCCTCAGAAAGTAAAACATCAGCCATGGGATATCTGGACTATTCTTCTCAAGCATAGAAGAATAACTATCCTTGATTTATGAGCCTAGACCATTAACCTAACTGGGCCATTCTTCCGACACTAAACATAGTGCAACCTGGATAGAATGAGTCTGCCCTGGGGAATGCCTGTCCTTGATTGTTGAACCTGGACCATTCACCTAATTGGGCCATTCCTCCAACACTAAACATAGTGAAACCTATATAGAATGAGTCTACCCCAGGGAATGACTGTCCGGACCATTTCCTGATGGAAATGACTGTCCTGCACCAACCTCCAAAATGGACCATTCTTCGAAACTGCTCACAACTGTGAACTTCGAAAGAATGACTGCCCGATGAGGCAAAACATTCTACTTGACCACTACTTAGAGTGACTGCCAAGAAGAATGATTGTCCTAGGCCATTCCCCCACACTGGCCATAAGGGGAATTGATGTCTATGGTACACCAACAATCTATCAGACCATTTTCATTATGAAAATGATTGTCCGATCTGGACCATTTTCCGAACTGGAAAATGCCTGTCCGTGAGAAATTTCAAACCACTTTCCAAACTGGAAAGGAAATGCTCATCCTGGACCATTTTTTGAACTGAAAAATGAATGTCCATAAATCAATAACACATCAGTTCTCCCTCCCAACCTAGGAGTAATCTCTTCCTTTTTCAATAAAGAAGTCGTCTCCACGAGCCCCAACTTGTTTGTTAAGTACGAAAACTTTTCATCTTGGACACAAGATTTACCAAAATATCTGCTATCTGCTCATCCATGGAGATATATTGGAGAACCACTTCTCTTTTTTGGACTTCATCACGGAGAATATAATGCTTGATCTCAATGTACTTCGGTCTGTCATGGAACACTGGTTTTCTCTGAAGGTTTCATATAACTCTGATCATTATAATATATCATGGTCAAGTTCAACACTTTTGTTTCCTGCTAGATCATGACGTTGTGGCAAATTTCAAACTGAAACATATCCAAGTAGCACTTATTTTTTCATCGTGAGAGTTTTTCATGGATTAGCAATCCATCATCTCAAACTTCTGAGTAACTATTTTGATACACTATCTCTTTTATAGAAAATTTTCACCACGCTTCTGCTGTATATGAAATACTCTACATCAGGTTGTTTGAATCCATACAAGGTATTCTTATATGTGCATACATGGGTATCTTTCTAGTATAAGCTTCTTTCTTACTTGCTTTATTGGGAAGAACAATGTTTTACATGCAAATTCCAATCCATGGATACTGCAAGAGGTATATCTGGTTTACCGAAACAAGTTGTTGTCATAGTCTTCTCCCTCCTCCTGGAAGAACTTCTGAATCTAACAATGATTCCATTCATAAGTCTTTTTCACATTTTCTTACATACACTGTTATTTATCATAACTTCCATTCCTTCTGCTCAATTTCTTCTTAGTGGGTTCAAACCAAGCTGTGATTCTCGGTATAATAATTTCGTTGTTCTCACTTTTCTTTCTTTCTTTCTTGGAATCTTCATGTTCTTCCTCATGTTTCAGTTTAGCTCTTGGGTCCATGGAGTCTTATATATATTCCATGCCTTGAATATTCCAACTTCTTCCTTTCACCATAGGATCATGGATGTAGATGGACAACCAAGGATACTTTAAGGCTTCTTTTCGAAGAAGACTTCTTCTAGAGTCAAACTGAACACATACTATTTATCATGGCTTCTACTTTCAATTAGAACATGGACAGATACTTCATAATCCTCGATGGATCATATCATTTAGGATTATCTCCCTCCTAATCCTTGCTTCATGCATGAATGCAAGCTCTTCTTTTGGAATTATATAATCAACTCCCTCCATCTAAGAGAGTCCACACTTCCGTCTACATCCTTATTGCTTTCTGCAAAGTGTCACAAGTCTTTTTCTAATTTTCTCTTGATTGCTGACTTCTTTCTGTTTTGACTTCTTTTGGGTCTCTTCAATTTTGATTCCGATTTCAGCTTATCTTGCAGTTGTTACTGATGTAATAGCTTCCATAGGAATTGTTACCAAGGATTGCCAATGTACTTCAACTTTTCATGTGTATTGCTTGACTTGTAGTCATCGTGATAACAACCCTTATATTGTTATTCTTTGATAGGTATTGTTTCACTTGAACATCTTATTTTCTAAGAAATAGATATACATGATGTGAACAAGAACTATGTAAACATGGTATATACAAGATATTTGAACAATATTGTTACCTTGACTTACAAGAAGAAGTCTGTTTTATCCTGCTTGACTTTCTTTGAGGGTTCGCTTTCTTAGGCAACTGTTGCTTCGTCTGTTTCCTTTCTTTTCTTTAACTCATGACAATGGTTCCTGTAGTGACTATATTTTCTACAGTTGAAGCATTGTATCTTTGACATATCCTTTTCTTTGTTTCTTCCTTGAGCCAAACTTCTTCTTATTCCTGAAATTCTTGAATTTTGATGTGAAAGCTTGATCATCGTATTTCTTTTGGGATTTCTCTTTTGCGTTAATCCTTGATTCTTCTTGTGCACAACAAGTCCAAAGTTCTTCAAATGTGGGATACTCCTTTATTGTGTTCATGCTTGTGGAAAATGCATCCCATGTCTTGGGAGGACCATGGTGGGTATGACATGGATGGATTCATGTTGGACTTGGGATTTGATGTGAATATTTTTCCCAAGAAGTCATGGGAAGTGATGGGTAAGCCCAAGCTGGTCTGGTCACTCATTCAACTCTGATTGGGTAATCAATACAAGATCTATCCCATAGGTCGGTTAGAGAAATTCTAAGTAAACATAGGAGTGAAAACAAAGGCCGATTTTAAAGTCATTGAGATCATGGATGACTCTGATCCATATCCTTCATTACTAGGAATCAACTAGGCCTTTGACAATAATGCGATGTTAAACTTGAAGAAGAGGCATATGTCCTTTGAAACTAACACCCTACACATAGTTGCTCCACTAGACCCATATGAGGGTGACTGCTACAATGATTCCGTAGATGAGGATGTATGGATCTTCGAAGTTGAAAATATTTACAAGGTCATGGGGTGCAGGGAGGACTACATAAAACCCACCACAGATGGAGAATTAAGATGGAGAAGTGTCAAATCGTATGACATAGATTTTGCTGATGCCATGGACAGATAAAAAATTAAGCTCTATGAGGTGTCAACAAGGAGTTGCGCACATATCTCGGTAGAAGAGTGACAGGAAGACTTTGGCTCCTATCAGTATGATGGGTCAGAGCCGGTGGAGATTATGATTGAATGGATGCAACATGTTCCAGAGTATTAGAGGTTATGTGCCATCTACACAGTGTTGGTCGACACCCCTCCGCAATGGTGGGACGTTCATAAGGAACCTTACCTAGAATGGGTTACCTTCAAGGCGGATATACATAAAGGATTCATAGTTCGTGAAACCGTACCTCACATCACATATATTTGCAAAAGAGGGTGGCTAGCCAATAAAAGGCGCAGTGCATGCTATAAATATTTAAAGTCTCACCGTGGCCTCGAAAACCCACTGTCTTTGCTACCAGTTCCCAAATTTTTCAAGGAACTAGCCTCCAAACCACCCACACTCTTGTTACATGCAATGAAATATTTCATGCACCGTGAAGAATCATTTACCGACAACCACCCTTTCATCCCCAATGTCATCGAGCCAGATGAGCCAAATTCCAACATCGATAAGCTCTTACACCAATGGCTATTGCAAAGACTAAACATGCCTAATATCGGGTCCCTAGGGGCAAAGTTGATTGAAGGAACAAGTTCCAGGCCATGTCATGACCCACTATTAGTGGGCCGCTACAATCAACTCCTTAAAAAGGTCGAATCGATCCGGGGTGCACATAATACATGCGCGATGCCCCTAACAAGCAAGACTTGTGTATGTAAAATTAGGTCCCCAATATTATTCCTAAATTATGAACTAATGGAGATCACAAAAGATTGTGAATCACATAGTTCCATCTGTCTGGCACTCTCACGCATCATCAATAATATCGCTATCATCATTTCATTTCCAAAATCTTGGTTGACTCAATTCCACATTCAATGAAACCATCAATTTCACCACTTAGTGGGAATATCGATGCTCTGAGCCTTCTCACCAACCGTCATCCCATTTGATCCACACATGCAAACAATTTTGTAGGAAAACCTTCTCACATTCCCAGAATATGAAAGCAAGAATAACTCTGTATCACAAGTACTACATCTAGGCTTTGACGACCATGAAACACGAGTCTCGGATGGATTTCCTTGTGAATACACTTCTTCATAGGATAAGGCACTCTACTTCCAACACATTCCATTACATATCGGTACAAAATCTGATATGATGCTTCATTCAATAAGGCATATCATTAGGAGAACAAATCGACATTGGAATCTCTACGACTGCAACTTTTCGCCACCATATTCTAAGTAGTCATTGGCCCATCACCTCCATCACACTCATCTTGATCAACCTCCTATCTCCGCTGTATCCAAAATATAAATACCCACTCTCCCCTTAATTTTCCTTGGAGAAAATTCTCCACGTCCCGTTCTCAATCTCTCTTGCCCATCACCCCCAAATATCCTCCCCCTTTCACTGCTTTCATGGCACCATTCCACCATCATTTTGGGACTTGTATTTCCCTACCTTATCAATACCCGTCCACTCCCACACTTTGTTTCTTATGACTCTTAATGTTGTATCAACAACTATTAGGTAGAACCTCTAATATACTAACTTACATGCTCTCCCACTGCAAAGTGTCGCCATGATTTATTCCCTTTGCTGATCGAGAGTTCCCATTCATATAACTCATTCCATGCTTTATCCCCTTTGTTGATTCATATGGGATTCCTATTTAATCATCAATCCACTTCATCCATCCACCCCTTTTAGGCTCGAGCATATGCACAAACCCGTGTTGGAATATTCAATAATACTAAGAGGGGGGTGAATCAATATTAGGCACTTTTTACCATTTTAACCACAACATGTAAACATTAAGTTATCAAAAATTTATCACTTATTATTTCATTCAAGATATCATAAAAATATAACCACAGATACACAATACATAACAATTTTACGTGGAAACCCAAATTGGAGAAAACCACGAAACAATTTTTAATGTATCAGAATATTACATCCACTAGAAGCACCAACTTCTAAAAATTCTCCAACACCAAATGGAAGGAGGCACCAACCCACTGGTTTACAAGCTCCAACCTAAATGAAGCTACAACTCCATAAATTTTCCAGCTTCAACTGGAAGGAGACTCCAACCCCCTTTCCTTGCCCCTTCCTTCCTCCCTTAAATATAAATAAGAGAATCAATCTGTCACTATTACTGTCACTGATACTGATACATCATCATTATCAAAATTGGTTCAACCCCAATAACCACATAAAGCTTATGCCAAGATCTCCAAAATTTCCCCCAAATCATATGCCCAAAATCACCAATATATGCCTCAAGCATGTACCAAAACCTCCAAGATGTGCCTCAAAGAAATATAGAAAAACATACCTTTCATCATGTGAAAACCCTAGTGCATGAGATCTTAGATCATAAAAGCTTCCTCAAATTCAACATCAATAAAAGAACATCTTCTTCAAACCCTTCCTCAACCTCATGGGACTGTACTGGGAAACGAGGGGGGCCTCATGCAACGAATCTTGGAAAACCAATGGGGTCCTCATGGGACAACCAATACTTGACCCGCAGTGGTCACCTCATATAGGGTTTCTTGAAAACTCTTCTCTCATATGCAGTTTCAAGAACTCCATCCTTTGCACAACTCTGCTACTTCACTTGCGCTAAGAGATCACAAGATTCCTTGATAAAAGTGAGAGGATCTTAATGTGTATTTATATTCTTCCAAGTACCTCCTTTACTTTTCTTTAGGGTCGACCTATAACTTCTTGTGTGCCACGATTTTTCTCCTTTACTTGATTTTGGGGCGGACTTATAACTTCTTGTTTGCAACAGTTTAGGGGTAAATTTTACATGATCATCTTTAAGAGGGAATATCTCCTAACCATGAGGAACCACGTGGCATGCCACTTACCATTTGAAATGAATTGATGAGGAATATCAATCCATGGTGGTTTTTCATGCACTTGCAATGTCCTTCATACTCTTTTTCTTCATTCAACTCTGGGCTCCGTGACCACACCTGTGGGGATTCCTGACCATATTTTAAAGGCTTCTTTTAGGATTCTTCAAAGCATCTTCCCGTGAGGGCCATACTTAGATCTATTCCATAAGGGGACCACTTTGTAGACTCCTTAAAATAAACCCATCACTTCTAAAGGCTTATGGACCTACTTTGAGGCTTATTCTAGGGTTGACATCAATGACAACCAATTTTCCAACAATCTACCCCTTTGGCATAGATGACAACACTCATACTCCCCCTGTGACCATTGCTCCCCCTGTATTCATGATTTTGATCTTTCTCCCCTCCTTTGACATCAATGGAAAAGGGTAACTCCCCTTGGCGATTTTTCTCCTCTTGTCTTCTTTGCAAATTGTTGTGTGGATCAACCTGGGGCAGGAACTACTCCCAGTTTTTGTCAAAGATACTCAAAGGTATCCTTTGGGAGAGGTTTGGTGAATATATCTACAAGTTTTTATTTTGTCACAATGTACTCCAACTTGATATTCTTTTATGAGACTTGTTCACATAGAAAGTGGAACTTGATAGGAATATCTTTGGTTTTGGAATGCATCAATGGATTCTTGGAGATGCTTATAACACTAGTTTTGTCAAAGAATATTGAAATAGGATCATCATATTTTACTTGTATGTCATAAAGGGTTTGCTTCATCCAGAGGACCTGAGTGAAACATGTAGCTGCTGCAATATATCCAACTTCTTCTATGGACAAGGATACTAAAGATTGCTTTTTGCTTAACCAGGACACTAGGAAATCACCCAAGTATAAGGCTGCTCCACTAGTACTTCTTCTATCATCAATGCTTCCTGCCCAATATTCATTTGTGTAGGAGACCATCGTCAACTCGTTCCCTTTTGGATACCACAGTCCAAACTCCATTGTTCCTTTTAGATATCTGAATATCCTCTTTACTGCCATAACCTGAATTCCCTTCGGTGTTGCTTGAAATCTTGCAACCTGTCCAACTGCTTGCATCACATCTGGTCTTGAGGCAGTCACATAGAGTAGGATACCAATCATCGTTCTATAGAGTCTCCGATCTACTTATTTAGATTCTTTATCTTTTCTCAACTTGCATCCAAGCACCATATGAGTACTTATAGGTTTGCGATCTTCCATTTCAAACTTCTTCAACATTTCATTGATGTACTTGGTTTGGGAGATGAAGATACCTTCATATAAATGAGATATCTAGAGTCCCAAGAAAAAATTCAACTCACCAAGTATGGACATTTCAAACACACTCTGCATGTCCTTGGAAAAATTTTGATTCAACCTGTCATCATCACTTCCAAAGATGATGTCATCCACATATACTTCAATGATAAGTATGTTGTCCTGATCCACTTTTATGTAGAGATTTCTATATGCATTTCTCTTTCTGAATCCTTGTTGCTATAAGTACTTTTCTAGTCTTGAATACTAGGCTCTAGGGGATTGTTTGAGTCGATATAGATCTTTCTTCAATATGCAAACATAATCTTCCCTTTCTGATAGTAGAAACCCTTCTAGTTGTTCGATGTAGACTTCTTTTTCTAATTCACCATTTAGAAATGTTCATTTTACATCCATCTGATAGACTTGATTCTTTTGGAACATGCATAGGCCAAGATCATTCTAATTGCTTCCATTCTGTCAACATGAGAAAAGGTTTCTTCAAGATCTATTCCTTCAACTTGAGCATATACCGTGCATACTAACCTTGCTTTGTTTTTGGTTACATGTCCATCTTCGTTTAGTTTGTTTCTAAACACCCATTTTGTACCAATGATGTTTTTGTCCTTAGGTCTTGGAACCAGTTCCCATATCTCATTATTCTCTATTTGATTCAGTTCTTCTTCCATGGCCTTGATCCAATGTTCACTATTGTTGGCTTCCCCAAAGCTGCTTGGTTCAACTGTGGATAATAATGCTAGATGTCTTTGTTATGGTGTATGTGTTGGATTTTTTCTTTGGGTTTCTATTCCAACATTTTTATCCCCAATAATTTGTTTCGGTGGATGATTCTTCTGACACCAATGTTTAGGTGTCTTATAAGGTGTCTGGAGATCTTACTGACTGTCTTCTATTTCTTCTTGCTCTGATTTTGGTTGCTTCTCTTATGGTTCCTCTTCTTCTTCTTCTTCTTCTTCTTCTTCTGCTTCCTGCTCTTTTGAATTTATGCTTTCCTCTCTAGTCTTCATCACATTTTCTTCATCGATATTTACATTGATGCTTTCCACTATTTTTTTGAGTCTTAGGTGGTAGCATTTGTATGCCTTGATTTTGCTTGAGTATCCAACTAGTATGCCTTCATACACCCGAGAGTTGAATTTTCCAATCTTATTATCTTCTCTTTTTATGTAACATTTTCTTCCAAACACTCTAAAGTTCTTGACGTTCACCGATATTCCCTTCCATAGTTCATATGGAGTCTTGTCATTGTTACTTCTCAACATTCCTCTGTTCAAGATATGAATGGTTGGATGTGCTGCTTGTACCCAAAAGATATCACCCAACTTGGACTTTGTTAGGATATTTAGACACTTAGGAGTTAGTTAAGATCTACTTGGTCTAAGTGTTGTTAGGTAAAAGTGTGTTTCTTTAGTATGCATTAGTATGCATTTGTAGTTAGGAAATCCGACGGTCATGATATGTTCCCGACATAGAGTGATCCAACGGTTCATATTTGCCTCAATCTTAATGGCCATTGATCCATGGCTTAACACCCGATTGGTCTATGATCTCTATTTAAAGAGAATGGAGGGTCATTTGCTGATGATCGATTATGAGATAGTCTCTTGTAAAATCTATCTGTGATCTTTTTCTTTTGCATTAATAAACTGCTCCAAGTGGCCACGTTGGCTAGGGCCGTGGATATTTCCCCGTAGGGGTTTTACCACATCAAAACATCGATGTGTTGATATTTGATCTGGTTGTGTGAGTGGTTATTGAAGGTGTTCGTCCTCTTTTGGAATACCTGTGTTGTCGAACATGGTATCAGAGCATGTTTGAAGACCCGCTCCTATTGTAGATCGAGATCGTGAAGCCGAGTTGCTTCATCTCCATTTTATGTAATTTATGTACATTTATGGGCTGAGAGCACTACTCCATTTCATTCAGAGTGCTCGTTTCAGTCAGGAACATTTTTCATTTCACTCGAAAAGGTTTTCGTTTTCCCAATATACTGCCATTTCAGTCAGATCCAGAGGTATAAAGCCCGAATACACATTTTTAAAACTTTTGCAGAGTATTATTTTTGTTTTATTTCGGTTTTATATTATTTGTTTCTGGGTTGCTACTCTTTTATATCTGCATATTCTCTTTTCCTGGTGTCCTTTGCGATCTCGGAAAATTAGAAACATATAGGAAAAGGTGCATCTATAGGTAAGCTAACCGAGATCTAACCCTTGTTGTCATCAAGAAGCAAATTTTTTTCTTGTGTGAAAATAGTTTTTTTTAGCACGCTCTCCAAGGCCGTCTTCCACAACAACACCCCCAATCCTTTTTCTAAACGATACAATATGTTTTGCTAGACCATTTGGTTAAAAGTTTCCTTATTAAGTAAGAGGTCTTGAGTTCAAGTCTCTCTTTTTGTTACTTTTTTTGAAAAAGTTCATGCTCAAATTGTAAAGTGTATTTCACTTCAAGTATGAAAGTGAATCTCTATAAATAGTTTTCATATTTTATTTTAGAGTTATTTATTTTGCATGCAACGTTTCATTTATAAAGCAACTTCATTGTAAAAGTGATCCCGACTTCTCTTTATAAAAGTGGGTCACTTCACAAAACAACTTACACCACCACGTGGTCCTTTGGTTACCGTTTATGCCTTTTTTTAAAAGGGTATAACTTTCACATCCAAAGTCCGTTTTTAGTGTCGTTTTTTTAAACCTGCATAATTTTTCGATATCTTTCCATCCAGATCATCAGTTTCAATTTTTAAATCCATATGATCTACATATGTAATATGGATTCTTCCAATAATCTTTTGCTTACTAACACCAACTACTTCCAATGGAAATCTCATATGGAGGATTTATTAAAGAAGTAAAGGCTTGTACCAGATTACCTTGGGAAAGGAAAAATAACCCACTGATGCTGATAAGAAAGTCAAATGGGATAATAGGAGTGACAAAGCATGTGGACTAATTGGAATTCCCATCTCTCCTGATTTAAGGTTCCACCTTAAAGAAATTGATGACCTCGATGAAGCTTGAGAAAAGATTGAAACTATGTTTGGTAAACTCAATATTATTTGAGCACAACAATTAGAAAATCAAGTACTGAATTTAAATCCAAATGATATTTCTTGCATTGGAGACTATCTATCTAAGTTTAAAACACTCATAATTTTATGTGAAGAATGTGAGATAAAGATGGAGGAAGAGAATTACATCTATCTTATTCTCTCTAAGATGAGTAGTGCATATTCTGTGTTTGTATATACCTTTTACGCCATGAGAGAGGGTCTAGGGAAAACTTATAAAAAACCCACTCTTGAGTCCTTTTGTGCTGCTTTGATTAGAGAGGAAGATAAGCTTGTACAACTTGGAGTGATCAACACTGCAGGTACCTCCAACAAAGCCTTAGTTTCCCAACAGAAAGATAAACCCAAGTATCCCAAGAAACAACATCCTCTCTACAACAACAAGCAACACAAGGGTTCCAAACCCGCTCAGACAACTTCAACTCCTAATGGTGACAAATGAGCAAAATTTAAAAATAAGAAGATTGACAGACATTGCAACTTTTGTGATAAAGATGGTCATGATGAGTCCAAATGTTTCAAGAAGATGGCAGCTTTAGAAGCAATGATGAAGAGGCACAACATCAATATTGATTCTACTTCTTCTTCTTCTTCTCATGGACATGCACTTTCTGCTTCCGATTTCTCCTTCAATACAACTTCTACTTCTTCTGATGAGTGGCTTATTGATTCTAGAGGATCTTATCATATGGCTAAGGATAAAGATATATTTTCTTCTCTAAATGAATGTAACACCAATAAAATATTTGCTGGTGATGATAGATCTCTTAGTGATGTAGGATCTGGAACAATTCAAGTAGATAATGGTCATTTCAATGATGTATTATGTGTTCCAAGTCTTTCTTGTAACCTTCGATCAGTATATCAAATCACCCATTTAGGTGAAGGTAAAACCGTAGAGTTTTCAGTTCACCAAGTTGTAATCAACGATCTAAAATATCCAAAGCATTTTATTGCAACTGGAATTGCCAATGATATTACCAGGTTGTACAAGTTTGACAACTTTGGGTCATCATCTTTTTCATCAGTTTTTGTTTCTCATAGTGATGACTTGAGCAAACTTTGGCATGAGCGGTTTGGTCATCTAAACTATCGCTCATTGCAAAAAATATGTAATCATCATATGGTGATTGGTCTTCCTCCTATTTCATGTAGAGATGGTGTTTGTGATGGTTATGTTCTCGACAAACATCATCGAGACAGTTTTGACAAATGTGCCTTTTGGCACACCTCGAGCCCTTTGCAATTTGTTCACAGTGATTTGCGTGGTCCACTTTCTTCTCCTTCTTTTTCTGGGTGCAAGTGTTTCTTAACTTTCATTGATGACTTTTCCAGACGTACTTGGGTTTACTTCTTAAAACTTAAGAGTGAATTTTTTGACAAGTTTTTGGCCTACAAGGCCCTTGTAGAAAAGCAATATGGACATCAAATTCAAAAGTTAAGAACATATAATGGAGGCAAATATGTGAACAATAATTTTACAAGTTACTGCACTACATAGGGCATCCAAATGAAACACATTGTTCCATATACACCACAACAAAATGGCTAATTGTATGATCCAATCTAAGGGATTATGTCTAAAGTATTGGGCATAAGCAATCAACTATGCAAATTATATAGTAAATCACACTCCCACAAAGGCTCTTAAAAATATAACACCGGAAGAAGCTTGGACTAAAATTAAAACAAATGTAAGTCACTTTCGTGTATTTGGTAGTATAACATGGGCTCACATTCCTGATGAGAAAGGAAAAGCATTGAAACCTAAAAGTGAGAAGTGTATATTTGTTGGTTATTCTGAAGATGTCAAAGGTTATATAATTCTTCAACCACATTGTAATGAAATTATTATTAGAATAAATGTTAAATTTGATGAAAATATCTTGGCGTACGAGCCTAATTCGACGATTGTGCCTTCTTTGGCCTGCGATCCATCTTTGATGTTTGTGCCTTCTTCTGTTCCTATTCTGGTTTCTTCTTCAAATTATGACAATGAGGATTAAAATCCACCTCCGCCTGCTTACCTTCCTCTAGATGAGTCCTTTGAACTTGAACCAGAACCAGTTCCACTGCTTCCTCGATGGGTCCATTCAACATGAGAAGCAACTAGTGGTCTTGTCGGTGATCCTTTAGATCAACATCGCAAATGTTCATAGTTCCATTGAGCCTCTTCTCTTTTGGATCAAGTTTCAAAGACTCATGATCCAGAGACATTTGTAGAAGCTTCAGGTCATCCAGATTGGGGTACAACAATGAATGAAGAGTATCGTTCTTTAATGGAAAACGATACTTGGGATATTGTACCGCTTCCAAAAGGAAGAAAACTTGTCAGATGTAAATGGGTCTATAGAACTAAGTATGCATTAGATGGAAGTGTTGAAAGACACAAGGCTCGGTTAGTTGCCAAAGGATTTTCCCAAGTTGAAGGAATTGACTATAATGAAACCTTTGCCTTTGTAGCCAAAATGAATTCCATCCACCTTGTTCTTTCCCTTGCTGCCTCACATAAATGGGAGGTCCATCAGATGGATGTTAAATCCGCCTTCTTGCATGAAGATTTGCAAGTATAAATCTACATAGAACAACCTCCTGGCTATGTCCAGAATGAATCTAGCCTTGTTTGTAGCCTTAATAAATCTCTTTATGGTCTTAAGAAAGATCCCCGAGCTTGGTATGCCAAAATGGACAACTTTCTTACTAACACCGGACTCTCTAGATGCCATTCTAATCCTAATGTCTATACCAAGAAAGTAGGAAGCCATCTCATAATCCTTGTCCTTTATGTTGATGACCTTATCCTTACTGGTAGTGAATCAAAACTTTTAAACCATGTGAAAACCAACCTTAAGAAGAAATTTGAAATGACAGACTTAGGTTTTTTGCACTATTTCCTTGGCCTCCAAGTTTTGCAAACCAATGAAGGAATTTTTCTTTCCGAGTCTAAGTATGCTTGTGACCTTCTTCATCGCTTTCACATGGACAATTGTAAACCATCCCCTTCTCCCTTCTAGTATGGAGTCAAGCTTACTGCCACATGTACTTCTCTCGAAGTTGATGCCATCCTATACTATCAGTTAGTTGGTAGCCTCTTATACTTTACTCAGACCCATCCTAATATTTCCTTTGCTGTGGGTCTTGTTGCCCAGTATATGCAAACACCCCATGAAATCCATTGGAAAGAAGCTAAAAGGACACTTCGCTATGTCCGTGGTACAGTTCAGTTTGAGATACATTACAGTTCAAGGGGGACTCCTTTATTGGTTGGTTTCATTGATTCAGATTGGGCCGATGACCCTGATGATCATAAGTCTACTGCAGGTTATGATTTCAGCCTTGGTTCAAGACCTTTCACTTGGGCCTATAAGAAAAAACATGCTATTGCACTTTCTTTAGCAAAAACAGAGTACCGATTAGCGGTAAATGCAAGTAAGGAAGCCTTGTGGATTTGACAGATCCTTCCAAAGTTTGGATTCTAGCAACAACATCCGACCAACCTTTGGTGCAACAATCAGAGTTCCATCAAGCTCACCAAAGACCCAATTCAACATCAGTGCAACAAGCACATCGAGCTACACATGTACTTCATCAGAAAACTCATTCATGATCAAGTTATTGAAGTGCTATTTTTCCCTACAAAAGATCAAGTTGTAGACATTTTCACAAAGTCTCCTACAGAAGTGAAGTTTTACAAACTTTGATCTATGTTATGAGTTCAAGAAGTTGTCATTAAGGGGGGATAGGCTCTAATGCCTCCTTCCTTATTCTATTGTGTCACTGTTATAAATCCTTCAATCCTATCCCAAGTTTTTCTTAAGGGGGGATGTTAGGATATTTAGAAACTTAGGAGTTAGTTAAGATCTACTTGGTCTAATGTGTCGTTAGGTAAAAGTGTGTTTCTTTAGTATGCATTAGTATGCATTTGTAGTTAGGAAATCCGACAATCACGATATGTTCCCGACATAGAGTGATCCAACAGTTCATATTCTCCCCGATCTTAACAACCATTGATCTGTGGCTTAACACCCGATTGGTCCATGATCTCTATTTAAAGAGCATGGAGGGTCATTTGTTGATGATTGATTGTGAGAAAATCTCTTGTGAAATCTCTATATAATATTTTTCTTTTGCATTAATAAATTTCTCCAAGTGGCCGCATTGGTTGGGGCCGTGGATGTTTCCCCGTAGGAATTTTACCATGTCAAAACAACGGTGTGTTGATCTTTGATCTAGTTGTGTGAGTGGTTACTAAAGGTGTTCATCCTTTGTTGTAATACCCGTGTTGTCGAACAAAATATTTCAACATGGTTCTATCCATTTCTTGTATAGTTTTGTTCTTCCTTCCAGTGACTCCATTTTGCCGAGGTGTCCTAGATGCTAAGAATTGTCTTTTTATTCCACGTTCTTCACATAAATTACTGAATTATTTTGATGTGAAATCACCTCCATTGTTTGATCTCAAGCACTTTATTTTCAAATCAGTCTTGTTTTCAACCATCTCTTTGAATATCCCGAAACATTCGAATTCCTCTTAATTTTTCTTGAGATAACAAACCCTAGTCATTCTTGTATAATCATCAATAAGTAGCATGAAGTACTGTTCACCATTCATCCCTTTTGTTCTCATTGGTCTGCATAGATCAGTGTGTACAATCTCCAATGGTTTTGTTGTAGAGTATTCCTTTGTCTTGAACTCAGTTCTTGTTTGTTTTCCATGTTGACAGTGCTTGCACATAATGTTTGCTAGCTTTGAAATTTTAGGCATTTCTCTTACCGCTTCCTTTCTGCTGATTTCGACAAGATTGTCAAAGTGCACATGGCCTATTCTTCTGTGCCAAAGCCAACTTTCATATTCCGTTCCTAAGAAACATATTTTCTTTACAATCTCATTTAATATGTATATGTTGTTTGGAGTCCTTATGGTTGTCACCACCAATCTACTTGATCCTTCTTTTCTTATCTCACATTTATTTGTGTTAAATAGAAGTGTGTGTACCTAGTCACACATTTGACTTACACTTAACAGATTATGCTTCACATTTTTGACAAGTAGGACATTTTCTGCCATGGAATCTTTACTTCCAAGCTTGAATGTGCCCTTTCCTATAATTTTGTATGAGTTATCATTGCCAAATGAAACTGATCCATCTCTTTCTTTCTTTAGAGCTACAAATATGTCATTGTCCACTGTCATGTGCTTTGAACAACCACTGTCAACATACCAATCACTTTTTCTTCTTTGGACTTGTAGAGAAATCGAACATTCTTCAATGTTTAGTTTATCTTTCTTCCTTTTCCATATCATTGATGGTTCTTGTACATGACTGGTAAAATCTTGCTTCAGTTCCCTTGGAGGAACAATAAACCTACAATCTTTGGCTATGTGTCGAAAATTGTTGCACTTGTAGCATTCTACTTCATTATTTAATGATCCAAAACTGTTATAGTTTTTATTATAATCTTCATGAGGTTTTCTGAGATAATTATTCCTAGATTAGCCTCCATAGTTTCTTTTTTTCTTAGCATAGACTCTACAATTTATAACCTTGTGCCCAAAATTGTTGCAGGAATAACATAATCCAAGAAAGATAGTTTGGTACCTGAGTGTGGTGGATCTTCTAGGTGGTGAAACTCTTCTGCAATCTTCATCTTGAGTCCTGTCCATTGCTAGTTTTTGATTCCATGTTCCTTTGATTAACTGATCTTCTTCTTGAATGATCTCCATTGCCTGAATATTCTCCTTTGAAGGCTTGCATTCTTCCTTCTTGATGGGACCTTTGTTGACTTCTACATAACTCTTTTGTTCTGCTTCCTTTTCTGTTGTTATGGATCTTGAACCCTTCTCAATATGAGTTTGTTTCTATCCTATTCCATACTTGCATAGCATGGATTTTGAATGTTGATGATTTCATCCAATATTTTGGTGATGTTTCCAAAGTTCTGTCAGACGTCCTTCTTTTGAAGTTCCTTTCTTAGTGATACTATTTCATCTTCCAAAGATTCGTTTATTTTTTGCTTTTCTTCCAACCGTTTCTTGAGTGTTTCTTCGATCACTTTGGCTTCTTCCAGTTGAACCTTTAGATTTATGATAATCTGTTGGATTTCTTCAGAAATTTTGTTAGGATTTTGAGAACCCTCCTTTAGCTTGATCAAGTCATCCTTGATGGACTTGTTTTTCCTCCTTTCCCTCTTTAGATCACTTCAAGCATTGATTAGTTCTGCTTCAATATCCACTTCGCCTTCTTCATAATATTCTTTGTCATTTTCAAGGGTTCCTTTCTTAGTTTCCATTTCCATAAAGAACACTCTTTCTGAGTCACTGTCACTATTATTATCCTTATCAAATGAGAAACTATCTTCTCTTGAGTAAATACTTTTCTTTGATTTCTTTTCTTGTCTCCTTTATGATATTTCTTTTCTTTCTTGGGAACTTCTTCTTCATCACTATCTAAATTCTTAGCATAAGGACATTTGGAAGAAGAATGACCAATTTTACCCCAATTAAAGCACTTTAAGTGAAGCTTACCTTTGTACTTGCCAGTTCCTTTCTTCAACCTCCTCATGAAGTTGGCTATTTCTTCATCTACACCCGGATCATCACTCCAATGAAGCTTGACTTTTAATTTTTCTTATTCTTTCTTGTCTTGGATGGTTTGAAAGTTGCTTCTTTCTTGGATGGATTATCATGTTCTATTATCATTTCATAAGCTGTAAGTATTCCATGTATCTCGTCCATGCTCAATGTATCAATATATGCTCTTTTTTCTAGGGATAAATCTTAGGATCAAATCTAATTGGATATGACCTTAGTACCTTTTGAACAATTACCTAACCTTTAATTTCTTCTCCTAATCCTTTAATAACATTCACTATTTATCAACTCACAAAAAACAAGCTACAATATCTTCATATTCCTTCATTTTCACTTGTTCAAATTGACATCTATAAGTTTGAAGCTTTCCCCCCTTGACTTTGGCATCTCCATCGTAAACATTTTGAAGTTTGTCCCAAATTTCCTTTGCAGAGTTGCCATGCATAACCTTGACATATACTGAATTAACCAGGCCACTTAGAATAACATTCATAGCCTTCAAATTGTTTTCACAAAGTTTCTTTTCATCTTTATGTTTTTTGAGGGAGGTAGGTGCCTTGTATCCATTTACTAATTCCTTCCAAACATCAAATCCACGTGCTTGAAAAAACGTTTTCATCCTTATGCTCCATAAGGCATAGTTCTGACCATCAAAGATTGGCTTTCCATTTTTAGTGCAATCCATGATCTACCTTCTAGTGGTTATACTATTTCAGAAGGACCTACTCTGATACCAATTATTGGAATATTCAATAATACTGAGAGGGGAGGGTGAATCAATATTAGACATTTTTTTACCATTTTTAACGACAACATGTAAACATTGAGTTATCAACAATTTATCACTTATGATTGCATTCAAGATATCATAAACATATAACCACAGATACACAATACACATGAATTTTATGTGGAAACCCAAATGGGAGAAAACCATGGAACACTTTTTAATGTATCAGAAGATTACATCCATCGAAATCACCAACTCCCAAAAATTATCCAGCATCAACTAGAAGGAGGCACCAACCCCCTGGTTTACAAGCTCCAACCTAAAGGAAGCTATAGCTCTCTAAATTCTCTAGCTTCAACTGGAAGGAGTCTCCAATCCGCTTCCCTTGCTCTATCCTTCCCCCCTTAACTATAGATAAAAGAATCAATCTGTCATTGTTATTGTCACTGATACCGATACATCATCATCATTAAAACTAGTTCAACCCTAATAACCACATAAATATTATGCCAAGATCTCCAAAATGTCCCCTAAATCATATTCCCAAAATCACCAAGATATGCTTGAAGCATGTAACAAAACCTCTAAGATGTGCTTGAAAGACATATAGAAAAACATGCCTTTCATCATGTCAAAACCATAGTGCATGATATCTCAGATCATCAAACCTTCTTCAACTTCAACATCAATAAAAGAGCATCTTCTTCAAACCCTTCCTCAACCTCACAGGATTGGACTGGGCAAGGAGCGAGGCCTCACGTGATGAGTTAGACAACCAGTGGGGTCCTCGCGGGACACACTATACTTGACCTGCAGGGGTTACCTTAGATAGGGTTTCTGAAAAACCATTCTAACATCTACAGATCCGAGAACTCCCTCCTTCGCACAACTCCGCTACTTCACTTGTGCTAAGAGATCGCAAGATTCCTTGATAAAAATGAGAGGCTCTTGATGTGTTTTTATATTCTTCCAAGTACCTTCTTTACTTGTCTTTAGGGATGACCTATAACTTCTTGTTTGCAATTATTTTTCTCCTTTACTTGATTTTGGGGATGACTTATAACTTTGTGTTTGCAACCATTTAGGGGTAAATTTTACATGATCATCTTTAAGAGGGTATATCTCCTCAACAGTGAGGAACCACGTGGCGTGCCACCTACCATTTTAAATGAATTTATGAGGACTATCAATCCATGGAGGTTTTGCATGCACTTGCAATGTCCTTCATACTCATTTTATTGAATCAACTTCGGTATCCATGAACACACCTATGGAGATTCCTAGCCATATTTTCAGGCTTCTTGTAGGCTTCTTCAAAGCTTCTTCCCATGAGGGCCATGATTAAAGATATGCCATAAGGGGACCACTTTGGAGACTCATTGAAATAATACCATCACTTCTAGGGGCTTCCAGACCTGCTTCAAGGCTTATTTTAGGTTTAACATCAATGAAAACAAATTTTCCAATAACCCATTACCGTGCCCCCTCTTCTTATCCCATCCCCTCTATACCCATCCTTCGTCTACTAGAGTGACTAGGGCCACCAACTTGACCTGGCTGTCCTCGTATCCACACACAAGCTGATAAGGATACTCTCTTTGGGCGGCACCTTAAGCATTTTCAATGCTCAATGCTTGGTAGTGGGCCGTAATCTAATCCCTTATTCCCCTCCACAGACACCAATGAAGGTTCAAGAGAGAGCATCTGGATGCATACTCTCCAACTCCATCCTTCACCATGCGTCCTACCTCAAAAAATTGTGGACTTGATTCGAGTTATACCTACAACTGACATTGATAATTTTCTCTTACTTAGGTCCAACCATTCAAGTATCTTGTTTTTTCGTACGATGAATTTCTCTTACTCTAACTTAACCCTGTCCAAATCACCAAGACGCTTTAAGAGAAATTTTCTGATTTTGAGCGTCAATTTCTGGAATTCGTGCAGAATCTCAAAGGCACGGTGTCATCTGTCGATGAGATCATTCTATAGATAAAATGGCTCGAGGATGAGAGAGATAATTATGGTAGGGGAATGTTGACACCCAAAGTCTTGGGTCTAATTTTGCACGTGCACAAACAAAGTTGTGTGCCCTCATTTCATAGTTTTGCATGCATATAAGGAAATGCACAGAGAAATGACATAAAGTGTGCATCAGACCAAGTTTTTTCAATAGCATGCCAAGTATAAAGACTACCAAGTTCGTGTTGGTTTGAGTTTTGTTAGTTTCACCGGAAATCAAGAAGATTCCCACTGGAATCAAGAAAAGAATCATTAGGAAATCTCCCAGACTAATTATTGCTAGTAACCTATGAAGACGTGGGGTGGCTAGAAGATGAGTTGGCCAAGTAGTTAAGATTTCCCCTAATGCAGAGAGTCTACATGGAGCACTTTTAAGCACCATAATTTTGCGAGGCAGTTGGATCATACAAGCGAGTGGAGAAAAGCAGAAAGAGACGATGCTCCTCAACAATGAAAGATAAAAAAAGGAGCTCTTACATTATAACAAGAATTATCTAGTTAGTATGTGAAATGTTCGATGGGTATCAACCTCGAGATCACTCTGAGCCTGTTCTAATCCTATGATGTTGTGAATATATTCTTATGTCTTTGTTCTGTCTAACCCTAAGGCAAGGCAGATGACGCATCATTTTGTATTCCCACTGTTCTAGATAGTAATGATATGAAGTCTTATGGTTGTCCTAAGAAGTTGTTCAACGTACTGTATGTCTTGAATATGATATGATGTTTCCAATAATAAATATATGGAAGTTATGATCTATTCAGTGTCTGTTGTGAATGGGTTATGTGTGTGGATAATTTTAATTCTTAGTCCTAAAATTGTCTGTCAGACATGAGTTATATGGATGCCAATTGTAGTAATGTTTCAAATGTTTAATCCTCCATCTCTGACATAAGACATATGGTCTCTATGATTCTCTCTGCATTTTGGGTGAGACCTTTCTCATCCTTGGCCGAGGATTGACATGCCGATGCTTTGAGGTTTTGTTGGACATGCTTTGGATGAACCCCGGGTCTAAACCTCCCCAGTGTTAAGAAGGTTAGTGTGCGCACAAGCGTGGACTAAAATGGTGACACTGCACCCAACAATTGAATTTCCCTAAGGTGTCACCTTCGTTCAAGGTTCAAAGCATGGTTGAACCATTGTTGTGTAGTTGATTCAAAACATAAGGTCCCGACCATAAAAATCGATATTCCTGATATGGTCTTTCTTCTTTAAGTCAAAGGGTTCAATTTATTGGGTTTCACATGTGTTGGCCCTTGACCAAGTTTTGAGGATCCTTGGTCAGGTTTGACCTATTTTGGGACTTCGATAGTCTATCAAAGGTGGAGTGCAAGTCGAAGTGGAGATCATGGGATCTCAGCCCCTTTTTAGGGCACTTTTAGGTTTTGGGCTTATGTAACGGGTATGGGGATGTCGGTCCATGGGGTTACCCATGTTTTGGCCCTTTTGTAATGTATAAATAGATGTCTAGGCGATGTAAGAAAGAGATTGTAGGGCCTATAAGGGACAAGTTGTATGTTGTGCTAAGTGCAAGTGATAGTTGTAAATTCTTTGTGCATACTGTGTGAGGTTTGCAAGGCTAAGTGTAAGTGACTGTGTAAAGGCTTTGTATTGTACCCTAGCTTGGGGAAGGAGGATCTAGTGAGGTGCGTGCAGATCTCCTGTATTCTGCGGAGTAGGATTTTGATGCTATGTGCCTGTAAGAAGCTTGACCGAAGATAATAAAGAAGAGAAGAGTTGGTGGACGTAGCCCCAGGCTTGGGGTGAACCACATATATCTTGTGTTGTGGTTGATTTGTGCATTATGGTTGTTATATTGTTTATATGATTCATACTTAATGTAATGATGAATGCTTAGATGAATATGATAGCTTAGTGCTTAATGATGCGAATAAGATGCTAGATGTGATCTGTGTTGATATGCTTAATGCTTGAATATATTAGATCAGGATGAATACTGCGATGCTCTGTTATTAGGGTTTATCTGCGCTATAAAAAAAGGCTGAACACTAATGAACTATAACTGCTAAGTTCTCTGTTAAGGTGTTATAATCATAGATCTATGTCCCAGCTAAGGTTGTAGACACTATAGTCCTACAACCAGCCCTGCCTCTACTTCGGGTGAGAGTTCATCTGCTTCGTAGGTGTTGCCGAAAGGGCCGATAGTTAGGGTTTTGTTGGTGCATTGTTGAAGCATTGAACCCCGGGTCTGCCCATGTGCCAACAAATGGTTCCGTTGCTGGGACCTGAAACTGTGATTGCTAGGAACTGAGGAAAAGAAAGAAAGCTCTGTGCGTAGATCTGTTGTTTTAGTGCGCAATGTTCTACTTGATTTGCGAAGTTCTATGGAGGCAGATCTGAAGAAAAGAGGTAAGATCTGAAAGATTTGTGCTCTAATAGAGGTAAGATCAGTGAATTTTTTTGATTAAAGAGGTAAGATATGAAATCTTTGTTCTTTGATAAAGGTAAGATAAGTGGAAATTTTTGTTTCTAAAGTATGGATCTAGGTATGTTTGATAAATTTTGTCCTAGTCTGAAAACTAGGGCACAGTTAGAAGAAAGAAGATTTGATATGAATAGATCTGATATAAATAATGAAAGATATGTTATTCCTATGCATAGAAAGAATGTTTGGACTAACAAATGGATGCAGGATCATAGGAAGAATTTTCTGCAGGTTAGATACCATGATCCTAGTGCGTAGTACAAGAAAGGTTGGGGATCATTTAAGAGGAAGAGTGGATTAACCCTTTGTTATATCTACAGAAGGCCGGGCCATCTTGCTAAGGATTTCCTTGATAGAAGACTTAGTTGTGTTTGTTGTAAATCTATGGACCATGACATTCTAGATTTCCCTAGAATGATTGCTAAGGTTGAAAGAATGAATATTAGACAAGAAAACCCTGAGAAAGGCCAAGAAATTAAGACTATGGCCGAACCCCAGAAAGAATCAGAGATTGTATAACTACAAATGAAAGAAACCCTGAATGACCACCGAGATATCAACTTATCAGAGATCTTCAGGCACATAGCACATAGCACATAGCACATAGCACATAGCACATAGCACATAGCAAGAACTACAACATGCTCACTCCTCACAGGTATTTGACTAGGACGAAGGGGAAGAAGTCAGGGATAATCCCCCAACCATGGACTATGGACCTCACACAGTCCACTGTCCTAAATGTAATGAAGATACCACATCTTGGAAGGCACCAGGAGGTTAACGCATGCGCTAATCTCTTACTGTCGTGCTTCCATGGCGACTATCTGTGGCTAGATAGACACATCACCATCGATCCGGTGGTAATCCATAGGATCACCCAATTGAGCACGCAGGGACCCGACCCGCAATACTTTTACCCAAGGAAGGTTGTAGACCTCACCCTTGTGCAGAGGATTAAAGATACCTATGGCGATGTAGAAAAGGGGACGGGAGGCTACAAGGTAGCTTTCATCCAGAATGGCATAGTGCACCTGGCCTGTCAGCTGATCACAGGAAATCTAGTGAGAAAGAACAGGCCCACGCAGGTCACAGGGTTCATTGATGACCTCGCTGGAAAATCTGTGGAAGGACTATAGTCAAACTAGGCAAAGTACTTTGTCAACCAGTTAGAATTGGATTGCCGCGAAGCTTAATATCAGGGCTATGAGTTCCATTTTAGCTGGCTGCTGATCCTCATTGTGTTTACTACTTGGGAGGTGACGGAAGGTGCGAACTTCCTTAACATTGAGCCATTCAAGCCTCTCGCTGTGAAGTTCACCACGCTCTGGTATTCAAGAGATATGGGAAAATAATGGCAGTAAAACGCGATATTCCACACCTACTATCTCCAGTTAAAGAGGGCTATTGGGGCTGTCCCTCGTATGACGTCGAACACCCTGCACCGATTCAGGCCCCTTATGAAGTTCCACATAGATCGACACTTTATTTATATCATTGCACACACAGACGAGAGAAAATAAGATCTTCAATCATACTATAATCTCACAGAGGAAGACCTAGAAGAAATAACTAAGGACTGGCCTGCAAAAATCCTTATCCCTGCTGACCCCACAAAGCTGTCTGACATCGAACTAATCAGCAGCCCGAAGGCCACTCATGAAGAGAATGACACACCTGGAACTAACAGAAGGAAAAATATCGAAGAGGTCTAATAGCTGAGTAGTGCATTAGAAGAAACCGCTTCAAAATCACCCGGACGAGGAGGTGATGACGAAGTAGATAAATAAGAGACCAATGGAAAAGAAGATCAACATAAGCAAGGCGAAGTAACATCTCCTAGGGATCCTGTTGATGAGGCTGATCCCTCCAAGAAAAAGAAGGTTTCCCCCAAGAAATCTACTTCCTGGAAGAAGTCCAAAGCTACTAAGACTAAGCTGCAGACTGTACTCACGCTCGATGACTTCAAATTCATCATCGCAGCCGTATCTGACGCCTTATAGGACCTATTGCAAAACATTGAAGCCAAACAAGCATCCATGTATGATAGATTTGAGACAAAACTCAGAGGGGTACACCAGGCCCTTCACTCCAGCCGTGCAGTGTCCATTTCTCCCCCACCATCAGACGAACTAGAGTTGGGATATGAGCCTACCCAACTCTGTAGAATAGTTGATGCAACCAAAGCTCACCTTCGTCGCGCACAAGAAGAAAAAGAACATGCCACAATGGCCTTAAATCAATCATAGGAGGAAGTAGTAGAGAAACGCTGAGTTGTGCAATAGGAGAAGGATGACCTCCAAACAAAGTTCGAGGAGGAGAAAACGCAGATCCAACAAGAGAAAGAACAACTGCTCGCAGAGCAGACTGGAGTAAAAGAAGCAGTCAACAGAGCACTTTGCTTTGTGACAGGGTTAGAGAAAAAAGTAGAGGAACCAGTGGAGCATCAAGTAGCGCAAATTGCTGAATTCATCTGGTAGCTTCAACAGATAATAATTGACCTAGAGATCCAAACAGTGCCAAGCACTCCGCAGGATGTGCAAGACCAAAGAGAAGCCACTGCTCGCAGTGCAATTGAGAGGATCAAATCATTAGCTTTGGAATGTAAACAACAAACTGATCGCAACGTGTAGACTTATGAGCGACTTACTGAGGACCCTGAACTGAAGACACTGGAGTCACAGGTCCAGGAAGCAAAGAAACAAGCAACAACAATACTGGTGAAAGTGAAGGTCTTGTCAGCAGTTGAAAGAATGAAATGATCCCAAGAACAACACACTGCTCAACAACAGGTCCACACCATATAGAGCAAAGTCATGGAAGTGAGTCAGAGGCTCCAACCAGTCCAGAACGAATCTTGCTAACTATTTGAGGAGATTGAAGGCTGAGGAGAAGAGCTGGAACAAGTAGTCACTTGAGTCGAATAATGCTTAGAGGGACCTGTGAATGAGGGATATCTTCAGGATTTCACCGAGTAGGAGGCCTTGGCGAAGCAGTAGGTCGAAGTAGCTTGAGCCAGACTCGAGGATTTCGAGGCAGAGCTACCCAGATCATAATGACTCGGGATGAGTCACAGGTGAGTGTTGGGGTCCCATTGGCCCTTGAACAAGTTTTGAGGATCCTTGGTAAGGTTTGACCTATTTTGGGACTTCGATAGGTTGTCGAAGGTAGAACGCAAGTCGAAGCAGAGATCACAAGTTCTCGGCCCCTTTTTAGGGAACTTTTGGATTTTGGGCTTATGTAACGGGTATGGGGATGTCGGCCCATGGGTTTACCCATGTTTTGGCCATTTTGTAATGTATAAATAGATGTCTAGGTGATGTAATAAAGAGATCACGGTGCCTAGAAAAGCCAAGTTGTATGTTTTGCTAAGTGCAAGTGATAGTTGTAAATGCTTTGTGCATAGTGTGTGAGGTTTGCAAGGATAAGTGAAAGTGACTATAAGAGACTCTATAAAGGCTTTGTGCTGCATTCTAGCTCGGGGAAGGAGGATCTGGCGAGGTGCGCGCAGATCTCTTGTCTTCTGCAGAGTAGGATTTTGATGCTATGTGCCTGCAAGAAGCTTGACCGAAGATAATAAAGAAGAGAAGATTTGGTGGATGTAGCCCTAGGCTGGGGGTGAACCACGTATATCTTGTGTTGTGGTTGATTTGTGCATTATGGTTGTTATATTGTTTATATGATTCATGCTTAGTGTAATGATGAATATGATAGCTTAGTGCCTAATGATGTGAATAAGATGCTAGATTTGATCTGTGTTGATATGCTTAGTGCTTGGATATATTATATTTGGATGAATACTGCGATGCTCTGTTATTAGGGTTTATCTGCGCTGTAAACAAAGGTTGAATAATAATGAACTATAATTGCTAAGTGCTCTGTTAAGGTGTTACAATCACAGATTTGTGTCCCAGCTAAGGTTGCAGACACTAGAGTCCTGCAACTACCCATACCTCTACCTCGGGTGAGACTTCATTTTCTTTGTAGGTGTTGCTGAAAGGGCCGATAGTTAAGCAAACCGTGCCCTAACCTATCACTGGGCGTGTTGGAACGCTTGCTGTCCTTCTACTACACGCGTTGGACCGCGGGCTAGCCCACTACAGGTCGCGGTTACCTAACAAAGCAAAAAATCAGGAAAGTTTCCGCTGGGATGAAAAGATTTGGGTCAGTTAACTTGAACTCCCAGCCATGCATGGCCGAGAGTTTGTCTAAAACCCTAGCTCCTTCTAGCCTATAAAAGAAGGGGTAGGGGTACTATTCAAAGGAGGAAAAATCATAGCAAAGAAACTTTGCCCAATTGCCGAATCCATTTTGTCCCAACCCTTTAGCCTTTCCTCAAGCTTTAGGAGAATTCAAGCAAAGCAGTTGGAGGACAAAGAAGAGGAGGAGCCCAGGATCAGGATCGAGGAATGGCGGCCGATCTCTATAATCATTGTAAGTTGGTTCATATTGATATTAATAAAAAGATACTTTTCCCGTCCCAAATACATGAGTCTTATATGTTTTATGTGATTTGTGTTTAATCTCTAACCCTCTAGTAGA
>JZKD02S1974250.1:396402-428871 GCA_000966675.3 Picea glauca | reverse complement strand
AAATCGAGGAGCTCATCCAAGCTCAAATTCTACCCAACTCGGATTGTTTATGCCAAGAACCCTTAAAACCTAGTTAAAAAATTACTTACCTCACAAGGTATGGTGAGCTCGCCTTAGTGATCGAAGCCAAAGTCCTTCTGGGCTTGCTTGAGTAGGGTTTGAAAGATGGGGTAACTCAAATAGCCCGTAGGAATGCTAAAAAAACTTATGTTCTCTTCCCACACATACCTCTAGGTAACCTTTCAGGGCTTCTGACGAAGCCCACGTCATATTTGTGCAACAATATTGATCAAAGTCATCTGATATTGGAGAGAAGTGATTTATTTTGGGGACAAACTGCACAGGACCATGCTCGAGATCGCTCCTTCTTTAATCCTTGTTTTCCATTTTTATTTCTATAAAAAACTAAATGAATTCTCCACAAATGGTGATGGGGGCGTCGACTCTTTGGATGCTTCTCTCCTTGATGAGGATCTCCTTGGCCTTCACTTTTGATTCCTTCAAAGGATTGTATCGCTTTGGTTGCTCTATTTGTCTCAGTCCAAATACAACATTTATCCTTTTCCTTTCTTTTGTTGGAGAATCCCTCTCAACAAATGCTCTTTCTGCAACTCATTTTCGAGCCTCAACATTTTCTCTCTTTACTGCAACATGCTTTTCTCGAAGCCTCATCTATGTTGTTTCTCTTTCTATAACAATTCTCTCTGCTACTATTCTTTTGTCATTTGTGCAACTATCTAAAGCCTTCATTTTTTAGACAAGTAATGACTCACAACCATAAGCTCTGATACCAAATGTTGAGTTTAATAATCAACTACAAATATACACCATCATCTATGAATCATGGGAGTTTACACTCAAGAAGCCCTATGCGGGGAGAATTCTATTGAATTAAACCATTCATGTGTATTTATATTACACAAGTGATCCCTTTATATAACAATAGGTAACCATAACAACTATGTCATAATTAGATGTTTAATTCAATCATATGCATAACTATATCCAATAGTATCTCCTTAAATATTTCCATCAATCTCTCAACCAATATTCATCCCTAACATCTCTTGTTTCTCCTTGGTTTTTACATAGACTTGTATTCTTGGTGTACATAATTACAAATTCATAATATAGTAGACATTATTCATAATTCATAAGTAGAAGTCAATCCTTCACTCTATATAAGAAATGATTTAACAATCTAAGGTCATATGAGCAAGTTATAGTTATGTGAAGCTAGGTAACCAAATGTTTATTTTTAATTGAATTTTTTGTTCAAAGAGCAACATTTTGTTCAATATTGAATCCCCTAAATTTGAAAGCTAGATGACCTCATCTCTTCTAAGTCCTCTTTCTAACCTTGCATATTTTAAAGTTTTTAAAGCATCCCAAAATGCTTCATTGGGCCCCTTTTAAACATTGATATTCGAAGTTGAGGAAAGAACTCGATGTGCCTTATCAAGGTCTTTTTAAACATTGATATTTTGAAGTTCCAAAAAAGCTCGATGTACCTTATATGGCCCTTTCTTAACTATGTGTTTTGAATTTTTGAAAAACCACCCAACATGCGTATGAAGGCCATCTTTAAGTTTGGTATTTTGAACTTTAAGTTTAGACTTTGTTCTTCTTGAAAATTTGAAATATCCCTAATGCGCACATTAGGATCTTTTCAACTTCCATTTTTAAAAGTTTTAAATGACTCCAAAATGATTTCCTCTCCTTGAAGTTGATGCTATTTTTTGGGCACCATTGTAGGGGCTAGTCAACATTGTCAACTAGATCCGATAGTCGACCAAATGTAAGTCAGTATAAGTCCAATATATTAGTCGGTCGAACAACCAATTGGGTCAACTGAACGAGGTAGTTAGGAAGATGTAACTTCCACATAACTGAATACACAAGTATATATATGTGACTATGTAACAGATGAAAGGTTGGTTGTTGTTGTACATAATAAAGGGCATGTTGTTGGTTCTCCCACTACTTTGTGTATGTTTCCATAAATGTCTATGTGTGTATATATAATGTTGTATCATATATGTTGCTCCGTGTGATGAACTACTGGTAACACTCTTGTACTTTCCCCTATATTACAACATTGGTTCTGTTTCTGGTAGTTCTGAACTCGGGCATGTAACGTAGAAAACACATAGATGTTAAGAATATAAGACATATGTGAATGGTCGGAGTGAAATATTAACAACTACATAAAAAAATATGCGAGGATAAATCGACTGACACTAGAGGAATCTCGAGCACAATTCTTCATAGAGATGCACAAACGGTTCCTAGAAGTCATCCCAGAGGCACTATTTGAATACCTTAACCAACCCTCTAATGCACAAAATAACTCCAGATGAAAATTTAATGCTAAAAATAACCAACAGAGGTCGAACAAATTTAAACAAGTGGTTTGAAAGAATCATTCAGGATTACGTTGAGGAACAAGCCATTGAGGATAGATTATCAGTCAAAACTGTTAAAGACAAGTTTTACACCGATTTGCATGACGATTTCCTGTGTATAGTTCCATCCTTGTTGCACAAATTTATACTAGATAAAGGAATCAGAGACATTGTTGAATACCGACCTCTCATAAGTACACCTCCGCCAAATTGTAACTGGGAGAAAAAGCAAGGCGATCGGGAAAAATTAATAGAAGCTAGTTGTAAATATACACGTGAATCATGGAATTACTTTATGAAGAAATGACAACAACAAACATGGATAACATTTCCGACTTCGAGTAAGTTGGGCTAACGATGGGGCGCTGGATGATCCATAATATACCATAAGTCAAGTCGACTGCACTGAAAAAAATAATGTTGGAATCAAGGAGGAAGACAAGTGAAAGAGGGCATGCACTAGAATCAAGAGGGAAGACTACACGTAGAATGTAGATCCATAAATCCTCACCCAAAATCTAAAAATTGCAATGGGATAAAAGGCATAAAAGGAGAGAAGATTTTTTAAATAAAAGGGATCCCCAAAGTTCAAATTGGAAGTACCCTCAAAAGTACATATCATTGGAGCATGCGAGAAGTTTGATTCGAGCATGGGTCGACCATAATTGGAAATCGAGGCAGCCCCGATGGTTTCTGGGAGGAGTACACGTTTATAGGTTAAAGTGGCAGCCAAAGGCTCCCATCAACAAATCAACATGGTCGAAAGTATGCATATCGATGAATCAGGACCCGCGATACGACACGAGACCCGTGATACGACAATCTCCTATTAGAAATGCTAACTTGCATATTTCAGACTTCCTCCACCAAAGGATTCATATTGAGTATTAGTCTTCAAAGGTGTGGTGCAAAAATGATAAAGATGGACATATACGAGATAGACTCCTAATCGAAGCACCAAAAATAAATCAGAGTCAAGTAGAAGACATATTCCTCCATATTAAATATCTCACAGACTTTTCCCCCTTGAAAAATTTACTCATCGAAGAAGAATCCAAGTCAACAGATAGTGAAAATGAATCGACACACCCATTTGAAAGATGATTTGTTGAGTATATAGATAAGGGTTGTCAAACAGATGAAATAATCCCAACAAAAGAAGAAGTTCAATTATTATTGGAGCACAATCTGACTGAATAACACCAATAGATTGTGTCGGTCCAGTCGAATACTCATATATCGACCCCTCAGAACAAAACCATATCGATTTCCTAGTTGACTCTTGTGATAAATTGACAAATTCAATCTCTTTCCATAGTACCTGTTGTAAACCTCCTAATAAAACCTCAATGGGTCTAAATCATATACCCATCTATGAAGGAGATGAAGACCCAAAATGACATTGGTTTGTTTGCGAAAAATTCTGGGATGCAACCGATATTGCGGATGAAGATAAGAAAATGGAACAATTTGGTGTCGCATTACGAGTTAGGGCTCTCACCTGGTTCATGAATTATACAGAAAACTATATAAGGTTAAAAACATATATTAAGCAAAACTTCCTTAGATTTTTCAAGTCTCAAAATTTCAACCATTTGGTTGGACATAAACTTAAACAAATAAAGCAAATTTCTTGAAAAAAAATACAAGAATATGATAAGATATTTAAATACTTACTCAATCAAATTCCATATATTATAGATGAGAAACTCCTGGTACAATGGTATGTAGCAGAATTGCTACAAAAAATCAGAGCTCTGTTGAGGATGTACAATATTGAAACATGTGAGGAAACCTTGAAAAAGGATCAACACATATAAATGGATGACGAAGGACCATCAACGTCATCAAAGATGGAAAAAAATAGAAGAAAAGCTCAAAATTTTGCAACAATCTTCAAAAAATATAGCCATTACAAGGAATAAACATTGGTGCACCATTTTCTCCAATGAAGAACACACAAAGGACTATTGTAAAGTCAATGGTACATTATATACTAACATCCACCATATTCAAACATAAGCTTTCTATGACATTTGTCGAGTTATGACAAATCATGCAACTGGAGATTGCCCACATAATTTTAAAAATGCCAGATCAAAATGGCGTCACATTTATGAAGAAAATAACCATTGAACACAAGAATGTCAACTAAGTGGGTGATACAAGACAAATATCCATACAATGTATTAGATGTAGGCCACATATGAAAACATCGACCAAGAGAAGGAAATGGATATCAAGGCTGTGGTTGAGGTGGTTACAAAGGAAGATGAGGGTATAAAGGTGGACACGATCAAGGAGGTCAAGGATGTGGTTGGGGTCGATAATACTATTTTAATTGATGGAAATATGACCATTTAAGCCCCAACTGTCCCATTAAGGACATAATCGCTTAAAGTTTTGCAACATATGTGGAGTGGGTTATCACTCACTCGAAGACTGTCCAATAGTACTGGAGAAAGTAATGAATAAAAGGAATGTGAACCTCCTACATATTATGCCTAAGTAAGAAGTATGAAACTAAAAAAAACTCCATGTTGTGGCCATATCAGGTGTGGGTCGAGACAATTACCAATAATCACTAGTTCGATAACTAGGATATCAAAATACTTACCCCAACCTAGAGAAGGAAGAAAAGCTAACATGGAAAGTGTTGAATTTTTTCAAAAATATTGACCAAGAAAAAACAAATGGAAGTAGGGGAAGGAAGCAAAACACTTCAAACACTGCCTTAGACGAGTTCCTCCTGCTACTGAAAGAAAATCAATTGGTCGACCTCTTGATCGACTTGCTTAATATTCCGAGGGAGTATGAAGAAGATCAATGACCTCATAAGAATCTCCAACAACTATTGCACAAATAACATATGAATGACTATGATCCTCAAGTCGATCTTGAGATTTATGGAAATATGATTAAGCAAGTTGTGGTAAAATTTGGATTACAAGTCAACATCCTTCTTTGGGATACCTAGAAATGAATTGGAAGACCCTCGCTAGCTCCAATGATGAATTTCTTAAAACTATCAGATCAAATATTTATTGAGCCAACTGGAACACTTAAAAATGTCAAAACACATATAATGGGGATTCCAATGACAGTCAACTTTGATGTGATAAACTTAGTTGAAGGTATTCATGCTTACCCCGCATTAGTAGGTAGACCATGGAGTTGAAATATGAAAGAAACTATCTCACTGGAAAGAGGTAGAATCAAGTTGAAATGAAGTGGTAGGAAAATTAGTATACCCCTTGTCTGAAAAGAATGCAAGCCATGGGTAGAAACGTGGGATGAAGACCAGGAGGATCAACAACTATATCAGGTAATGAATGAGAATAAATATAATGTCGAACCAAATGTAAAAGGTGAAATCTTTGCCAGTTCCATATCCATGGGGAAAAATTCATACACAAAACTCTATAATTGGAAGATAGAGAATTATGAGTCCTAGGAAAAATAATGTACATTGGTAGAGGCAATATTGATAAGGCGAACGAGATCATGCTTCTTGGTCCAAGAAATCCCTATAATTTTTGAAAAAAATATAAAACAGACACCAACACTTATCCCGACTAACTCAAAAACATGACCTCCCTTGTGGTTCAACGAAAGAAATTCTCTATCGGTCCACATGGACAAAGTATAATTTTTTTTTGGCGATCATGGAAGAGTAGAGAGCCTGGTAGAGTCCTTCACCAGTCAAGTTTCTCGATGATGGGAGACTCACACCCCCCACTTACATGGACCACTGCTAAATTATACTTTATCGAGCTATTCAAAGGGAAAAAGTTATCAACAAAAGTCGACATCTCATCCTTTAAATCTGGGTTTGACCCAACAACTCATATTCACTAGTGCGAAAATGAACAAAGAAGAGTTGGATATAGGGATGAAAGAGTTTGTCCACAAATGTTCCCAAACACTTTGGATGATATACCACACAAATGGTATAAAATCGATGAGGCATGTGGCCATACATTCAATTGGACTGAAATAAAAGAAATCTTCATAAGAGATTTTGAATTCATTCCAAAAGAAGCACAGTTAAGAGAGACAACATTAGATATATAAACTTTTTGGAAAAACCAAACCTCGATGAAGTTTAAAAAAGAGGTAAGAAAAAAGTAGACATAGGGTCAACGTTGACTTGCAACTTCATGCCGAATCATGATCAAAACAATATAAGCGCTCATCGGGTGGACATGGAAAGCATAAGTTTTCCAGGACAAAGCTTTAGATGGAGGAAAATCCACCCAGGGGTAAACAACTATGTGAAGATGATCTTCACCGTATCCAAGGAAGACAAGGAGGACTTAGAAAAACCTTATTTCCCACCAAGATATAACGAGGCTATCAAAGGTGAATGATATTTCGATGAATCTAAGCCTCTAGAATGGATGGATAGAGATAAAAAACAAAGAATTCGACATTTCAACCAATGATTGACCGAAAATGGAAAGGATAGGCGACAACTAGTCGGACAAGCATACAATAGAAATAGTCGACCTACTCCATGTTGAACACACCACCCACACTAAGAGGGGGGGGGGCTGAATTAGTGTGTGGACTTTTCTAACTTTTCTTCTTCTTACAAGTTAGTAGTTAAAACATATTTGAACAAATAAAGAACAATCAAATCATAATCACAATGGACACAAAAGATACCAGATGTTTATATATAATTTATATGAATAATATAATAATAAGGATTTTCCCAACACCAACTACTTTTTTCCAGCACCAACTGATGTAAGGAGCACCAACTCTCAAGCAAGAACCAACTTGCTGCAAGACCCAGCTTGCTGATAGAACATTGTCTATCCAACTAGAGTTCAACCAAATCTAGTAGCAGTGATTCATTAATGAATCAATTCTATTTCATGATCAGAGGTATATAATCAACGCTCATCATGACACTTCATCCTCTGTTTGAAATTCATGTCTTCTTCACTTTATCTTTCCTTTGATATCCTTGCCTTATTCACTTCGTCTTTCCTCTGATATTCACGCCTTCTTTCACTTGTTCTTCTCTCTGATATTTGCATGGACCTCAGGTCTGTATCCCCTTCATTTTTCCCACAGACCGCTCTTTCTCAGTGAGCCTCTCTTTTCCACAAGTCTGTCTACTTCTTGCACAAAGCACACCCTCTAGTGAACCAATCATGGTTGTATTTATACTCACTTATGCTTAGAACTTGTTTAAGTTATTGAGCCGACTTGTGCAATAACCAACTTGTTTATTAACAACTTTGGGACCACCAGAGATCATCGTTTCGGGTCTTCATCGTTAAACCTTGCATCCCCTTTTCTTTCATAAATTGATCACATGATGGATCAATTTCCTTTGTCTCTATGATAACAGGAATAGGCACTTCCTTCAAACCATGTTCATATGATCATAGGCGTAGAACCAAGGGCTTATCAATTTAAGCAACTCATTACATTCTCCCTTTTAAATCTCTTTATCATATGACCAATGACTGTGACCTCATGAGAGGCGAGACGAGCGCTTTGAGCACTTATCACATCAATGGTCACAATCCAATATTCTGATGAGATGGACGACTGATGGAACTTCGGGACTTCTCCCTTCGGGTCTTCATGACTTCCAACCTTTCAAATCTCCCGATACGATATTGCTGAACAGATCGGACGGTTCACATTTATATCACGGAACCAGATCAATGGTCATGTACGATCCTTGGACCTATACTTTATTTCTTAATCCAATGGCCAAGACTTAATCAAGCGTTGAGATAGATGGCCACCTTTTACTCCGTGACTTCATCCATTATGCTCACGCTATCCTTCCACTGTATTTTGATCAAAAGTTGAGGATGCAGCCGAACATCAGATCGACGGTCGAGATCTTCTTCGGTTCTCCAGACTTCGGAGATTTTGAGTCTCAACCCCTTCTTTCCTCTGTACGTCAATCTTTCGGAGCTAAAAAACTGCTAATGTGTGTCCCTCTTAGATTAATGGTCGAGATATCCTTTCACGTCTCCGGGCTTCAGAATTATCAAGCATCAACTTTCATCATAGTATGATCAACGATTGGGAATACTCCCTAGGCGATCTTTCAGATCAGATGACTTATGGCCGCTTCAGGACTTTAGCGGTTTCGAATAGACACAACTCCATTTCCCTTCGGAGTGATCACCTGTTGTGGTAAGTCATAATACGGTGGAGATCACTTGCTATCGGTTAACATTTTGGCCTACTCTATCCTTCCACTGAAGTAGATCGATGGTCGAGAACGCTCCCGAAGTGATCTTCAGATCGGACGTCTCGTGTCCACTTTGGGTCTTCGACATTCGGGACTTCGGGATTTTGGGCGAGTACTGGTGGTAAAAATATCAAAGAAAAACTCCCGAAGTGACGTAACTTACTTGCATCACTTGATGACATGTCACGAGATGAGTAGCTACCATGTGTCACTCAAATTTGTGATTTGCACGTACCTGAAATGATGATTTCAACTTGACACTTGTCATTTTCTGACTGTGCCATGTTTCCTTGCTGACATAGACTGCTGATGTGGTTTGCCATAGTTTCTTGCTGACGTTGACGTAGATATCTCGATGTGACACATGTTCATCTCCTTGATCTAACAACCAGGATAGTATCCAAAGGGTATCTCAGATCGACGACTGAGAGCGACTTCAGACCTTCATCCTTTGGGACTTCGAGACTTTTGACATTCGTTCATGATAAAACTCCTGAAGCAATTCTCCCATAGTGATGTCACTTGATTACGTCACTTTTTGACACGGCATGAGCCAATTTCCTCTTGACACATGTCATCATCCGATTATGTCATGTGTATTTTCCGACGTGGTCTGCTGGCGTGGTTTGTCACATGTATTTGTTGATGTTTTCTATTGACATGGTCTACCACATGTCCTTGTAGAAGTGGTCTGCTGCGTGTCCTTGCTGACGTGGTTTTCTGACAAACAACCCTGATCCAACTCTCATCGTATGTCCTCCAAATCTGATGGTCCTTATTCATTTTGGATTTCCGGGCTTCGGGTATTTCGAATCTCAAACTGAATTCTTGAGGTGAGATTTCTTCGGAGCACAACCTCCTCGCAACTTTAGATCTAAAGTGAATGCTGTTCGTTGATCAAGATCTTAGATCAACGTCTTGATCTTTCTACGATGCAACTGTGCTAGTTTATCCCGTCCTTCCACTTAGAATGATCAAACGACTGATGAAAATTTGCACAAATGAGATCTCAGATCTTATCTTGCTTATCCTGTCCTTCCACTTGAAAATAATCCGATGGATGAAGGGAATTCAGGTTTGATCCGATGGTTGATGGGTATTCGGATAATCAAAATTTCATCCCTTTTAGCTTATCCTGTCCTTTCGCTAAAATGTGATCCTACAGTCGTGAGAACACTCGAAGAAGATCAACGGTCGAGGATGATTGCGGAACCACAACTTGCGAGTGATTTAACTCGTCACCCAAACTCCGTAATTAGAAGTTGTGCATTGTTGGTGAGTCAACCACAATCATTGATCTTCGAAGCTATAATATCGGACGGTCCTAACTAATTGCAGGATTGGAACAAGTGTGATATTTAATTCTCCTTTAAATCTCTGCAATCTATCCCTGCCGTAGATTTGGCGATTGCAGATCCGACAGTCACGATTTAATCTGACTTAAACTAATCATTAGTTGGATCAACCGCAGTCGTAGATATTTGAAGCTATGTGATCTGATGATCTAGACGGATTGCAGGATTGTAACTGGAGAGTAGTTTAATTATTATTTCGCTCTCCGCTATTTATCCATGTCGTTGATCTGGCTTGTTGATCCAATGGTCATGATCCTCCAATGGTCCTCAAGCCCACAGTCACTCATATGACTTATGTTTGTTATATTTAGACAATCAACACGGTCAATCTTGATCGGGTGGCTACTAAGGCTTCTTCACTCTGATTGGATGAATACTGAGGCTTCTCGTTCTGAGCTTATTCTTTTTCTGTGCATTGGTCGACTTCTCAATTTTCCATCGATCCCGACGACACTTCTGCAATGCGCTCGTCCTTCGCTAACTCTCCTGAGCTTTAATAAATGTTTGTGCATTATTTTATGCACCGATAGTCAGTTGCTTATTCTCATGAGCTTTGATCATAGGAACATTGTTGATCCTATCGTGATAAAAAATAATCACGAATTGCTTCATCCTATTTTCTTCTTCTGCTACCTGATATACTGTGCAATGTACTCTTCCTTCTGTGCTTTGATCTTCATACTGTTCACTCCTCCTCTTGAGCTTGCGCTTTTGATCTCTGCATACTGTTTGACATCTTCTGCTAACTGATATACTGTTGACATCAATGACAATCTGATCTGTGGTAATTCATCATTAAAAAAGATCATCACATCGATTGTTGACATCAATGACAATATGTTCAACACTCCACAAATACTAAGATGTTTTTTCTTAAGACTCTAAGTATATCAAAGGACTTGTGCAAGAGATGGGGGAAATGAAAATCGACCTCAACCCAAGGTCTAAACCTATCAAGAAATGACCATATAGATTATCCCATAAGTATAAACCCATCATACAAAAATAAATTTATGCAATACTAGATGGTGGCATTATTTACCCCATAGAAAAATCAGAATGGGCAAGTCCAATGGTTGTGCAACCTAAAAATCACGACCCAAAGAAATTTAGAATATGTTTTGACTTCAAAATCATTAATAAGTTAACTATAACCGATCCCTACCCAACACCATTCATAGATGAGATTGTCAATGAATTGGGAGGACATGAATTTTATACTTTTACAAATGGCTTCTTGGGGTATAACCAAGTTCCGATTACAAAATAAGATCAAGAAAAACAAACTTTCATATCTAAATTTGGCTCATTTTCATATAGGGTGATTCCTTTTGGATTGAAGAATGAACCCACAAACTTCTTAAGAATAATGGTTAAATCCTTTCAAGAATATATCTATAAAATGATGGTTGTCTACTTTGACGACTGGACAATCTACAACTTACTAAAATACCACACCCAGTGGCTCACGATGATGCTAGAAATATGTTGACATATTCATCTGTCTCTGAATATCTAGAAATTCATCTTTTCCACCCCAATTGGTATTTTTCTTGGAAATGTTGTATGCAAAGATGGTATCCAAATTTACATGGATAATATAAAGGTAGTCCTTGACTTGAAACCTTAGTAAACCAAAAGAAAATTAAAATCTTCCTTGGGCACACAAACCACTACATAAAATTCATTCGTCATTACTCCAACATCACATTCCCAATCAATGAGCTATTGTGGAAAGAAGTTGAATTTATTTGGAGTTAGGAGTGCAATGATTCCTTTCAACTATTAAAAAGAAAATAGGTAGAAGCACCAATACTACAATTTCTCGATTGGACAAGAAAATTTCACATCCACAACGATGTACCAAATGTCTTTGTTGGGTCTATCCTAGCACAACCATACGATGATATGATTGACCATCCTAATGCATATGCTAGCCAAAATGTCAACAAAGAAGAATGCGATTATTCAACAATGGAAAGAGAAGTGATAGCCACGATCTTCGCTTTGCAGAAATTTCAACACTATTTATTATAAAATCCATTCACATTCTTTACAGATCAACAAGCTCTCAAGTACTTAGCAAAAATACCCGTTCACTAAGGAAAAATATATAGGTGGTTACTATTGTTTCAATAATTTTATTTTGATGTAGTAGTCTGACTGAGAGAAAAGAACGCCGGCCCCAATCATTTGTCTCGACTTGAAATAGGAGAAGAGATAATTGGGATGGATGATGACCTACATGATGCACACTCATTCCATATCGAGGCCACTCCCAAAGATTTAGAGAAATAGTTAAATTTTTGGAGGAGGGGAAGGCTCCTGACGATTTTCCGACAAACAAAAAGAAGGTTCTAACACTAAAATTAGCACGATTCACTCTCATGAATTGATATTTATATAAGATAGTAACTGACGACATATTAAGATAATGTGCCCTAGAACATGAAATAGAATATATAATAAAGGAAGTTCATGCCATTTGGTCTTACTAATGCACCAACCACTTTCATTTTATTAATGAACAATGTTCTCAACAATTACTTGGAAAAGTTTGTCTTAGTGTTTGTGGATGATATCTTGGTGTATTCCAAGACCAAGGAAGAGCATGGAGATCATCTTAATATGGTGTTATAGGTGTTGAGGGATCACCAATTGTATGCTAAGTTCAACAAGTGTGACTTATTTCAGAAAGAGATTCAATATTTGGGTCACATAATCTCAACAAAAGGAGTGCTAATAGATCCTGAGAAGATCAAGGCAATCATGGATTGGCCTGCCCCTCAGAATGTGACAGAGGTAAGATCATTTATGGAATTAGCTGGACATTATAGAAGGTTCATTAAGGGATTTTAAAATATTTTCCATCCTATTACTTCTTTGTAGAAGAAAGGAAAGAAATTTGTATGGGCAATAGAGTGCGAGGCCAACTTTTATCACTTGGAGCATCTCTTGACCAATGCCCATGTTTTGAAGATTGCAAACCCTGATAAGGATTTCTTGGTTTTCACAGATGCTTGCAAAGAGGGACTTGACGGAGTTCATATGCAATAAGGTAAATTTATCTGTTATGAATCATGAAATCTAAATGAGCATGAGCAATGGTATTTCACCCATGATCTAGAACTTGTAACAATTGTGCATGCCTTGAAAATGTGGAGACAATACTTGCTCGGAAGTAAGTTTGTCTCAATGATAGACCATTGTGGTCTAAAATATCTACTTGACTAGCCACGATTGAATGCTAGACAGACCAAGTGCATGGTGCATATTAGTGAGTTTTATTTTGAAATCAAACAAATAAAAGGAAAGGAAAACAGAGTGGCAGATGCACACAGTCAAAGTGTGTAGACAATACACTTAACAACAACAAGTGTAGGAGAATTTGACATCAAACAGAGAATTAAAATCCTCTTACAAGAAGATAAGTTTTTCAATCAGGTAAGGGAGGGATTGTGACAAGATCCCAATGAGAAAAGGTATGAAGGTTACCGGTTTATGGATGATGATTTACTATTGTACAACACCAGGTAGTAGGTGCCTAATTCAATAGAGTTGATACACTTGATCATGAATGAATTCCATAGGAGACCTTATGTGGTTCATCCTGGTTACCATAAAATGATAAAAATAGTAAGGTTGTTGTATTACTGGCTAGGAATGAAGCTGGACATTGTTGAATATATTTCCAAGTGTTTGGAGTGCCAACAAGTCAAACTTGAACACAAACACCCTACATGACTATTACAACCGTTTCCAATTTCAGAATGGAAGTGGGAGACAATATCCATGTATTTTATTACTGGTTTGCCAAGGATAGTTAGACAACATGATGCAATCATGGTAGTGGTGGATAAGCTGAGCAAGGAAACTCACTTTATCCCTATCAAATCCATTTTTAAGTGTATAGATGTTGTTGAAAATTTTATGAAGGAATTTTTTAGATTGCATGGGTTACTGAAAACCATAATTTCAGACAGAGATATTAAGTTCACTTCAAGATTTTGGAAAAGCTTGTTTGCAGGTTTAGGAATGCAATTAACATTCAACATGGCCTACCATCCTCAAATAGATGGTCAAACCGAAAGAGTGAACAAAGTGTTGGAAGACATGTTGAGGATGCATGTCATGCACCAACCCAAGCAATGGGAGGAATATCTACCCCTAGTAGAGTTTTCCTATAAAAATGGTTATCATGAGTCACTAAAGATGAGCCCATTTGAGACTCTGTATGGAAGGAAATGTAAAGTTCCAATTAGTTTGGACAATTTAGTGGAAAAAATCACACTTGGAACAAAATTATTAAAATAATTGGACTAAGCAATGATTGGGATAAGGCATAATTTGAAGGTAGCTCATGATAGGAAAAAGAGTTACGTGGACAACAAGAGAACTCATAAATAATTCAATGTGGGAGATCATGTGTATCTTAGGGTGACACCCAAGAGGAGTTCCCTAAGGATGGAGACTTGTGCTAAGCTAACACCTCACTATTGTGGACAATTTGAAGTCTTGGAAAGAGTGGGACTAGTGGTGTATAGACTTTCCTTGCCACCTGTAGTTAGAGGTCATGCTGTGTTCCATGTATCTTTATTAAACAAATATGTTCATGATTCTAATAATGTTATTGAGTGGACTGTGATATAGGTGTTACCAGAGGGATAATTCCAACCAGAACCTCAACACATCTGGACATGAGAGAAACATTGCTTCGAAACTGAACCATCGTGTAGATCAGGGTGCAATGGAAGCACTTTGAAGCATATGAGGCTACTTAGGAACTTAAATATGCCATGAGGACTACATACCCATTTTTGTTTCCTGTATAAATTTTATATATATGGTGTCTTAAACACTGAGGATGGTGTTTGTTTAAAGGGGAGGGGAATGTAACACCTTGTTTACCCCCACAATTGTAATTATATTAAGATTTCATGTGATGTGATTATGAAGCATGTAATTATGTTTATAATTAATGAAAAACATCATACAACTAACTAATAAGGAAAAATCCTTGAGTACTGGCCATGATATCACAAGTGGGACTGGTGAGGTGGAACTGAGAAGTTTCAATAAGGAAAATAGGAAGCTTGCTCAACATTCAAAACTACACCTAGAAATATGAATACATTACATGCCAACATACCTATATTACATGAAACCACATGACCAATTATCGAGATTAGGATTGGTGGTTGAAGCAGTTATAACTGTTGACATATTTGGTGCTTGAAGAGGAAAATGGGTCAATTGAAAACATGATAGGATGACGTACCCAGATTTCCACTTTGAATTTGGGACCCTTATTGGAGGTTGCATATGATAGAATGCAATGATAATCCCAAGGACGGGTGGAATAAAATGTCAATGGTGGAAAACATCACAAATATTTTGGGAGAGGAGGATTGGAGAGTGTAACATAGTCACAACAAGGAGAATAGAAGATAGAACCAGTGTGCAGGTGCTCAAAAGATAGTTTTTTCATAGAGATCCATTGTAAATAGAGTGAGTTGTAGACTCACAAACATATGGTGTGATGAATCGAAAGACTCTTGCGCACAACTATGATTAACAAACTGGTTGGGAAGTTTTTCTCTGAGGAAAAAAAATCTTGCTCAAGGAAATTAATGGTCACCCTGGAATAGAGAAGACCTAGATCTGTGATGAATCGAAAGACTCTTGTGCACAACTATGATTAACAAACTGGTTGGGAATTTTTTCTTTGAGGAAAAAAAATCTTGCTCAAGGAAATTAATGGTCACCCTGGAATAGAGAAGACCTAGATCCAGACTGGAGCAATAGAGGGTCGCAACTTGGTATTTACTGGAAATAAACTAACACTGGTAAGTGGAGGTCACCGAGGAATTGTGTAGTAGAGAAGGGACTCCCTTGTGTAGAGGAAATCCAGTTCGGAAGGTGCCTGATAAACCCGTGGAGGTCCTAAGCTCAGTGGGAATATGGTAGTTTCTACTATTTCCAGTGGAGTGAAGGAGAGTAACATTATTGAACCATTTTATTATTTGGCATCCAACTAAATTAGTCCCCTTGTAGTATCATGTCTTGGCACGAGGGTGGTATGATGTAGAAAGACGTTGTGCAACATAACCTACAGTTGGGAGGAAAGGATTTTCTTTTCAGTTAGTCAACTGGTTAAATCCTTCACTGAATAGATAAGTTTTGTAACTTTTTGTGTCTAATGTGTTCTTGGTGATGTAGATATATGATTTATTGTTTATCTGTTGAATGTGAATACATGAAAGAATGGTTGAATTCCCGAGTAAAATGGAATATGTATGATAGTTTTCAATAACAAACAAGGTAAATGTGAATGATTAAGTGAGTGGTGTTAATATTGGGCATAACCTTGTGAAACCACAAGCCTTTGAATGGAAATATTGCAAGATATAAATATTCCCTGCGAGAATGGTAGCAAAGTGCGCTTGATCCCTTGGTGAGTACCTGTGTGGTTGTAGGAACCTTCGTTTTTCCCAAGGAAGTCTTGTTTTGAAATGGAAAGCTTGCAGGATATAAATATTCATTGGAAATTGGAAATGAAATGATCTAGTGCCTAGGAAGGTCTCTATGTAGTTTTATAGAGACTTAACCCAGAGAAATATCCTACTTTGAAATGGAAAGTTTTCATGATGCAAATCTTCAACCAGGGATTGAAGTGGAAGCATCTTAGTCGGCTTTAGAGTGAATGAGATTTCCCAATAAAGTTTGGTAAAACCCTAGTGAATGACCTTGAAGAGCCGAAGAAAGACCATAGTTAGAATAAGAAGGATTTATAGCCATAGAATCGATGTAGTGGAAATATCATAGCTGTTGGTTGGAAGACGAGGTCGTTGGAATGACTGAGTGTAAGATGGCAAGGGGATTTTGACAAGGAAGGCTTTGAGTCAACGAGAGTCGTAGATCTATCAGAGGGTGGGACAGTGAATCCTGGATTTTCGATGACTAATGTGAGAAGTGTAAGTCTATCAGAATATAAATGGTTAGAGACCTAAATGATGGTCTCGAAGTGAGTTCGATGACGAGGGAGTCCGAGGACCATAGATCTGTCAGAATGTATCCCGATGGATTATAGTTGTTGGATATATGGTGATCTTTTCGAAGAGGAATACCTAGATGTTGTTAACTTCCATGCAGTTGTGAAACCCTGAACCAATATTATCCATTGGATGAGGTGTAGCAAGGACTATAATATCCACCAAATGTCCCTTCAAAGAGTGTCAATTGGAATGATTTACGATACTTGGAGTGGGAGCAATCCGATGGTAAAGGACTTTGAGAGAGACATTGAACTGTGGATTTGAGAGTGGACATGCGATATAATATCTGTCGTGGATCAGCGATGGGTCCCACTCATTCACGCAAAGGAATGGAAATGTGATGGGTGATAATAATTGAGAAGGTAGAGGCACTGATACGATCATGGCCATTGTAGTTCGATTATGAGCGCCGTTGGATCTGTCAGAATGATCCATTAGAGGTAGGTCATAAAAAATGAAATCAATCCTTATGATTTGCTATTTTGATAAGTGAGAGTCCAAATTGTTGTTGATCATCGATCTGGAAGCAAGGAGTGGTCCTAGCCATACGATTATGCATGTGTAGGTCTCTAGTCATTGCAGTAAATCATTTAGAGGGATTTTATTGGCGGTTGAGAGACAAACAAGTAAGATTTAGCACAATAAATATTTTTATAGGAGAATTTGTCATGCATGTAGTGAGGAAGCGGAGGAGGAGAATTAAACTTGAGTACTTTCACGAGGAAAAGATGAAAAATTAAACATCCCGCCAGCCTAGGATAGTGTTAGGGGGTTAGGTGTGTTACATACCTCTATGGAAAAATGAAATGCCCCTACACTTGGTAAAACCTAGTTTAGCATTTGAAATTTGGGTTATTGAATTTGTGGGCCCATTCCCAAAGAGAGATAAATGAATAGTTGCAAAGTACATTATCACTGTAGTCAAATATCTAACAAAATGTGTGGAAGTAGAACCAATCGAGTCATGCAAAAAACAAACAACAAAAAAATTTATGTTTGAAAATACAGTAACAATATTTGGATGCCCCTTAACTATAATCAATGATCAGAGAACACAATTTGTCAATGGGACAATCCAAGTCCTGTTAAAAAATTTCATGATTGACCACAGAAAAATAACAACCTATCACCCCCAGGATAATGGTGCAGTTGAATCCTCCAATAAAACCCTTCACAATGGTCTAACAAAAATATATGGAATTGACATGGATGATTGGGATGATAAGGTCCCCGCAGTATTGTGGGCATATAGGAATACTTATAAAATGTCGATTGGGTAAAACGTAGAAAGGGTGGCACATGTTATGAGGTATGACCTTACCTTAAATACAAAACAAAACTTCTATCAATTAAATAATCAGGAAGAAGAAATAATGTTGGTCCTACAACATCAAGGAGTTCAAAAACAACGACAAAAAACATGGCATGATCGACACTTAAGGGAAAAAGACACAAAATCAGAAGATTTGGTACCAATGTATTATAGTTGTAAAAGGTAAACCTTGAAAAATTGAAACTACCTGGTTAGGACCATATGTTGTTGAAGATATCCGACCAACCAGAGTAGTCCAACTAAGAATCTTGCAAGGGCATCCATTTCAAAAATTGGTTAACGGGGCCCGAGTAAAAAAACAAAATACATAACCGTCATAATAGCTATTGGTAAAAACCTCTTCGAGGGTGCCAACAAATATCGAGTACGTCAAAAACCATTTGTGGCAGCCTAGGTCGAGTCGAAAGAAAAATACAAAAGAACATGAAGAAAAGAAAATAAAAGAAAGAAAGAAATCAAAATAAAGGAATTAACATAAGTAATAAAACAATCGGTTATGAAGAGTTAGGTAAAAAACTATTGAAAGGAAGGAAATTACTTAACAAACCATTATCGACCCGGAACCATTAAGAAGCACACCTTCAAAGCCAATGCATCAAATATGAAGAGAGAACAGAGTCCCTTGTCAACACAATGAATATAGATATAAGAAAAATGAAATCCTAAAGAAACCTCAACCCCAAAATAGAATATTAAACATATTCTAAATAAACAAGCAAGAGAATCAAGTAAGTGTGAAATTTCTAAGTCAAGTGAGTGCAAAATTCCTAAATCAAGTGAGCATGGATTCCTCAAATCAGGTGAGCATGAAAGATATAAATCAAACAAGCATGATCATCATCAATCCAATCAACATAAAACATATGAAATCATAAAAATAAATATAAGTAAAGTTGACAAAGGAAAAAAATTCGACCTAGTCGAACGGTTCGACCGAAGATCTCAGATCAATTGGAAGGACTGACCCGACCATAACACACAATTCAATCAAAAAATAAAATTCAACCAAGTCGGAAGAGCTCATCAAGAAAAAGAAACTGACCCAGTCGGAAGAATCAACCAATAGAAACATTCCGATGTTAATAAATCCCGACAGGACATGGACGACCGTCACCGTCGGTGCATCCATCCCCTCACATGAATACGTATTTACACAATTCATAAATAATGACACATGCAAAACCCAAATACTAATGCCCAAATTTAATTCACCTTTCAACTCCCCACTTATAAATATTGAGGATGCATATGAATTCACCACTCTACTTATTACTCTAGAGCATACGAGAGAACAAACCCACAAGGTCACAATCGAGCATTTGATATCAGTACTTCCAAATTCAACAACCTTTCTCGACCAAAATTAATATGTAAACATGCCAAGAATGAGAGGACACGTTCAATACACTTTAGTGGAGCCTGTTTCCGTCCTAATACACACTTGCAAACATGAGCTAAGTCTATCTCACTTAGTGTGTCCTTGGAGGCACAATGCCTAGGTTCACAGCCCACACTGTCACTTTGACCAGAACCTCTTCCATCTAGGCTCACTCCTAGGGAAGCCAAGTGGGGTAGTCTCTATTTTCTAGATTAGTTTTAGAGTTAAGTTCTAGGAGTTGATTTTAGTTTGTTAAGGTTTGGGGGGATTCTAACCTAAGATGCTAAGGCAACAATGCAAGATGCAAGGTTAGTATGTTAAGAAAACATTTTCCTAGGGCAACTAAGACTAGTGCCTAAGATTGGGCAAGGGGTCAACTAAATTTAAAGGGTGATTCATTACAAATATGATTACAAGATATACACAAGAATAATTGAATCAAATATTGAGTACAAGATTTACAAGTAAAGAATACTAAGATACAATAAGCAAGCTAACCACTTTAATGATTTGTGTGCAGGTTACAAGAAGATCAAATCATCATCACATTTATGAGATTACATCAACACATCATTATCATCAACACATCTACCAAGAAGAATTAGATATTTTAAGCACAAGTATTATGAAGATGACCCACTCTTAGTTATTCAACCCACAAAATGTTTTATATGATTAAGCCCAAGGTTAGATCATTAAAGGTTTCTTATGATCTTTAGATTTTAGTTACCTTTATTAAGTTTTCACCAAAGACTCCTCCTCCTATTTCCAAATGGCTGCTGGGTGCTCAAGATAGTGTAGCAACGAGGCTAACCCTAGATGTCATAGTCATCCCAAAGCATTGAGTTTTTACGGAAAGGACACTCCTTTGTGCCACGAGACCGTCCCCGGCCTATCACCGTCCGTTTCCCTCATCAATACCCTTTTTAGATGGTGAATATGGTGGTCTAAGGTACCCTAAAGAGTCTATTAAGTTGATATGTGAATTAGGTAGACTTTTAGGAGTGTTTTAAATATTTTATGACACTTTTAAAATGTGATTTAGTGACTTGGCCGAAACTCACTTCAGCCTAAAAGTGTTGATTGAGCTTATGAAATGAAAGACATTAACACATATATGCTATGTGAGAGAAAATCAATTAGTTGCACAAATAGATAGCTTGCAAAGTGAAGAAAGAAACTACAAGGGCAAGAACAACTTGCCAACCAAGAAATGAAGGACAATCACACTTATCTTATGATTAAGAGCATTTAGATATGAGCATTAAGTGTGAGAAATAAAAAGATTTAAGTGTTTGCCTACGCTATCAACTCATCAATGAGATTACCTCAAGCATGTGGAAAATGGCCTTAAAGATCATAGCATGAAGGAAAAACACCATTCACTTATTGAAAAACTTAAGCATTTAGAGTTATAGATCTAAGCATTTAAGAAAAAGATTTAAACTTTGAAGAGCTTTAAGCATGCAAGTAGATCTAATTAAGTTATTATGCCCAATAGGCTTAAGCTAAGGATTAACAATGTATGAGATCTAGATCTAGAATATTTTAGAACATTAAGCACTTAGATCACAATCACATATTAAAACCCTAACCTCACCACTTGGGGTATTCCTCTCCCAATAGGTAGGCAATTATTTATCTTGGTTAATCTTTAGAGGATATTGAGGAAAAGAGAGAGACAAGCAAACAAGAGAATGAAACAAGGGGAAAGACAAGAAGCAAACAAACAAGAAAACCAAGAAAACCAAAACCCTACCCCTCGTCTTAGGCTTGGGGGATGCCCAACATCAACCAAGCCCCACGTCTTAGCTCAAAAAGGCAAGAAAATGCAAAAAAAAATGAAAATCTATGCTAAGCCCTAGCTACCTCAAGGCTCACACGTGGGAGGAGGCTGTACCACTCCTTCTCCCACAACCATGAGCCACTAAAAGCAATAAAGAAGGAGAAGAAATGACCAAAAATGCTTAAAAATTGAAGAAGGAGGTTGAGAAATAGCTACCAATCCCTTTGGGGGGTCTTTGAGTGTTGTGTGGATGTCCTTGGGCAGCCAAACCCCTCTCAACCAGTTCTGAACCAAAAAAACTAGCAAGCTATGCTTGCTGGAAATGTTACACACAACAATACAAATGAAGAAAAACTTTTTCTTTTTAGGGCAAAAAATTTTTCTTGAGAAAATTTGATGAAAATTTATATTTTGGTGACCATAAAACTATGTTAATCTAGCTGAAAATAAGTATGGAATGAAAGAATATAGAGAATGAGCAATAGATAGAGAAAGAGGGGAGTTTATGTGAGTCTCAATGAAAGACTTTTCCTTAAGGCATTCCAAATGAAACCCTTGAAGTCAACCTACACGATCTAACACAATGTCATGCATACAATAGATAATATGGATGGTTAATCTAACAAGATGAAATACTCGCACCTTATCTAGTTAACCAACATATATAGATCTACAATACTACTCTTTGCAAGATCTACTCAAATAAAATACTTTACCTAAGATCTACCTATGCATCCATCATATTAAACCAAAACAATGTTACCTCATGTGTTGTAAGAACCAAAACACTTGTAGCTCTTCCCAAAATCCTCCAAAGTTTCTCCTTTATTATTACTCAATAAAGTGGATCTTGGAGAAATACTTACTCCAAAAACCTAAGAGCCAAAGAATGGAAATGATGGAACAATGAAAGAGAGAGAGAGTGAGAGTGAGAAATCAAATAACATAACATTAGCTCAAGATATGGTGAGTTGGGAGTGAGGAGAGGGATATATTTATACTTGGAGAGGCAAAATCACCCCTCTTGGATCAATGCCAAGTGTCCACCACCAAACAATAGAGTAGATCCCAAGGCTAGGGCACACCTCTTAGGGTTTAGATCTTAGATCTAGGGTGTAGAAAAGGTAGAAAATGTTGGGATCGAGAAAAAGGGGTGTGGGAGGCCTTTGGATTGATTCCAAGGAAGGTGAGAGGGTTCAAATAATTTTTTTAAAATTATTTGGGAAGTTTCTAGATGGAGGGGGGCACACTTCTCCTAGGAGGGTGCAACTTTTGGGGATGAGGGAAAGGATGGAGGGTGAGAGATGAGGGATAGGGTGTTGGGATGAGGCAAGGAGGGACATGGGGGTGAGGAGGAGCATACCACCAATGGGAGGATCCTCCCACCAATTAAAACAAATATGCCACGACTCTCTCCTAAAGGAGGGCGTAACTTCCCCCTAGGGCGTTAACTTTTGAAGAGGGTAAGAGGGGGAGAGGGTAGAAAAGGTTAGAAAAAGGTTGGGAGGTTAGGTTAGGATTAGGGAGTCTCTCTATAACTTAAATCCATCATTAAAAATCCTTTTAACTCATTATTACATTTTTACAATTTTTCCATGTTCGGACTTTAGCAATTAAAATTGTTGTTTTAGACTGACTGACACTCCAGGTGGACAAACCCATGGAAAAAGTTGTCCGACTGTGATGAAACTTGGTCCATGGATGTGGGGGGTGCTATTCCATTTATTTTGAGCACAAATACCCCTATCAAGAGTCCAAGGACCTAGTTTTTACAATTTTTGCTAAAAAATAATTAATTAATTAAATAATTAAACCTCCAAACTTAGGGAAATTTAATTAAAAAAATAATTAATTAAAAAAAAATATACTAGATTGATGGAATTCCATGAAACTTTCTAAGATGTCTTTCATGGTATTTTACAATGATTCCCTACAATAGTTACCAAAAGATAAGCCCACTAGAACACCGTTCACCACTTTGGAGGAATTATTGCAAGTGTGGGAAAAAATGAAGGGAAATCAATAAGGTTGAAAATCCCAATTGATAACCCGAGGATAAAAAACCCTCGGTGGAAGGAACTCTCCCAGTGAACCGATCCAAAGGTAACTGACCTAGACATGACTCATGCAGACCTATTACATTATTAACCCACGCCGGGGTGCGGAAATTCCTGTTACAAAAAGAAGTGTTGGGGCCAAACAATGCCCTGTAGAACCAAAGTCTTCGACAAATTTGCATCTGATGATGCATCTCTTCATGGCACATGGATTTGTCCACCTATGTTGGAGAGGCGGTCAACAAATCCAAGAACCAATTTTTGTTTCCGATGGAGGTACAACAATCAAGTCTGAAATTCGAATACACAATATTCTACAAGCTCGCATGGAAGAAATCAACTAGGAAAAACACTAACAAAACTTCATGGCATGGAGAATGGAGGATGACATTTGGAAAGAGAATAAAAAGTTTTTAGAAAAATATGGAATTCAACATTTCCTCAGAGCCCGGTAGATAGCAGATCTCTGGGGCTGGAAAGAAGAAGCAACAAAATTTATAATCATTTGGTACCATGGTGGGCACCTCTGTGTTGAATACCCAATTAGAATCATAGGGGGCCTAATACAATGAATAACATGGTTTCTACATGGGGAGAGTACAGTGTCAAAAATCCCTAATTCTGTCGATTGGATACAATATCTTACAAGGGGAATGTCTGCAAAGAATTCCAAAGGCATGCTCATCAACAAAGTTATAGAATTGCATGCCAAGTGGACCTACATTAATGTATCGTTGTGCTTCACTACCATAGGTAGGGAATCAAATTTGAATTTAACAATGTTGGAACTTATCAGTCAAATATTTCAAAATGTGTTGTGGTAAAGTCCCCCCTACGGACAAGTGAAACCCCCCTTGGATCAAGACCCCTCTTTGATCCAAGGCAAAAGGAAAAAAAATGGTGTACTACTTTCCCCCTAGACCTATTTAAACAATTAGAATGAGAAGATAAGGACACATGACTTACCTTTCTAAGTCAATTGTCCTCACTGCTCCAACCTTTTATCTTGATTTCCAGGCTCCTAGGTGTAAGAAAAGTCCTGCAAGGAACAAAACCAAACCTCCTTCTTCCACAATATATTGTTAAGCATAAACAAATCTATCTATGATGAATTACACAACAATAGACATACATATAGTGAACACATAGGCATGAGAGGAATAGGCCAAGTTATGTATTAATGGAAAGAAAATAACAATGAAGCACTTACGATCTCAATCTCAACATTGCAACAAATCTTCTAAGCTCTCATGTCTATCCCCTTGGGTCTCACACAATCATAATTATGATTCTCTCCATTCTCATCCTTTTCACTCAAGCATGGACTTCATTATATAGGAATTGAGGCATCGCAAAAATAGGATAGTTTCGAGGAGAGGATGTGTTCAAATGAGGATTTGTCTCAACCAACAAGATTGAACTTTCATTGAATAAGAGATAACTCAAACCAATCCCTTAACCAACTGAAAACCTTCGGAAACAACCTCACAAAACAAGGCATGATGGTTGCAACTAATGCATCGCCCCCCATAATTGTGCACATGGCGATGGACAAGGGATTATTTTTCCCTAAGAAACTCTTGGGGAATGGTGATCAAGGTTTTATCCCTCCTTTTATATGGGTAGGGGGGAAATGAAGCTCAATCAAGGCCAAAATCTCAAGGAAAAAGATGGTATTTCGACCTCCAACTGATAGGTTTCTTCTTCAAGGGAATATGACATACACTTCCTCATGGTGACAAAATTGTGACATTTAAGTGCGACACTTAGTAAAGTGAGACACTTATGTTTTCCACTTAGGTGCAACATTTGGGTGTATAATAGTTGTGACACTTGTGACATTTGGTAGTGCGACACTTAAGTGCGATATTTGGTAATGTGACATTTAGGTGTATAATAGTTGCGACATTTAGGTGTATAATAGTTGAGACACTTATGTGTGTAATATATGCCCCCTAAAGTGTGAGGTCAGAATAAAAGCTGATGGCTGAAACACTTTACAAAAATATGTATGTGAGGGTGCTGGAAAAGGAGAGTCAGGTGAAAGATGCAAATAAACATCAATAAGTATGTATGTATCATCCCCGAGGTAGGCATACCCATACTCAAAGCATGTCCAACCAATGCATTGCAGATCCTTGAAAAGCCTTGACTAAGGATATGGCCACCAAAGATACAATGTGGATCCATATATCCGTGACTCAATCAGGTCGTAGACATGAAAGAATACACATAGAGCTAAAATATGAAAAAACATAGCCACAAACCAATACAAAGTGGATCTATGTGAGAACATATATATAAGTAAGATTTCTAGCATGATGACCATACACGAATCTTCAGAGTACTCAAATAATATCCATCACAACCTGGGTGTTTGAGGAGTTCCTAGGGTCTTCGTCCTGATCATGAAATGGTACGATTCTAGCCATGTGAATAGATGTGTTGATGTAGAACATGGTAGAAACTAATTGATTGCCGATCATTTATGTATATCGTTAGCAAGTGCAAGGGAAATTACCAATGATGACAAGGACTACCAAGGTACCCTATTACATTCTAGTGAATGTGAATAAATGAGATAAAGTCAAACATTCACGGAATCATTATATCAGAGGTCAATGATGTAAACCTATTGTCGAAAGTGAAGAGACCTTCCATTGAGGCATGCAGGTTCCAAGGTACTAACTGGTTTCTAAGTTTAATTCCTAGATAATGTGTTGAAGTCGATAGGAATAGACTCATCGAAGGAGGGCCATGATGTCCCCCCCATCATCAATATGAAACTAACACATGGAGATGATAGATCATATGAGTATAAACTGACACAAGGATGAAGATTGGTAAAACTGCAGAGTGGTTGATTTGGTTTAGAAATCCCCTTGAACATTGTGAGGCATGACAAAAGAATTTGAAGCATTGACTCGATGAGAGATAGACCAAAACATAGTGCTATGATAACTGGGGCACTCTTTGGGTGAGCCGAAGGAGTATGATGACTCATAGGATTGGTATGACTCAGAGACAAACATATTACCCAACTGTAAGAAAATATGCAAACAAGTGCCATGTTCAAGGGAGACAACAAACAATTGCCATAATGCTTTCCAAAAATTGATCCACTTCCCTCAAGTTCCCCCCCACCATGAATGACGAGTACCTTTTTGTTTTTTAGCAAGCTTGAGGAGGACAAAAAATGCTCAGTATAGCTCATGTTTGATAAGTCCCTCATCACATGTTTAAAAAACCTGAAGAAGGAGGGGTTCGGTCCCATATGGGTCCTTCAATGTATAATTTTACGAGCCCGGAGAAGATAAAATCAGTGGTCTTTTCATGTTTAGAGAGACTGAAAATAACTTAAAGAAGACTCCAAGGGTGTTATTTTTCATAAATTTAGTCCCCTGAGTCCGAAAAAGTATAAAATAATACAAGGGATAACTCTTATAGCCATGGTTGACTAGAGTATTCCTTTTTCGTAATTAGTCCATCCAGTTTGAAAAAGGGTTAAACTTACACTGAATAGATTCCCTTTCAAATCATTTTAACGAGTGTGAAAGGAAACAATATCACTCGACAATATTTCCATGTTTAGAGAGTCTGAAAAGAGCTTAAAGGAGACTCTAAAGAGTTCCTTTTTCGTATAGTTTTTACGATCCAAAAAAAGTGATAAAAGTATACTCAGTAACTTATTCTCATGTATTTACAAGCACGAGAAAGAACAAAGAATAAGATCATATAGAGAGAATAAGTGGCATGCAACTAAGTTCCAATGAGTGGAATGACTCCTAAGTAGACCACTCACAATAACGTGTCTCTCTAGAGGGTAACTGCAAAATGGGAGCAACACGATGTGAATGACTAGCATCAATCATAATTGCAATGGCCATAAGCAAACAAGTAGAAATCATAACCATTAAGTATACAATAAGAGGTTTCCTTCATTTTTTAATGAGCTTGAAAAAGAGAATGAACTATGCTCGAAGTGTCTTTTTCATTTTCTAATGAGCTTAAAATAGAGAATGAAACTATGCTCGGGGTTGGTTTCATTTTTGAACAAGATTGAAACAAAGAATGAAACTGTGCTTGTAGTTGGTTTCATTTTTTAACAACCTTGAAACTGAGAATGAAACTATGCTCGTAGTTGTTTTATTTTTTTAACAAGCTTGAAACCGAGAATGAAACTGTGCTCAGAGTTGTTTTCATTTTTTTAATGAGCTTGAAACTGAAAATGAATTATTCTTGAAATTATACCCATTGATGGATTTATTCCCAACGTGATGTCCATAGGTTGGTACTTTGAGTGATACCCATTGGTGGGTTTGTTCCCAACATGATGTCCATAGGTTGGTATTTTTACCCTACCATGATCAGGAGAAGCTAGTGGCTTAACTCCAACATGATGTCCAGAGGTTGGAACCATAGAATAATACAAAGTGGATCTATGTGATAGCATAGATATCAATAAGATCGTCAACATTATGATCATACTGGAATCTTCATAGTACTCAAATAGTCTCCATCACAACCTGGGTGTCTGAGGAGTTCCCATGGTCTTCATCCATATCCCAAAATGGTACAATTCTATCCATGTGAATAGATTTCCCGATGTCGAACATGGTAGAAACTGTTTTATTACTGATCATCGATGTATATCGTTAACAAGTTCAAGGGAAATCACCAATGATGACAATGACTCCCAAGGCACCCTAATACATTCCAACGAATGTGAATAAATGATATGAATTCGAGCACTCGTGGAATCATTCGATCAAAGGCCAATGATGTAAAACTACTATCAAAAGTGAAGAGACCTGCCATTGAGGCATGTGGGTTCCAAGGTACTAACTAGTTTCTAATTTTGATTCTTGGATAATGTGTTGAAGTCGACAGGAATAGACTCATTGAAAGAGGGCCATGATGTTTACCCCATCATAGACACAAAACTGACATAAGGATATGATAGATAAAATCAAAGCAAACTGACATGAGGATGAAGATTGGTAACATTGTAGAGTGATTGATTTGGTTTAGAACTTCCCTTAAACATTGCGAGGCATGACAAAAGACTTGGAAGCATTGAATTAATGAGAGATAGAACAAAACATAGTGCGAAGATAAATGGGGCACTCTTCAGGTGGGATGAAGGAGTATGATGAATGACATGATTGGTATGACTAAGAGACAAGAAGATTACCCAAGTGTAAGACAAGATGAAAACATGTTCCATGTCCAAGGGAGACAACAAAAAACTTCCAGAATGCTTTCCAAAAACTGATCCACTTTCCTCAATTCCCCCCCCCACCATGAACGACGAGGACCTCTTTGTTTTTTAGTGAGATCGAGGAGGATAAAAAACGCTTTCTATAACTCATCTTTTATGAGTCCCTCATCACATGTTTAAAAAACCTGAAGGAGGGGTTTAGTCCCATACGGGTCCTTCAATGTATAGTTTTACGAGCCTAGATAAGATAAAATCGATAGTCTTTTCATGTTTAGAGAGTCGGAAAATAACTTAAAGAAGACTCAAAGGGTGTTGTTTATGGTAAATTTAGTCCCCCGAGTCCGAAAAGGTATAAACAATACAAGGGAGAACTCTTCTAGCCATGGTTGACTAGAGTATTCCTTTTTCGTAATTAGTCCATCCAGTCCAAAAAAAGGGTTAAACTTACACTGAATAGATGACCTTTCAAATCCTTTTAATGAGTGTGAAAGGAAACAAGCTCCCTAGATAATCTTTTAATGTTTAGAGAGATTGAAAAGAGATTAAAGGAGACTCCAAAGAGTTCCCTTTTCGTATAGTTTTTATGAGCCCGAAAAACTGATAAAAGTATAGTTGGTAACTTAATCTCATGTATTTACGAGCACGAGAAAGAAAAAATACTAAGCTCGTCTAGAGAGAACGAGTGGAATGCAACTAATTTCCAATGGGTGGAATCACTCCTAAGCAGACCACTCACAACAACGTGTCTCTCTAGAGGGTAGTTGTAAAATGGGAGTAGTGTGATGTGAACGACCAATGTCAAGAATAATTGCAATGGCCATAAGAAAAGTAGTAGAAATCACAACCATTAAGCAGGCAATAAGAGGTTTGCTTCAATTTTTAATGAGTTTGAAACAAAGAATGAACTATGCTCGAAGTATCTGCTTCATTTTTTAACGAGCTTAAAATAGAGAATGAAATTGTGCTTGGGGTTGGTTTCATTTTTAAACAAGATTGAAACAGAGAATGAAATTGTGGTTGGAGTTGGTTTCATTTTTTAACGATCCTGAAACTGAGAATGAAATTGTGCTTGAAGTTGGTTTCATTTTTTAACGAGCTTGAATATGAGAATGAAACTATGATTGGAGTTGGTTTCATTTTTTAATGAGCTTGAAACCAAAAATGAACTATGTTTGGAATTATACCCATTGATGGGTTTCTTCCCAATGCGATGTCCAAAGGTTGGTACTTTGAGTGATACCCATTGGTGGGTTTGTTCCCAACATGATGTCAAGAGGTTTGTATTTTTCCCCTAGCGTGATCAGGAGAATCTAGTGGCTTAACTCCAACATGATGTACAAAGGCTGGAGACATGCCCCCTAAGCTTCGTTTCATCTTCCGACTCTTCTTCTCCACCCGATTAGACTCTTGGCTACTAATATGAATAGGATCAACAAAGAGGGAGGAAGAAAGAGGATCAACTGGCACATGGGGAGGAAATGAAGGTTCAACTACAATATCTAGTGGAAGACTCGACTCACTTGGAGGGGAGTTTGTTTCATTTTTTAACGAGCTTGACACAAACAATGAATTATGCTCATAGTTATCCATTTCATTTTTTAATGAGCTTGACACAAAAAATGAACTATGCTCATCTTTATCTGTTTCATTTTTTAACGAGCTTGACACAAAATGTGAACTATGCTCATAGACCTTGACCACAACTTCCAATAGGTATTCATTAGATGGAAGAACAATGCTTTGGAAATAATTTGTGTCTAGAGACTCAATAGGGGTAACGAGGGAAAGATCAGACTCCAAAACCCCCATTGAAGGTTTCTCCATTTAAACTACCATTCCTGAGTATAAAGAAGTCAAGCATATAGTGAGAGGCTCCTTCTTATCAACAGTTCAAGGCATGGCACATGATACCACATAATTAACCTATGGCAGGGGGGATACCACTTTCATATAAGGAACATTCAAGGAAGTCAGATGGTCGATAGTCAGATCAGGACTAACAAACAAAATTTGGTCAATGGTCACAATGTTTCCATTATGAGGAAAATGCATCACTTGAAAGAGTGTGGACATGACAACTTTGATTACATAGACATAGTCCCACCCAAGGAGTAAATTTGAGTCCAGGGGCCCTTGGACCACCATAACATTGATATTGAAAATTTTCCCTCCTAAGGTGATGGGAAGTTGAGGAAGGATCCCTAAAGGTTCACTGGATCTTCTATTAAATGCCAACAAATGATGGGTAACCGACACAAGATGAGGGGAACCTAAATCTTGCCAACCAGTTGAGGATAGAATGCTAACAGAAGCACCTTCATCAATAATAGTGTGATGTACCATGATATTACTGTAAACCTACACTGTGATTTGGAAGGGTAGGTAAGAAGGAAGGAGAGGATCTGCTAGACTATTCCCTTGTCAAGAGGAATATGAAGACTTGACAGCAAAAACCTGAGCGGTAACCACTTCACTCTCCAAAGGAAAAGTGGGATCGACCGAGGATTGAATTGGACCAACCACTTCACCAACCAATGGTTGGTTGGGAGTGGAATCATAGGAAGCAACTGGAGGTTGTTGTTGGGAAACACCAATGTCTTCCAAAAATTGCGAAGCTTCATCCATATGAGGGAAAATGTAAGTGAGGTGCATTTCCACGCATAACCAACAAGGAATCCTGACTTTACCCTTTTTTCCCCCAACCTGATGATCACTGGTTGATGGGCTGTCACCAACATGACTTGTAGTGGTTGGCGACACAGGTTGTTGAGAACCCGAGAACCGCACTTCTAAGAAATTGGGAATATCAAGGAAATGATTAAGAAGGTGGTCACCCTTACAAATCCTGCAAGGGAATTTGGGTTTGCAAGCTATGTTGGTCAATTTTGTAACATTATCAACACTCACCACAGTGGCTGGATGATTTCCCCCTTTCTTATTTTGCTTCTTCTTGTTCTTCCTTTTCTTTTTCTTCTTAGCCTCTTTATTACTAGCTTCAAGGATTTCACCAGGCGAGGAAGAATAAAGGGAAGAAGACACGACGGGTGAAGAAGGTTCAACATGAGGTTGATGTACTTGTGGTGGAGAGCTTGCTTGGGGAGCAACAAGGGAATTCGAGACCAAAGGAGTGGAAAACGAACATACTATTAACCCCACAATGAAACCAGGAAGAGTCAATGTAGTGATGTATGGAGGACCAACATTTCCAAAAGAAGGAAAATCATAAGGTCCCCGTGAAAAGGGGTCCCTTGGTTGACAACCTCAGGAATTGTTGCCATGGAAGTGGATTCAACCTAAGGCTTGATTAACGTCAAAGAACACACACTATCAAAGTCCCTATAATTTAAGAGAAGGAAAATAAATCCCTTATAATAGGGATAAAGGAAGTAAGGATCTTCCAAAGACGGGAGATGAGGCCCTCGATCAAGAAACAAGCAACAATTGCAATAATCCTCACACAACAATCACTCAAGGTGCAAGTAAGAGCCTGTAGGAAAATACGCTCTAGGTTTGCTGAAGTGGATATTGAACATCTTTCACATGTACCACAAGGAACCTTCCTTGTAGAAGGAATCCCCCTTCCAGTCACCTATGTGGAATCCTATGAGAGGTTACTATGTTTACCAATTCACAATGAACGATTGGGGGGG
>JZKD02S1974250.1:372638-389233 GCA_000966675.3 Picea glauca | reverse complement strand
GAGATGAGGCCCTCGATCAAGAAACAAGCAACAATTGCAATAATCCTCACACAACAATCACTCAAGGTGCAAGTAAGAGCCTGTAGGAAAATACGCTCTAGGTTTGCTGAAGTGGTTATTGACCATCTTTCACAGGTACCACAAGAAACCTTCCTTGTAGAAGGAATCCCCCTTCCAGTCACCTGTGTGGAATCCTCTGAGGGGTTTCTCTGTTTCCCAATTCACAATGAACGATTGGGGGGGGGGGGGGGGGGGGGGGGGGTAGATGCGATAGTCAAGACTATTATGTGGGTATGGGAATGTCGAACAAAAATCCATGGCCCAAAAACTAAGAAGAAGTGGTGTTACCCCGAGGAGTTTCCACTCTTCAAAGCCCCAAACTTGCAATAGTCCCACTAGGCAAACAAAAGAGGGGAAATATTGATTGATCGCTTCACTTGACCTCGTGTTTGACTCCTGTGTGAGAGGATATTTCCTGACTAACGCTAATTTCTACTATTATATTTCTATCTCTCTAGTATTCTAGGGTTTTGTTCCTGTGTCCTTGAAGAGTTAACTCTTCACCCTACTATCAAGGCCCTAAAATCCTAGAATTGTTGGTTTGCTATCAAAGAAAACAAAGTATAATTGATTTTAGATTATATACCTCATTCCTTTTAATGGATGTTGTTTACTCAATACGGTGCACGAAGATAAAATTGATGGTGTTATGACTCGAGTCCAAAACCATGCATAAAGAATGAAATGCAAAAAATATTGTTTCAATGAATTCTATTTGAGGAAAGGATAGGAGCTCTTTTACTTCTTAATGCAAACAAATACCCAATACCAAGAAAATTTTGTTTTTCCTTTAACAAATGATAAATTAATATCCATGAAATCCCAAAATAGATGCAAGCTTCTTTAAAATGTGTACCAAAACATTCCACCTATGAAAGTAGGATGTACAACTTTTGTTTTCTTCTTTTGAAATTTAGATGAAAAATTGCAAAGAGAATCTTCTTTTTCTTTTTCTTTCAATAAGAATGAAAGGACTCAATGAAAATTGCAAAGAACCCAAAAGAAGATGAAGAAAATAAGCAACCAAAATTCATTCACAAAAAATCAACACTTGTTTAAACAAGAACCCAAAACACAAAGTAAAGGAAAAACCACTTTTTGAAACCTCAAAAAATCAAGTAGAAAAATAAAAAATGCAATGTTGCAACAAGTCCAAAGAGCTAAGTATTACACTCAAGGGATCAAAGGTTTTCCAAAGAGGATAAAAATGAGAGACTAAAAACCAAGGCTTAATGCAACCTAAGCAACCTCTAAATCAAAGAAAAGGATCCAAAAAACAAACAAGTAAAACACTTATAAGGTTTTGGAATCAATGTAACATAATTTTGAATACCTATAGCTAATGAGGATCAAAATACTCATGGTATGGACTGAGCCAAAGGATCATGTTGACCTAGGGAAGTCATGTGCATTTCATAGTTTGAAGGAATTGCAAATTCAAAAGAGGCAACAAAACATGTGATAATATCTAAACTTCAAATCCATAATCAAGCATGGAGGATTCTAATTTAAAGGTCTGAGAAAAAAAACTGATAGAAAGGAGGAAAAATAGGCTCCAAATTCGCCCAGAAAAAGGACTATCGCCCCTGTAACCATGCATACAAGGTGACAATTAGGGTTTCATTTCTCCCCAATACATTGATAGGGAGGGATAATCAGGGTTTCATCGCTCTATACTCCCTTAGAGGGGGGATATGAAGCCTATAAAGATGTGGAAAACAAAAACTTTACCCAAATTTGAGATAAGGTCAGGTGTTTGGCTAAGGGAGCTTTCCAATGTTGATGTGGTAAGGGAAGAGATCAAAGAAGAAGCATCAAAATAAAAAAGATCAATTAACAAGAAAGAATCAAAATTCTAGCAAATACCAAGGAAAGAATAAAGAGAATCCTCCCTAGTGGAGTCACCAATTTTCTGTTGTGGTAANACAAACTCGGTATGGAACAACCGATCGAGGAAACATACCCCTTGGAAACTTTCAAAAAATTGGTCAAGGCAATCATTGAGTCGAATCTTCAAAATAAACAAGAAATAAGTTGACTCAAGCAAGCAAATAAGAAAATGAAGTAGCAACACAGTCAAAATTTCAAAGCTAATCGACAGCAACAATCCTCCAAGTAGAGCACGAAAAATTCAAAGAAATTAGATAAACTCTAGAAGAAGTAACTAAGAAGGCAACCACACTAAACACTATGGTAAGAAACTAGCCATCTTACTTCGCCTCCACCTTCAGTAAATTGAGAGCTCAGAAGATAATTATTGAAGACTTAAGAAAAACAAAGAACATGACATTTGACTAAAAAATGAAGGTATCTATAGAAACCTAGATTACAAAAGTGAAAGAACTGGAGCTATAACTATCACAATAGGAAAGAGAGTGGTTTCGAGAAGGGAAGAAGACCTAGATGGAAACAGAAAACGCCATCAGTCATCTCGACCAAGTCATGGAAAAATACACCAAGTAGAGGAAAATTTTGACCCTGAGTCGACCTCGGTACAACATGCTTCTATAACAAACAATATGGATTTCCTAACACAGATGAAAACATTGGGTTTGGAGGCACACTATTCAATTGATGAGTGGCATATTTTTACCCAACACCTACATCGACTAGCCCCAAACATACATCAAACAACATTTGATATTTTATCTCAACAACCTGCACAACAACAATAGTCGGGTGCTGCTTCACCATACAAACAAAGGTTTAAATTTTTCAACCCAACTATGTCAGAGTCAAACTTTCCAACAACAAGTCATCAATTAGTGACCCTAGAACTTGCATTATAAGGAACAAATGAGTCTCATTTAGACAAAGGAGTGAAAACATTGGCTCCGAATGTACATATACACCAATGGCCTGAAACAATCCAAGAAGAAACAATTGACCAAATAGAGCAGTCAGAAGAACAGGTGCGGCTCAAAGGCACAAAAAGATAAAATAGTCGATGAATATATTCAATTTTGGCATTATATATTTATCCGTATAAATCGTATAAGTATAATATAAGTTCATCAAATGTGGATATGAAATTTTGAAGGACAGGTTGAATTCATCAACCGAGACCACAACTTTTGTTGCCCCACTCGACCAAAACGTTTTTTAAACAGGGTCGAGTTGGATGCCATTGTGACAAGACAGGTAGATCACATGAGCAGAAGTCACATTAAGAAGTACATAACTATGATCGACAACACCATTCCCTCCACTAGCAGCTGTGACAGACTCGTGCCAAAACCACCATAAAATGACCAAGGAGGGGGCATAAGAAATAAAATGGAAGCAAAGTCTACCTACATACGAACCAAGATGGAAGCCGTAAAAGTCGATCCATATGCATGGATATTTCCTCCAGGAGGAACTAAATTCTCTCATTGGCATGAGGAGCTTCACTTGTTTTCATAAAGGAGAGAAGGTCTCCCCTCCATCAATAGAGGGACGCCACAACACCAACGAGAAACTACGTAGTTCAATCTAACACACTTCTACACCATCTAGCCATCGACCGACTCCAACCCAGTTCTGAGAAAGGGGAGTCGTAGTTGTTTTCCTTCTGCATCAACAAGGGACTCGGGTCGAGAGGAAGAACCAAGTCATTCTTCCAGCCAACATACCACCAAAGTAGTTAGAATCATTTGGTGAGAGTGGTGATCGAACCAGGCTTTGAGACAAAACCCATTCTCCAGGAGAATGTTGATGGAGAGGAACTAGGAATTTCCTAACACCAACATTTCAAACCTCTTGGTTGGATAAACCAAGAAGAGGTGGGAATGTTTACCCTATTTTATAGCCTAAAATTAAACACATTAGACCCTAACAACATAGAAGTCTAAGCATTAATATTTTATTTATACTTTTTGTAATTGTTCAATTTTTATAAGTTTTTGCAACTATATGATTTTTATGTTTCTTTTTATACGCATGAGAAGTAAATCAAGCTAAGGTTGTTGCAAAATTAATAATACAATTGTAAAAAAAAAAGTTAAAGAAAAGAAATATAAATAAACTTTGTATTTTGAAAATATTTGATTTTGTCCCCGAGGTGTAGGGGAGTCGGTGATGGAGTGTACTCTTAAGGCACTCCGTGATGTTAAGTCACGGGTTCGAAACCTGCGGGGACAAAAAATCCAACCATATTAAGGGTTGGTATAAAAATAAATATAAACAAACTAAGGTTACTTAAATTAATGATTCTAAGAATATAGTAATGGTAGTGAAGCACAATGCACAAATCTGCATACCAAAACTTCTAATTTTTTTTCTTGAACTAGCTATTCGCTGCTCATTTTATTTCATGTGATAGGTGGTTTGGGTAGTTAGGTTTGATTTAGTTTATTTTTTTTTTCATGAACTAGCTATTCGCTGCTCATTTTATTTCATGTGATAGGTGGTCTAGGTAGTTAGGTTTGATTTAGTTTAAACATCTGAAGCCAATTGGGCTGAAATTGTCAAGATATTCCCATAAAATAAAATTAAAACTCGTTATGAAAATCTAGTTATTCCATTTCATTGTACATGTGTTGATCTCTGTATGCATCTTTAAGGGATAGTTGCATCTTTAAGGGATAGTGTTCCATGTCAGCTTGTGTATTGTTGGCTTTATTAGAAGATAGTAAATGTATTTTATAAGCCACAACTGCTGATAATCTTCTTTACTATACCCTGATCTAAATGCTTGAGAAGTAACTGGAGGTGTGTCATAGGTTAATTCAGTTCTTCTTTAATTTTCTCATCTGTAAACGGATAAGGCTTGCCCTCTAAACATAATTCTAATGGGTGTACAAAGGGTCTGTACTTTATTCATGCTATGAGTTATCAGGATAAAGACTATTCGTGAGATGACATCCCACATAATCGCTTACTTGATTCTTGAGATTCTGAAACTTGTCACTAATATATACATTTTTTAACCCAAATTCTGATGCAGTCTTGTTTCCTTGTGCAGTTCTTTTAGGCAGAAGATTGAAACAAAAACTTTGCAGGTGACCAAGAAATGAAGAGAAAGGAACCCTCCTATGAAATGAAAGCATTTAAAAAGCCCGATGAGAGAGTGATATTTGTAGACTTGATTTAATGGTTGGTGACAGGATCCTACCATCGTGAGTCTTTTGTATCATCAACTAAAAGCAATTTGGCTTTCATCCATTTTGTATTTGTATTTCCAGAAAATGAGTTGAGCATGATTTTCAACTGTATTCCAATCGGATTTCAAATACACTGTTAGATTCTTTTATATTCCTTTTGTTCTATTGTTCAAGTTTGCATTCTAACATGTAGTATCGGTCTCCTCAATTCTTATATCTTTGGCAGTACAGAGCTTATTCTTTCTAAGTAGTTGACATTAACTTTTCCTTCTGCATATCAGACACACGGATGAGAAACAGTTTCGCGTTGGTTAACTGTTCTAGGAAATGTTTTTTTTTTGGAATTTGGCGATATAAATTTATATGAATCACTATTTTTTGTTGTTCAAAATCCATTTCTGAAATGCAGAAATAAATTCAACATGTTGAAAAACTCCCAAAACACTTGGATTTTATAAAAATAATCACTTAAATCTAAGAATCCAACAATATCCCCTTAAAAAATCTTCATGTTAAACTCAAAACAATAAAAACAATATTCTAGAATCTCGATATTCTGGCGTACTTGTGTTTACAATAACGTAGTGTTTAACTGGATATAATTCTGCAGACAAAAGTTTAACTTCTTGGTGCAATTCTTCTCTAAGAGGGTTATCTTTAAACTTGTTTTTCTGAATCTCTTCAATGTGCTCCCTAGGTGTTGCCATCTCCCAGCAAATCCATTTGCTACGTGGAAGAATACAACTCAACAACAGTACGATTCTTCCCACTCGACCGTAAAATAACTCTCACAGGTATTCGTGCAACATGAGGAACATCCATGTTAATGTAAACAATAAAAGCATATTTTCCACCAAGTTCAAGTGTTACTAGAGCCAATATCTTCGATGCATTTTTCATGATGAACCACAGTAGATCCAACAAATATTACTTTGTCAACAGAAGAGGTAAGTGTTTGTTTCTCCAGATTCACCAAATCTTCTTTTTAACATTAAACCATTGCTTGATATTACAAATTACAATTTTAAGAAGAGTTAATTTCTCCCAAATAAATAAACTTTAAGAAGCACAACATTTGCTTACACATGGAATATATGCAGTTTCCCATGGCTCCAACATGTAGAAAAATGATTCTTTGGCAATTAATCAACATAGTCAAATAGAATATTTTGAGAAATCGCTCCATAGAGTAGCTTCAAAATTCAATTTAGTTTGTAGCCGTTGTTCTTCTCAGTGCAATGCAAGATAATTTTTTCATAGGCTCATGCATGAGGTGGCTCGAAGTACTTGTCCCCGTGGATAACACAACGTTCAATGTTGGCGTTGGGCCATGGCTTAAAGAAAAGTAATCATAATAACATGGTAAGATATACTAATATATCTATTCTTTAAAGACTTAGCATGGCATGGAATAACATATATGAAAAATGACATAACAAGGAAAAAGAGAGGCATGAAACATGGCTTGAAATGTGAATAGTAAGCGCAAAATATGACAGTGAGAGAAGTGAGAGAAGTGAGAGAATGGGCTGTATTATGTGATAGGTAGAAAGGTACGATAATTTTGGCCGGTACTATGTTGAACAACCTTAAAATGTACAGCGTATAAAACTTTGCAGAAATAAATGTAAAATAAAGGGGAGTCTGGAAACGCTTTGCCAGCCAAGTACTTTTAACCAAAATTACTCTTGACCAAAATGGTGGTCAATATAGAACATACTAAATTTTCTTGAAGGACTCAGACTGAATAAGCTCGACTTAATAAGTATAAAATATTTTCTACTCTTCTAAAATCACATCAAGAATTGCCTGAAAGAATCCAACAACATTAGCAAAGGAAACCGCAGAAGATCCAACAAAGTCATTAATTCTAAATATTCTCTTTCTCAGTTCAAAATTGTAATCTTTCTCTCTAAATTCTTGATCAATATAATAAACGCACCCTTCCCCTTGCTCGGGGTGAGCAAGAAATTGAGGAGGGGAAATGTTGTAGGGGCTAGTAGGCCCTGCTGACTAGACTCGGTAGTCGACCAAATGTAAGTCAATCGACTGTCTAAGTCGAGTATATGATTTGATCGAACAACGAGTTGGGTCGACCGACTGAGACAGTTAGGAAGTTGTCACTGCCGCATAACTGAATACACAAGTATATCTATGTGACTATGTAACTAAGGAAAGGGTTGGTCGTTGTTGTACATAATAAAGTGCATATTGTTGGTTCTTCCACTACTTTGTATCTGTTTCCATATATGTCTATGTGTGTATATATAGTGTTGTATCATATATACTGCTCTGTGCGATGAACTATTGGTAACACTCTTGTACTTTCCCCTATATTAAAACAAACACCTTGATGAAGAGGTTTTGGGGGAAGTTTGAATGCAAAGACTATGTAAAATGTTATGACACATCCATATATATATATATATATATATATATATATATATATATAACACATATAGGTAGGTTGATCTTATGGCACAACCATGAATCCAACATTTATTTTAGACATGGAGAGGGGTATTCAATAAAGTACCACTTAATGTCAATGGGGAATAACTTTAGTTCTCTCTTTCCATGAATAGTCTAAGGTCTTGCATTGCAATGCCTAGATCCTTAAATTCTCAACTTCAATGTCTAGGTCACAATATTGATGGAAATCTTGAGTACTTACAAGCAAGGAAACATCTTCAATAGTGAAATAGAACTCATTCTCAAAGTAGAGGGAGTAAAATTAGAGAATAATGAAGATGAGACAATTCATGAATAATAAGAAGTATGCATAAAAGTTGAAGGGTGGTTTGAATCTCCTTTAAAGAGACATAATATAAAATGACCACTAAGTGGACATAGTTTTAATGAAATTTTATATAGATACACAACATCTACTAGCTATGTTAATTATGATTTTGGTGTTGTTGATTACATTCATTCATCAAAGATGGGCTTCAAAAAATCCAATGTGAAAGTGACAAAGTGGGATGATGGATTAAAGAGACATTGGTATAAGGAGTAAATTGAGGAACCCAAAAGTAGTATGGCCAATGTGTGATAGTTAATAGGAATGTAAATGATTGGAAATTGTTGTTTTCATGTGGTGTTATAATTGATTCTTATGGCAATTACAAGGGTCCTAGAGCTACACATAAGCCAATTTCACATTATCATCTTATTAGGATATTGCTGGTAGAAACAATAGTGTGATTTCTAAGAATTGGAAAAATTTAGAGGAAGAAGAATACACGTGGGAGGACATGAGCACCATTTCGGTGGATTATGGGGGAGGAAATGAGAAAGTGAGGAAAGGTGTAATTCAATGGAATATCAAATGAAATTCTATATTTTTAAAATTGAGGCTATAGATAAAACACTTGTAATCTATAAATGGAATATTGTAGATGAGGCTAATCATCTATTGATTCATTGCCATTTACCCATAGTCTGATGGGTTGGTGGGGTTGAGCTAAAATCGATAAGCATTTGAATGATAAGGATTACAAGAATACATGAGAGATGAAGATAACTTGCATGATTATTTTCTCATGACTAAATTATTGAAGTATTTTAAGAAAAAATTCCCTCATGAAAAATAAGAACAATAAATATCCTATGTAGATGAAAGACTTTCTTTCTAGTGGAGAACAAAACGATTTTATTAAGGATCTTTTTAAGTAGTAAGAAAAACACAAAGTGCAATAGGTTAATTACTAAAGTAGTTGGTCTACTAGTGGTTGAAGTCAATAAGATGCTTAGCCATTATGTCATCTCAAGAAAATACAAATCTCAAGTTGTTGAGCATTCCACTAATAAGGATGATGAGACTACAATAGGGGTGGAATTACTAAAGTAGTTGGTCTACTAGTGGTTGAAGTCAATAAGATGCTTAGCCATTATGTCATCTCAAGAAAATACAAATCTCAAGTTGTTGAGCATTCCACTAATAAGGATGATGAGACTACAATAAGGATGGGAGATCGAGATGACTCAAATGATGAGGTTATTGTGATTAGATTGTTGAAGAGTAAGGAGAGGGAAATTGAGACTGGTGATTCCAATAGGAGGATCGAAAAAAAATAAATGTTGGATGATGAACTTGATGATGAACTTCTCAAAGGTCACTTAGTAGAGGGTAGATTAAAGAAACTTTCAAGTTCTAAAAGTGGCAAAGCTAGTGCTTTTAATAATGTAGATTGATTCCAAGTGAACTTTGACCTTTCAAATATATAGATTGGAAAGAGTTTAGGGAGCACATTGGATGATAAGCCATCTGGGATATCACATGATGTGAATGATAGTATTTTAGCTACTGAAAATCAAGTCAAATATACCAATGCCTTGCCATAAGCCAAGACGCTTTCAAGGAAAGAAAATTGAATAACTATAACTATAGAGCGTGGTTCTTTGTATACAAGTTATACAAATATGGGAGTTCTATATCTAAAGGAATATAGACTAAATTTTAAGGCTATTGCAGAAATTCTTCAAATTAACAACAAAAAACATAATGGAAATTGGAAGTTACATTTGCATGGGATTCCTACATTATAAATAGTGTAAGCCTTGGAATAGTGATTGGAAATGATTGAATATATTACTTCTATCCCATCTGGTATAATAAAAAATAATAAAAGAAATTTCTATATAGAGAAAGAATCTTTAGGATTATTATCCTTGTGAACATGGAGGTCATATGAACTTCAAGCCATAATAGGAGTTGCAGATCATGATCTCTATTGCCCCAATACATCCATCTCTTCTTAAATATCTTCTCTTCATTGAGCAATATTGTGATGTTGACAATCCAAACCTTGAAGTGGACACATACAAAAAAATAATATAATCAAAGGGATCACATTGAAAGTTATGGTTGATGTCATTAGGCTTTGTTATGAGAAAGGGGAAAGTCATTGGTTTTTTTCCAGTGTATTTCACATTTGTTATTCTTTGAGAAAGTTATTGAGTCCCATTTCTATTGATGAAAAGGCCAAGCAATACTAAAAGAAATTATAATCTAAGGTAATAGTGTCGCATGTGCTAATAGGTGAGGCCCTGAAGGACGTTACACTCTTCATTGGTTACTTGGAATTTCAAGCAATCATGACTGTAGAGGTGTTTTTAAAAATGAAAATAGGTCAATTTCAAATGATGCAGAGACAACAAAAAAACATAGACATATTTTTGAAGCCATTGTGAGCTTATTACCTCCAGAAAAGAAGAACCAACCTCCTGAATATTTTTGTCGAAGTTACAAAATACTACTACTGGGTTGGGGGAAGTGTTATGGGATTTCCCCCCCGTGACTTTGGGTCATGTCACATCAGAGATTGACCAAGTAAAATATAGAACCCTAACTCACACACAAGACTTGCAATGAAATAACCACTTTATCAGAGAGAGAAGAAAGTTTTACACCTTGTATCCTTATAGTCGGTGTAGTTACCTGCTCTCAACCCTGGTACTGCTCTTGACTCCTGCTCAAGTTAACCTGCAAACAAAGATCAAGAAAGTGCTGCAACATGGTAGTTATAGCATAAAATCATACAAGTAACTAATAGATAGATTAAAATATGAAGAATGATTAGACATACATAAACACATTGAATCAATACTACATAAGTATGGGGAAAAGAGAACTCTTTATTAACAACGATAAAAGAAGTAGTTACAACCTAACTCCAACCACCGACATTGCCTCAAAGCCAACCGCCCAAGTCCCTCCAAAAGGTCCTTAAAGCATCACTCAACAAGATTTCCCTTCCTTGGATGGCCCAATAAGGATATGAACACACCTTATGACCATATAGTGAAAATGAAGGAAGACTGGAACAAGGGTTCTAGGTTACAGGGATGCTACTCAGAGGATAGAAAGGAATAATGAGACTTGCAATTTCTTTAACGTAACTTTACACCTAGGTTTTCCTCCTCATCCATGCCCCCAAAGATTCTTTTATACACTCCTCAAGAGGTTAAGGAAGTTGAATTCCATTTGGTATGGGATTAGGGAGGTTGGGAAACGAGCTCAACTGAAAACCCCGCCAAAAAAATGGAATTATTTTATTTTTCACTTTTTTTGAGGGCATCCGCAGGTTGTACACTAGCAATGCATGAATGTCCATGTGTTGCACCAAGGAAACCCACATATATACATAAAAACATTTTTTTTTAAGTGATCCTAATGAGGAAACTTGGGATTTCAAGTTGCAAATCAAGGACAAGGGTTAGGCCATCTCACAATGCAAATGGTGTGGAAAATTGTGGTATAATAGATTCCCCCTAATGTGTGATGTTAGAAGGGAAACTGATGGCCGAAATAAATTATAACTATGAGAGGAAAGGATGCATTGAATTAGATCCAAATGAAGGTTCCCTAACAATTGATCCAAGAATAGAAACCATCAACATAGATCAAGTAAGAGTATTCTCTATCCAAAGTTGGGCATACCCATGCTCAAGAGTGATGTAAGCATGGCCAAAAAAAAAAATTACACTGTGGATCCATGGCATATATAAAAGTATGACTAATTTCCATGGCCACGAACAATACACAATGGATCCATGTGATATATATGAAGTAGCAAGCATGACCACAAGGAATACATAGTGGATCCATGTGAAATTAGATCATAGCCATGAATAGATACATAGTGGAGCTATGTCTCAAAATCAAAAGAAACGGATATTTGGGACCAATGGAGTGAACAAACTGATCCTCTACAAGTACCAATGTCTATGGGATGGTAAAATATATGTTAGATAGGAGCAAAAAATATGCGATGCTTGTACTTCACCCAAAATATTCAAAATGATCCGTCATGGTACGAGTATACACTATGTGAATAGATGTGTTGGGGTAGAACACAATGAGACACCATTTGATTACTGATCATTGATGTATAACGTTAACAAACACATGATAACCCATCGATAATGATAATGGGCATCAAGGTACTATGGTACAATCTAACAATTGTGAATAAATGAGTTGATGTCGAACACATGGTAGAATCTATCGAGCAAGGAACATTGATGTATTCCCATTTCCAATAGCGAGGGAACCTGCCACTGATGACTGTAAGCCTCAAGATACCAAATATGACTCTAGATCCCTGTCCTAGAGAAAGATGTGCTGAAGTCAATAGGAAGAGATCCGCTGGAAGGAAGGCACTAAGACATCATTCATCATCCAACACGAGGGGTAGAAGAAGGCCAAAGATTTGGAAGGACTCATATGAAGAGATTGTAAGTACCACAACGAGGTACGACTCCGACATACACCAGATGGAAATAGTGCATGGAAAAGAATCTCTGAATAGTATCCAATGATGAAGACTACTGACAAAGATGAGGAATCCACCAATGGGATCAAATGGAAACCAAGGTACCACATAAATCCCTATGTGTGATGATTGTTGTTGACGTCAAACACAAGGGAAACCACTCAGTCAACGATCAATTATGGTTTGTCATCTGCTGAGCACAAGGTCACCTATCAATAATGGAAATAGACCTAGGGTGATACTCTAGGTCATACTCTTAGAGAAATGTGTCAGAGTCAATAAGAGTAGATCCACTAGAAAGAAGTCAATGAAGACCTTCTATACTAGCATGAGTAAGATACATGAATACTTTTAATAATGAGATGGACTTGACGAACTCGGGAATGCTGACTTGAAAGGTCATAGATTTATTGCAGAATGGCCAACTCAAGATGAAAATCTCCTTGAACAAAAACACGACACATTATGTGACTTAGGCATCGTGACTATAAAATGGGATACATTTGTGATGCAGGGGGCATCCACAAACGCTCCATATGTTTGGAATAATAACCAACTGGGGGATATTGTTTTCAAAAACGAGAAAAAGTCTCATAAATCCATACTAAAACCAAAATGATGAGATATTGATTCAAGATTGTGCTTTGTTCAAGGGTGACAAGACTGCTACCAATAAAAGAGATAAATGCTTTCCCCCTCTTTTTGTTTTGTTTTGTTTTGTTTTTCTTTTCTTTTTCATATTATTAAATCCTAAAAAGGAATAAAAGAATGCTATACTACAGAGGAGGAAACAAGTGTCACGGGAAAAAAACTAGTTCCAAATTGCAAGGAACATACCTATGCTCAATGCAAGGAAGCATGTGCAGGATAAGGATAATCGGGGAATGTTTCCTCCAGGGTTAAGGTGTCAAGTCGCAAAGGCATAAAATGCAAGGCCAAAAATTGATAGGAATGCATAAATAATTGATTCATCAAGAGCAAGCTGAAGCTGACATTAGGCCTAAAAGAGCGAGCGGTTAACATGCAATTCAATTACAACTCAACACAATTGGGAATCCCTCAAAGTTGATTTAGACATAAAAAGATTGAGAGGAATTCATGAGGCTTCAACACAAGGACATGGTGGGACTAAAGAGGGCTTTTGAACCTATGGAGAAACTGCAACATGGGTGTAAAAAATGTCAGTAAGGTACTAACTAGGACACCCATGGAGAGGTAATATCTACCATCTGTAAGCGACACCTTTAATCAGCTGGAAAGGTACGATGTCACTAAAGAATGGGGTTGAACCTATGGAAAATATGTGTTCAGTAAAGATAAATGCATTATGAAAGCAAGATGAATCCTACATTATATGCCAATAAGGAATACAATCCTTGTTGAAGAGTCAAAAAAAAAATGTCATTGTGAGTAGCATATAATGTGGGGGAGTCCCATAGGTAATAGCCATAATAAGATTGAGTAAGAAAAATGAATTTCGAACGCAATGTCAGGGTGGTACTAAATAGGACTCCCAAACCTAATATAACTTGTAACATGAGCGCCAAAATACAAAAGGGATTCTAAACTAGGGCGCCCATGGAAGGTATGATCTACCATCAACGAAACGACATTCTTGAGCACACATAAAGGCTTTATCTCTTGTTAATGGGATTGACCCTGAGTTATGGTGACAATGGAAATTATTAATGCAAATATTGAAGATGTGTGAGACCTATTCTAAATGCCAGTTATATGAAAATATCACCTTCCATAGTCTTGAAAAAGATTCAGTCAATCGATAAAAAGACCAAAAGTACCCAGAATAAATCTCTATAACCTGCCATGGAAACCACAAAACTAAAATATAGCTTGACATTGGTTCAATTTATGGAAAAATAAGAAACCATGGAAAGTGGGTTTTCAAATATATATATATATATATATATATATATATAAGACAATTTTTACCATATTCCCATATCATTTTTACCATATTAACTAAAATTAACCAAATTTGGAGAAACCCTTGTAACTTCATTTGGATATCGTGGGAGCTTGGAGAAACTAAACCACACACCATCTGGACAAAGTAAGTGCTCAAATCATTCTTTTCATTTTCATCTATTCAACTTTTAATTTTCATGAAAAATTGAGGGATAACCCTCTCTTTTTCCTCACAACTCCRTGTTAAATTTTTAATTAAATAAAGTACCAAGGCAAGTGTTTCTCTTCCCTAGGCGCCTAAGGGGGAGAAAGTGCCTAATGTGGGTCCTAGTCAAATTAATTTGTGAGATGCAAGTTAAAAGATAACTTTATGACTAAAGTGAGGGTGAGTGAAGAGACACCAAATCTCAGCCACTCATCTAATCTAATCTCAACTGTTAGATTAGAAAACCCCTCACCTTCCCTCATGAGGTCGATTAGGGAAAGAGGGCGCACCCATTGTGGGTTGTTCAAGTATTCTTGTTGAGAGAACAAGAGAGAGCAAGAGAGAGGTCGAGCTGGAGAAGAAAGAGGCAGCATTTGCAAGGTTGGGTGCACATCGATCCCAAGGTAGCAAGCTAGCAAGCTAACACAGATTTCAAGACAAGGTACAACAATTAATGCAGACCGTACGATACAGATTTCTAGAGGCTGTACAATGATTTTTCATGCACAGAAATCAAGGGAGACAACAGAAGATTTTTTGAGAAGTTTGGCACACATCCCAAGGCTTTTGTACAGTCATTTATTGGCACAGAAATCGAGGTAACTGCTGTAATAAATTTCTGGGTTAAATTTCGTACAGTCTATACAGTTTTGGCATGAATTTCGAGGGCCATACAACACAATTTTCAAGGAGCTGTTCCTGCTGGGTTTTCCATACAGTCTTGGTAGAATTTTTGGGCACAAATTTTGAGACATTCTGTATAGCATTAATTGCTGGGACGACCGTACAGTGTACAGATTTCTGGTTCAGAAATCGAGGAGCAAAGCTACAGGAATGTATAAATAAGTTTGTGTAAATTTCTGAAGATGAATATGCTGTAAAAGATTTTTCTCAGAAGCCCATAAATAATAAAAAGCCCTCTCTCACTGGTTTTCCCCTTGTGGGTTTTTCCAGCGTCGAAGTTAGACCAAAAATTCTTGTGTTTAAATTTTCTGAGTTTTGCATACTACTGATATTTTATTTCTGCACTTAAAACGATGTTCATAATCCTCATGTTTCAGTTTTGAAGTTTATTTTCTGCTAAGTATTTAATTGCTGATGTAAAACTGGGTTTGGGCATTTAACATTGGCTGAAAAATCAGCGAGACTGAAACTGGGTTGGGGTCTGAAAAATTAACATGGTATCAGAGTTGAGTTGAAGAGAAGCAGAGATTTCAACAGATAGAAAATTGGGACAACAGTCACTTCACAGGGCAGATTTTTGAACTTGTCATTTTCAGTAGAAAAAGGGTCAATGGCAACTGGTTTGAGAGTTGAGGATAGACTTGATGGGGCATCAAATTTTGGTGCTTGGAAGGAGAGGATGATCTTACTTCTGCAAGAAAATGAGTTGTGGGATATTGTGGAGAATACCACTACTCATCCTGTTGTGGTACCTACTAATGCTACTGTTCTTGCAACCTATACTAAGAAGAGTATCAAGGCTAAGAGATTTATTCTTGATTTCATCAAGGATCATTTGATTCCTCACTTGATGGGGATGACACATGCCTATGAGATGTGGGAGTCTTTGACTAAATTGTACCAGAGTACAAATGAGAACCAAAAGATGGTTTTGAGGGAAAAACTAAAGAGCATAAAAATGACCAAGGCTGAAAATGTGGTCACATACCTTACTAGATTGACACAGGTGAGGGATGAGCTTGGAGCTGTGGGGGAAATCATAGTTGACAGTGATCTTGTGAGAACAACATTGAAAGGAGTCTCCAAACAATGGGCTATTTTTGTGGAGGGCATTGTAGCTAGGGAGAAACTTCCCGGTTGGGAACGTCTTTGGGATGACTTTGTTCAGGAGGAGACCCGGAGAGGTTATGTACATGGCAGTTCATCTACAGGTCATGAGGATGAGAATGTGGCTCTTGCTACCGCTAGCAAGAAGAAGTTCAGAAAGGGTCCAAAGGGAGGGCAGAAGCCCAAGGGTGAAGGGAAGAAAGACATGAGCAAAGTCAAGTGCTTTGCTTGCCATAAGTTTGGGCACTATGC
>JZKD02S1974250.1:327154-372008 GCA_000966675.3 Picea glauca | reverse complement strand
TGGGGTTTCAGAGAGGAAGAACATGGCCATTATTGGGGCTACGAGAGCCATGCTACATGATCAGGGGCTGCCACTATTTCTATGGGCTAAGGCATGCTACACTGCAGTCTATCTGCAGAACAGGAGTCCTCACAGGGCTATGGGGAGCATGAATCCTGAGGAGGCTTTCTCTGGGAAGAAGCCTGAGGTGGGGCACTTTCAGATTTTTGGGTGCATCACTTATTCATATGTCCCTTCTGAGAAGAGGACAAATATGGAGCCCATGGCAGAGAGATGGATCTTTTTTGGGTACAATGAGACTTCAAAGGCTTTCCGTATTTACCTTCCTTCCTTGAGGAAGACTGTCTTGAGGAGGGATGTTATATTTGAGGAGGAAAGAGCCTTTAGGAAGTCTAGAGGGATAGAGAGAGGTGAGAAGTCTTCATCTCAGATCCAGGTGAGCCTGCAACAGACTACAGTGACATAGAGTTTGGGACCACCAACTTCGGTGACTGCAGGTTCACAGGTGACAGGGCCACAGAGTTTAGGTTCACAGGCTACTGGTCCATAGGTTACTGGATCAAGTACTTTAGAGTCTACATTAGGATCATTGTCTTCAACAGATGGGGTTGAGCAGGGAGAGTCCCCTCCACATGACACTACTTCAGAGAGGAGGAAGCCCAAGTGGCTTCAGGACACTTTGAGGGAGGCATAGGGTTCAGTGGGGAATCCCAGACATGCAGTGAGGGAGAGTAAACCTCCCGAGAGGTTTTGTAGCTACATCGCAGTGGGGAGCAGTATTCGGGAGTCTGAGCCTTCGAGGAGGCCTCTAGTAGAAAGGTATGGAGAGATGACATGATGGAAGAGTACAATTCCATCATGAAGAACGATGTTTGGGAAGTTGTTCCTAGACCTGAGGGGAAGTCAGTGGTGACTTCCAGATGGCTCTACAAGCTAAAGCATGTTGCAGATGGAAGCATTGAGAAGTACAAAGCTTTATTTGTGGCTCAGGGGTTTTCACAGGTTGAGGGAGTTGACTATGATGAGACCTTTGCACTGGTTGCTTGATACACTTCGCTCAGGGCAGTGATCTCCATTGCAGCAGAGATGGGTTGAAAGATCCACCAGATGGATGTGAAGACCGCATTTCTGAATGGTCTTATTGAGGAGGAGGTGTATATTGAGTAGCCATTGGGTTTTGAGGTGCATGGGAGAGAGTCTCATGTGTGTAGACTGAAGAAGGCATTGTATGGGCTGAAACAAGCTCCCAGAGCTTGGTATTCGATGATAGATGCCTATTTGCAGCAGTTGGGTTTTGAGAAGAGTGAGGCGGATCCCAACCTATACTTCATTATGGTTGGAGAGGATCCTCTCATTCTTCTGCTATATGTGGATGATCTTTTCATTACAGGTGCAAAGAGACTCATCAACAACTGCAAGGAGAGCCTTGCTTAAGAGTTTGAGATGAATGACATTGGACTGATGCATTACTTTTTAGGATTGGAGGTTTGGCAGAAGCCTGGACACATCTTCCTGAGACAGGGGAAGTATGTATGTGACATTCTGAGCAGATTTTAGATGGGAGATTGTAGGCTCATGAACACTCCCATGATTACCAATTGGAAGAAGCTTCATTCTTTTGAGTCATTGTTGGTGGATTTCACTTTGTATCGTCAGTTTATCGGTTCATTGATGTATTTGGTCAATACCAGGACAGATATTTGTTTTTCTTTTAACACTCTCAACCAGTTCATGGTGGAGCCGAGGAGAGTGCACTGGGTGGCAATGAAACATGTGCTCAGGTATCTTTGTGGTACGATAGATTATGGTTTGGACTATCATTGAGGAGATAGAGTTCTTTTGGTTGGCTATACAGACTCGGATTGGGCAGGATGTGTCAGTGACAGGAAAAACACTCCAGGGTGCTACTTTGGATTGGGATCAACAGTTGTGTTTTGGTTCAGTCAGAAGAAGAAGTCAGTGGCTTTGAGTTCAACAGAGGCTGAGTATATGGCAGCTAGTCAGGCCAGTTGTGAGGCCCTTTGGCTTTGCAAGATGCTGGTGGGATTGTTCGATGTGTAGTTGAGGCCTACCGTGATTTACTGTGATAATCAGAGTTGCATTAAATTCTCGAAGAATCCAGTTTTTCATGATTGGTCTAAGCATATCGAGATTCAGTATCACTTCATCCGTGATTATGTTCAGAGAGGAGCTGTGGAGCTACAGTACATATCTACAGAGGAGTAGGTTGCAGACATACTCACCAAGGCATTGAACAGGGGCAAGTTTTTATTTTTCAGGGACAAGCTTGGAGTGGTGAGTAACACTTTCCTCGATATGAGGGAGTGTTAAATTTTTAATTAAATAAAGTACCAAGGCAAGTGTTTCTCTTCCCTAGGTGCCTAAGGGGGAGAAAGTGCCTAATGTGGGTCCTAGTCAAATTAATTTGTGAGATGCAAATTAAAAGATAAATTTATGACTAAAGTGAGGGTGAGTGAAGAGACACCAAATCTCAACCACTCATCTAATCTAATCTCAACCATTAGATTAGAAAACCCCTCACCTTCCCTCATGAGGTCGATTAGGGAAAGAGGGCGCACCCATTGTGGGTTGTTCAAGAATTCTTGTTGAGAGAACAAGAGAGAGAAAGAGAGAGGTCGAGCTGGAGAAGAAAGAGGCAACATTTGCAGAGCTAGGAACACATCCCAAGGCAGCAAGCTAGCACAGATTTCAAGACAAGGTACAACAATTAATGCAGACCATACGGTACAGATTTCTAGAGGCCATACAACCATTTTTCATGCACATAAATCAAGGGAGACAGTAGAATAATTTCTGAGAAGTTTGGAATGCATCCCAAGGCTACCGTAGAACCATTTATTGGCACATAAATCGAGGTAACTGCTGTAATAAATTTCTGGGTTAAATTTCATACAGTCCGTATAGTTTTGGCATGAATTTCAAGGGCCGTAAAACACAATTTTCAAGGAGCTGTTCCTGATGGGTTTTTCGTACAGTCTTGGTAGAATTTTTGGGCATGAATTTTGAGACATTCTGTACATCATTAATTGCTGGGACAGCCATATAGTGTATGGATTTCTGGTTCAGAAATCGAGGAGAAAAGCTACAGGAATGTATAGATAAGTTTGTGTAAATTTCTAAAGATGAATATGCTGCAAAATATTTTTCTCAGAAGCCCATAAATAATAAAAATCCCTCTCTCACTGGTTTTCCCCTTGTGGGTTTTTCCAGGGTTGAAGTTAGACCGAAAATTCTCGTGTTTAAATTTTCTGAGTTTTTCATATTGCTGATATTTTATTTCTACGCTTAAAACGATGTTCAGAATCCTCATGTTTCAGTTCTGAAGTTTATTTTGTGCTAAGTATTTAATTGCTAATGTAAAACTGGGTTTGGGCATTTAACATTGGTTGAAAAATTAGCGAGACTGAAACTAGGTTGGGGTCTGAAAAATTAACACTCTGTGCATCCGCCATTTGTCTGAAAGGGGCCTGCAGATGTCCACGTCTAGTAGAAACACCAGTCATGAATATTCACGCCTGTTATAAAAGTAGCCCGTGGATGCCCAAAATCCATTTGAAAAAATAAAAGTTTAACTCTCTTTCCTATGGATTATGAGCAAGGTGTTTTTTCATTGGAGGAAACGTGAGCATGAGTAAGTTGATCGTGTAATATTTGATGATGATGATGCAAAAGAAGTGCTCTGACAATGTGGCATGTATAATTTTTTCCAAATTGGCGGCATGTGATATCAAAAGAGATTACTCAACCTCCTTATTGATTACTAGCATCCTGATGCAAAGATATTCATGCTTGGTGGGCATCCCTTGATGATTAGAGTTGAGGACATCTACTTCATAACTAGGTTATCTCGTAGAGGTGAAGTGACCAACTTCACAACCCATGGAGGAGGTGGCCGGACCATTAATGATTACATAAATGAACACTGGAAGGATGGCACAGAAAAGATAGGCTCACAAGTGCCGATCAATCATATCACCGATTTGAGTCTCAAGGTGATATTATATACCATAGTGCACATCATGGGATCTAACTCTTTGCACTTGGCTTCTCGATCCCAAATGAAACATGGGGTTGATTTCTTAAAACCCACGATGTTTGACTAGAGAAATGTGATGCTGTCTTGCATGAAAACTCAGCTTCTTAACTACAAGTTACAAAAGAACAAGAAATTTGGATTTGGAAGCATCCTTTGTACATTCTTTTTCGAGAGGTTGCCAATGATGAGCCCAAGAGCTCATATATTCATAGGACACTTACGGATGTGGCCCACGATGGTACGATGGAATGAGTTTTTGGCCTGCTTAGGAGGAGGTCAATTATCCAACCCTTTATGACGATGACTTATTTGCTTGGTGGGAGAGTCAGGTTCCCTTTATTAAGGATTACCTATACACTGGGATCAACTTTTCGGGAGATCCTGATGTCATCATTATTTCTGGTGACGGGCTTCAGGATACAAGTAACCTTTCTTTTATGTTATTTGATTTTTATTTTTAGATTATATATTATATATACATATGAAGGGGAAAACATCTTATTTTTGGTGAGATCCATAATATTAACACATTCTCTTTAAATGTGCAGATAGAGCACCAATGATACCAACAAGCATTCCAATACATAGTCATTGAGGGAGAGAGAAATCTGGGCCCAACTACGATGCGGCGAGAACCTTATGGAGTGTGGGAAGGAACCTGGAGGCACTGGCATGCTCCATTCCAATGGCCACTTTAGATGACCTGCTCGTAGGGATGCAACATCATGTAGTAGGAGTACCCCAAACATGGGTCTGTTTATTTCGAAATTTAGAAAATGTCGTACTTTTCCATGATAGAGTTCACTGGCCTAAGGCCTAGACTTTTATGTGCTGAAAACACTATTTTTTACTTATAGACATTCAGTGCTAGTAGCCCAAATATTTTACTATGGACCTCTTTTTGGACACACACACACACACATATATCTTCCTTTTTGTGCATTATCTTTATATTCTACTTGCAAATGATTAAATATTTACATGTGTAAAATGTGTGTGCTTATGTTATGAATGTGACAAATTCCAATATAAAACGTAATTAGCATATGCATCAGTAGCTAGATTAACGTTCCTAGGAACATGTTCATAGGTAATAAACTTAAATGATCGTTCCAGAAGACTTACCCTAAGGAACCATCGTAACAAGACTGGATCACGAATACGGTATAGACCATTCAAATGTGACATAACAAATTGAGAATCCAAGAACATGAGAAGGTATTGAATACCATGTGACGAAGCATCTCACAAAAAATCTATGACAACACTATATTCAACAACATTATCTGTAGTTGCTCTGAGACAAACACCTCTAACATATACTAGTTTGTTAGTGGGCGAATAAATCACCTAGGTAGCGGAAGCCAAGTTCTGAGTGTGACTATTGACACCATATGCGAATCCAAAATAGATTAACGACTCCCTTGGCATTTGCCACACAATAGAAGCACATTAGTAAAAAATGCAAGGAAAAATGAAGAAACCTATACAAACCTATATACAACACTAAACAATAATTACAAAAGAAATAGTACTTGAGCCACTAGGCTCAAGTATAGTGCTTCTTAAGGTAGACCATATTTCTGGGCTCCGAAAACATGTTTCCCTCACAATTAGCTAACCCATAAGACCCTTTTTCCGACACCCGTCGCATGATGTATGGACCGTGCCACATGGGGTTAAACTTGCCTACCCCCAGGGCATCATTGTCCTGGCCGTAGACTAACACAAGGTCTCCTTTGAAAAATATCCTTGGGTGGACAGAATTTTCATACTGAGACTTGAAGCATTTCTTATGTGCTTCATTTTCTAAAGCTACATCTCAACATTGCTTGTCAAGATGTTCAAGATAAACGAGGCATTCTTCAAGTTGTGTCACCTCGGGTAAGAGTTCGACAACAATTTTAAGGAATGGATTTCACATTCAATGGGAAAAATTGCTTATACTCCATGAACAAGTTGAAAAGGAAAGAATCTTGCTGCAATTTTGACTGAGGTTCGGTAAGCCCACAACACCGGGTATAAAATCAAATGCCAATTTGACATGGCCGAGTTAACCATCCTCTTTAATATAGTTTTTAAGGATTTGTTAATGGCTTCGACCTGACCGTTATCTTGAGGATAGTAAGGAGATGAGTGGTCCTATCTAAAACCTTGTTTTGATGCTAATTCATACATCCTACGGTTGTAGAAGTGACCACCATGATCAATGAAAATCTCTCTCGGAACCCCAAACCTAGCGATGACCTGATTGAACATAATGAATGTTGTGGTTTCACCATCATTAACAATTGTTGGCATGGATTCTACCCACTTTGTAAAGTATTCAATGACCGCTATAATGTATCGATGCCCCCTAAATGAGGTTGGGTGGTATGTCATGAAATCTACCCCCAACTTGGTGAAGGGGCCAACAACGATGACGAGAAATATAGGAGCATGCATCTTCTTTGTAAAAATTTGGCAAGGATGACATTTCTTGACCACTTATATGTAATCCTTAAAGATCGTAGGCCATAAATAACTGGCATGAAAAACATTCTGGGTTGTTTCCAACCCGGATAAGTGACCGCCACATGATCCACCATGGAAGTCATTTAAAACAACCTCTGCTTCCTCATGAGTGAGGTAGCGATGAATAATTGATTCTACCCCTTGTCGATACATATTGTTGGCGATAATACGATAGTTCTTTGCTAGATGACGAATATTTCATTGCTCATCCCATGTAAAATGTGGAGGGAACTTCAGAGTCTGGAGATATATAAGAATATTTTTGTACCAAGGATCAGACGAAGAGATGAGGAAGATATGCTCATCTGGGAAAGAGAGGATTACTTAACTCTCCTCATTATCTACTGGGAAATATGAGATCAACTCGGTGAAGACTAAATATTTCTTGGATTTCGCCGACCCAAAATACAAATCAAACTCTTGAAGCATAACAATCCAGTTGTTACACTTCCAACCAATAATTTTCCGATTCAAGACATACTGAAAGGGATTAAGGTCGGCGATGACAGTTGTCTTTTGCAACAAAATGTAATGTCAAATTCGTTGAACAACATGAAATGATGCTAAGGCTAGTTTCTCGATGTACGAGTACTTAACTTCAGGGCCCAACAAAGCATGACTTAAATAGTATATGACATGCTCTTGGATCTCATCCTCCTCCTGAACTAAGAGCATGCCAATTGACGATTCAAATGATGCCAGATACAATAGGAAATATCGATTATAATATGGGGGACTCAATAAAGGATTAAAAACCAACACTTTCCTTAATGCATCAAACAAACATCTTTCTTCCTCGTCCCAATAAAATGGAACCCCCTTTTTCAAAAGACGCATGAATCCTTTCTTAATATTGGCATAGTTAGGTACAAAGTGTCGAAGACAATTCGCCTTTCCTTGTAGACTTCGAAGCTGATGAATTGTGCGGGGGAGAGGAAACTAAGTGATTTCCTCTAATTTGAAAGGGTCAACCATGATCCCTTTAGTTGAAACTATAAAACCCAAAAGATGTTCTGAAGTCGTGCAAAAAATACATTTATGCAGATTTAAATGGATTCGATAGTGACAAAATCTCTAGAAGACTAGGTGGAGGTGTAACGAAAGATGAGATCTCTTGCGAGAATGAGCTGTGAGATCATCCAAATAAGCCTCCACTATACACTTCAGGTAATGGAAAGAAAAAATCATGGCCCACTGAAAAATAGCTCCAACGTTTTTAAGGCCAAAGGGAATCTTCTTGTATGCGAAGGTTCCTCAAGGAAAAATGAAAGTTGTCTTATGTTGGTCTTTCAGTTGAATCTCGATATGGTTATACATCGAAAAACCATCCATGAACGAAAAAATCTCGCTCCCTACGCATTCATCGAGAATCTGATCGATGAATGGCGTAGGGAAGTTATATTTTGGAAATGCTTTATTCAATTCCCTAAAACCCATACACACTCGAATTGTACCCTGTTTCTTATCGACCGAAACTAGGTTGGACACCCATTCTGTCAAAGGCACTGGGTAAATAAAGTCATCTTTGAGTAGCTTCTCCACCTCAACTTTAATTGCTACTACTTTCCTTGGATTCACTAGTCACAAATTTTGTCGAACATGTTTCGTGTTCTCATAGGTTCGAATCTCATGTTGAATGATTTAAGGATCTATGCCAATAATTTCCTAGTATGACCAAGTGAAAACATCTCTAAATTCCTTAAAAAGTGTCGTGTACTTACAAATTTCATATTTGAAAGCGTTATGCTTGAATAAAGACATTTTCAACAACATCAGGGGTATTAGAAATGTTAATGGGAATGATTTCCGATATATTCGCCATATTTACTTCGGCATAGACACCATTCCTAGCTAAGGGATTTACTGTCCAATCAATAGTCCTACTCACTGTTGACTTGAATTCTCCATTTTCCACATGATTAATCTCAGGGAGTAAATACGATCTATGATGCATATCCTCTTATGGCATTTAAGCTCTAGTCATTGCCTCAATAATAGATTCGTTTGAAGGAAAGATGGTGTCAAGAAAGTCCTGGGAATTTGAAGATTTCTAAGCCCAAATAGGCTCTGAAAAATATCGTCCTCCTCCATCAAAGAAGGAGCTTGATTTGGGTCTGTAGTGGCTTGCTGTATTGCTTGATAAGAGAATTCTGCTACAGACAGTGGCATAGACATCCCAGCATGTGTGTGGCCCTCAATCGAATCAGACGATGATGGTAACACCCATGGATCTCATAGATATGATGCTTTGAAAGAAATGACTCTTATAACAAGAGTCAGGGGACTCGAATTTTGGTAGTTGACTGGGGTGGCACAAATGTAGGACACTGGTGATGGAAAACTAAAGGTACCCATAAGCGATAGATACATTCCAACACTGATGCTCTCAGTGGTTGACTGAGAATTTTCAATACATAGAATTGTGGATCCTTGATTCGATGTAGAGCTAGAATGATTGAAATCCATCTGATCGATAGTCACAGTCCTTCCCTTGTGGGGAAAGCATAAAATTTGAAATAGCGATGAGAAGACAACTGTCATCATGTAAGTCCAACTCCTTCCCAATAGGAAGTTATAGTTGAGTGGTGCATCGACTACATGTACTTCTACTGAAATGGAATTTCCTCCTAACTAGACCAAAAAAGAGGAAATAATCCCATGTGGCCTAAATTATCGCCTATCGAATGCAGTCAACAAAGTGGGAGAAGGTGAGAGTTATGGAGAGCCGATAGCTTTTCATCAAGACAAATACATGACACATGTAGAAGCTCCCTCATCAACAATGGTCCTCCTAATGATTTGTTTTGTGTAAATGATATCAATTTGGAAGGGTACATGATAAGGAAGGCATGGCTTCACATCAACAAATTCTAACTTCATAGTGAGTGGGATGGAAGAATTTTTCGCTTCGCTTGCGTATAACAACATGGTGCATTTCATCGGGAAAATCTAAAGCACTTCAAGAGAAGACATCGCACATGGAATTTGAGCTAAATGATCAACAATAAAGTACTTAGGTGAAACTCTTGCGTTAGTGTTGTGTAATTCTCTTTTGTACACACCTTTCTTTATGCGTGTCATCGTATCCTTATCAGGTCTCTCTATGTGAAGAGGTCCCTAAGGATTGGAAGTCTCTTTTCCTTTTGTTGTCGACTTTGGATTACTATAATCACGAGACCTGACTGAAAAATCTACCTCCTCTTCTTTTAACTTCGAAGAATTAACCATGTTAATGAACAAGATATATACGTCTGACAAAGGTGCACTAGAAGTGCCCTCTTGTGAATTGAAAGTGGAAGTGACAACCTGCATAATTTTCCCTTGCGGAAACATATTTTGTGATACATCAGATTGTTGTTGTTGTAGAAACTTTATCAAGCATTGGGCCTCTTCCATCTTGGGAAATTGATGAGTAAAGTGATCATCCCCACAAATATTTCATGGAACTTCACTTTTCTCTTTTCACCCTTTTCCACCTCATCATTCTTGTTAGGATTTTTCTCGTTGCCCCCATTACCCTTCTTTCCTTTTCCTTTATTTTTCTCTCTGGGTTGCTAAGGACCCTTCTGAGTCTTCGATTGCACAATATTTACATTCGAGGATTGGGTTGTGGGGGTGGTCGAGCAAGAGGCCGGATTCGCTGCAGTTTGTTGAATTGACAACTGCTGCATCTGGTTAGAAACCAGATCTGCGACTTTTCTTTGAGAGGAACCAACAATGCCATTGACATGTGGTCCTGACTTTGGTTTTGCTAAGTCGAGGGTTGATTAAGGTGCGTTAGGCATTATCTTGTAGAGCATTCCATATTGAGAGTAAATCAATTCCAATTGTTGTGCCCTAAATATCGCCTGCTCCTTTGAGAACACCCATGAAGTGGCCACATCCTTAGAAATTTAAGGAAGCAACAACTTCAAGAACCATTCTAAGAGAAATTCTAGTGGAACTATGGCTTTAATAAAGATCTTCTATCTCCTCCATTCCAAAATATGACCAAAAATGTGCGTAGCATTGTCTTGTTCAAAGTTGGCCAAAATCTCTGTACTGACATTGTACCAAAAAAGGAGTTGGAAGTGGTTTATAAAAGCCATGGCAATGTCGCCAAATGTCACATACTTTGACCTTTCCATTTCTATATACCATTTCGTAGTGACCCCAATGAGAGTACACTAGAATAGACGTAACTGAATCAAGTCATCATTTAAAGAATTGGATGATGAGCGTAAATGAAACATCGTTACATGGTATTGTGGATCTTCACCACTTTTCCCTTTGAACTTTGGGATGTCCGGTGGTAGTTTGGTGGGAACCGCAGGCCAACTTGGGTTGTGATGAATCAGTTCGTCCATTAACTTACACAATTCCAACAAATGGAGAGTTTCCAGAAAAGGTGTCCTGGGTTGCATCATCAACTGATTAGAAGCTTGAAAATAGGGTCTTGGATTGTAATTGGCACCAGGTTGCTAGTAAGAGTTTTTTGATGAACTAAATCTTTGGGTAAAACCTTGTTGACTCTGGTTAAATGAAGGATAACCTCCACCCATCTGATTCCTGGATAGAAGAACAAAGTTTCCCCCTGCTTGACCACTTTGCGAAGGAACTGATCCTTGCATGGGGTTATACTATCCGAGAAAGGGGATTCCCTCTGACAAAATTCCTAGCAAAGGGAAGGACCCTTGCATGGGATTCCATTGAGCTTGGAAGGGGTTTCCCCTTACCGACATTTCATATGCATTGAAAGGATTACTCGTGAATCCATCGTATAATGTGAACATAGTGGAAGTTGAAGGCATGCTAGCGACACTCGTGGAAATTCCCCAGCCTTCGAAAGGGTTAGGACCGAAGGATGGGAAATTCCCACTCCCAACAGATGGAAATGATGGAGGAATGTGACCTCCACCCCAAGGGATTTCTTGGCAGGGAATTGAAGAATTCCTTGCACCAATGTTAGAAACTTGGGACGTTGGTTGGAAACCATCCAATGCATTGAGCATGCCCATTGATGGCATATTGAACGAAAAAGTGTTTGATGTAGACGACAATGACATGGCTCCACTTATGGAAAGAGAAGAACCAACAACCAGTGGAGCAGTGATGTTGATCGGTGCAACTATGGTGGAATTAACCACACTAGTCATTATGTTGGACAGAACAGAAGGAAAGATCCATCCCACTGGTGACTATTGTCGAAGTGGGATTTGTAGAGACTCCTGACCCAGACACTTGCAAAGTGTCTTCCATAGTGACCCAGTGGATAGGTCGACTATAAGTAAAGTCTGATCTAGGAGGGGGAAATTGCACCATAAGTCATGAGAAAGTTCCAGTTAGCAGAGGGTTATAAGATGGAGCGCATTCTTCAACTCCGATATATTCAATTATTACAACCTCCAGTTCCGAGGCATTAATATTTGAGGGATCTGTAGTTGTGATCTTGACTGGACCAGTCAGTACAAAAGAACCATATTGATTAATACGACGCCTTAGTGGAGGCAAGGGAGAATTGTTTCTAATTTCCTCCTCAAGAGGCAGACCTTGAATTCTCCTCAATCTATAAGGTGGTTAGTAAGACACTTTAAGTTGTCAACTCTCGAGTGACCATGTACACGCCTATCTAAGAAATTCTACAATCATCTACACATAACTAGAAAAATCCTAAAAGGAAGCAAACAGACAAAAATGACCTTGCTAATATCTCAACTTAGGTGGATTAGGTCCTAAGATCACAACAGTCACAAGGTAGGGTAAGGACCTTCTGGACGAAGGAGCATGTTGATTAAGTCCTATGGACCAATGAACGAAGGAATGATAAACGATTATCCCAACCTCTACTAAACAACCTTATCTGGTGCAAGTACCCATGCTTCGCGGGGCACCCTCCAACAATACTGAAAAGTGTGATGTGAAATCCATCCCAGGTACCATGAAAAATCCCTGTAGTCATCTATGAGATCCCTAGGAATGACCATTAAGGTCACTAACTCACAGTCAACATCCGAGGGTATAGTCAATAGTCAGGATCGAACGTATGGGTAGGGTAGCTAAGCTCAAAGCCTCGAAAGCACCACCTATCATGAGGTATGGGTACCAATGAAACCCCCAATATATGATCTCTTTGGTATGCTCAGCTAAGCTCTGGAGGGGTGTCTCCATGACTCTCCTTCACGCGACCTCATGTTTATCTCCTGTGTTAGAGGAGGCTCCTGACTATACTTATAGGATAGTTGGATTTAGTCTCTCCCTAACTCGGACTCCTATGTTTGTTTTATGGCCTTGGAGAAATTTACTCTCCAACCTAAACCAAGGCCCTAGCATGTAACTAGTCTATTCACCCTACAAAATGAAATTTTCTAATAAATTTTATTGGGCGTTCATTTTATGGGGATTTTTATTACTAACAAGGTGCAGATGAAACTTATGTGATGTTTTGATAGACTCAGAGAAAACACTTTAAGAACATAAATAAAAATTGAAACGCGGTTTCTTCACTGAAAATAAGAAGTGTTAATCAACGCTTTAGAAAAACAAAATCTTTTCTTTTGTAATTTTGCAAATGAAATCAATATACGTTTGAATGTATGAAATATGTTTAAAATACTGTGCACTGCATCCCTAGAATGCTTTGTAAACAATCATGCAGAACAAAGAAAAAGAACTTGACACATTGAACTTCATTTCTTTTGAACAAGGATAATTTTAACCGAAGGAACCACCTATCAAAACAAATAAAAAGAATGCATCCCTGAGTACTAGCAAACAATTTATTTTCTTGATAAATTTAAAGGAAAAGGAAATAAGGAAAGAAAACTAGCAACCAAGCAATTTTATTTATTTATTTATTTTTTCCATTAAAAAGAAATGAACAGGAAGCTAAGCAAGAAAAAAATTCTTTTTCTTTTTAAAGACAAAAAGGAGAAAGGAAAATAAGAGGAAAGGAAACATTATATAACCACCAACAAGGGAATCAATCTAGAAATCAACCCTATGTACAACTGATCCTTTAACTGACCTTTACCACCCTAAAACTCAAATACTAGCTTACAAGCAAGCAATAGTTTTCATAGACTGTAACCAACGATCCAGAGCATCAAAAAACTCAGGGGACTAAGTAAATACTGAAAAACCAAATAAGACCAACTAACTCTAAGCAAAAGACTCAAAATTTCAAGCCAAATACACAGGTCCATGACTGTGTTAACTACAACTCCAAGCCAACTGCCTAGGTTCTTCCAAAAGGTCCTTCAAACATCAATCAACAATATTTCCCTTCCTTGGATGGCCCAATAAGGATATGAACACACCGTATGAAGATATAGTGAAAAGGAAGGAAATATGCAACAAGGGTTCCAAGTTATAGGGATGCTACTTAGAGGATATAAAGGAATAGGGAGACTTGCAATTTCTTCAACATAACTTTGGATCTAGGTTGTCCTCGTCATCCATAACCCAAAAGGTGCTTTTATACCCTCCTCAAGAGTTTAAGGAGGTTTGATTTCGTTTGGTACGGGCTTAGGGAGGTTGGAAAACAATCCCAATCAAAAACCCCACCTGAAAATGTGGAATTATTTTATTTTTCACATTTTTTTAGGGCATCCGCGGGTTGTAAACTAGTAAGGTGCGGATTTCCACGTGTTGCACCAAGGAAACCTGTAGATATACATAAAAACTTAGTTTTTAAAGTGATCCTGATGAGGAAACTTGGGATTTCAAGTTGCAAGTTAGGGACAGGGATTAGGCCATCTCACAATGAAAACGGTGTGGAAAATTCTGGTATAACAGGAAAAAAATTATTCTGAAATAGAACTTGCAAAGACGATAGGCATCTAGGTAGAATAATATTCACTTAATTACCTATTGATTCCATTTTCATCACAATGAAATGATTCTTTACATGATGTATATCTTGTACAATGCACGTTGGATCATTTACTAATGCAATATAAGAGTCGTCAAAGTAGTCCACAGAGAGTAAAATTGTCTTACAAGAGGTAAAGAACTTAACACTTGCCCTAGATGTTGGATACATTGTTTTTCCTTCCTTTGCACATAGTGTGACTCTAGTTGCATCAAATTTTCCATTGGATTGGTTGCATTAAGATGCACACGAGGACAATATGTAGTCTTATGCAATAACTCTTGGACTTGTCTTGTTTGCATGCTACACATTGGGAATAGTTGATTAATTTCTTGTTATAATATCTCAGGAATGAATAATTTTCTTTACAAGAGCATAAATAATAACTTGCTAGTATGAATTTTTTGGAATATGGAATAAATGATCATTTTCAAGCTTTGCATATAACATCAAGGTGTCTCAAAGACACCAAGGAACATTGGTTTCATTATTTCATCAAATATGTAAGCATTACACCTATTATATTTGCAAAGTTGTAGACAATAAATTAATATGAGGCTTAATAAAAATCTCTTTATAGATAGTAGTAGAGAATGTGATGGATTACATGAAGAAGACGCTGGAACCAAAGAAGATGATTGTAGATTCATTCTAATGAAGTACACAATAACCCGTGATGAAGGAGGCAGACCATGATTATAGAATCTGGATTTGGAAATCATAATAAGGGAGCATATATGTGTATACCAACAAGTCTAAGTCAAAATATTTGAATTCATCATTGGCTAAGAAGGAAACAATTTTTTTTTATTATAAATCTCACATTTTGTGGTTGAACATGTTGCACTTATGAAAATTATTCTCAAGATTGCATTGAATAGTCATATGGGGAAAAATACAAATTGTGGAGAGAAAACTTCACAATTATCGAAAAATTATGTAATATTAAATTTAAATATAGTAATCATAAGGAAAAGAACAAGGTTGTAGGAGGAGTTGAAGAATCTAAGATATGGCATCAAAAGTTTGGAGAATTGGAGGGCCAAAAATACACACACAATATTATAAATAGAGTCCTTTCATTCATGTGGCTATGTAAGTAAAGTGGCTAGAGTTAACCATGTTCTTCATACTCTCAAGATCTAGGCTTGGTTGTGTACTATTCCCTCTTCTCCTATTTTTCTCTCGGTGCTTGTGGGCTATAGCCTTGTGTCATGTGGATTGTTATCTTGATGTTGTGTTAGTGCTCATTTATCTTTCATGCCAATAGCTACATATAACTCTTAGGGAATCATAAGATATCTTTGTTCCTCAAGCAAGCACCACGTTTGGTATTTACAATGGATAGGGGAATATTCTCCCTTTATCTTTGAATTGTTTTCATTAATTCATGTTTAACATATTTGATGTGAAACATGTATTTTCTTGGTAATTGAAGCTATATTTATGCACGTGGAAAGAGGAAAAGTTCGTGTTCTCTCGATGGTTGTAGGCTACCCTCATTTCCTTGAATATATCTCTTTAGGTTTGGTGTTAATTATGGTTGGTATAATATTCTCCTTGCTTTCTATACATTTTCATTTTGTTTCATGTCAAATTGTTCCCTTATTTCACTCTCGTTAGAGTTGTTTAGGCTGCATATCATTTGCATTTTGCATAACATAGTAGATGCACTTCATATATTTCATTATAAAAACACAAAGATGGTGGATCAATTTGTAGCCAAGCAAGCAATAAAGAATCGTCAGAGCCTATTGTATTTAGAGGGTTTTCCATTTCAATGGAGGAAGGTCTAGTTGGACCCTTTTGCCGAAGGAATCTATGATATTGATGAGGGAAAATTTTCCAACATCAACACAATGGTTTATTAATGATATACTTAAGGGCTTGATGGTTGACATAAAATTTAAATCTAGATGAGAAGGAACTGACATAAGTTTTGCACAACATACTCCACGACAATGGCTCTACACTTAATAGTTGTGTAGTTCTTTTCAGTTGAGTTCAATTTATGTACAAAAAATTGTAGGGTATAATCAATGTGATCATCATAAGGATGTAGAGGATGACACTAGTGGTAATATTGGAGGTGTCTATATGGAGATCAAGGATATTCTCCTATTAGAGTTGTACCTATATTGGTTCATTGACATTCTTTTGTTTCAAGGTTTCAAAAGATTGTTGGAAAAATTTCACTAAGTGGAATTTGACTTCCTCCAATGGTTGAGTGATGTGCATGTAACCACATATGAAATTTTGGGGGTGCCTCATATGTGCTAACAATGTGTGAATGGTTGAAGTGTGCATGCGTTGAGGTAGGTTAACAATTCCTTTGATATTATCTAGGTTGATTTGCATTCCTTTGTGTGAGATATTGTGACCTAACAATTTTCTAAATGGATAAAGAAGTAAACACTTGCTTGAGTTGAGGGAGACAACACAATTGAAACAACACTTTAACATTTGTCTCATCTAATTATGATCATGCAAAAACCCATATATGACCTAGTGATTAAGATAAATCTTGAGGAATTGGTGGATAAAGTCTTTGAGGATGTTTAGAATGACTGAACTAAAAATAGTTGGCGCATTGGTCAAACCAAAGGACATGAAAATGTAGAAGTGAGATTCCCATTTATTAACAAAGGTGTTTTTTGGTTGGTCTTATTTGTTTATTTTGACTTTATGGTATATGTTGAAGCCACCTATGAAAGATTTAAAACTCTTTTTCCTAAACACATATTAGGATGCCATTGGTAAATGGGATTCGAAAAGGATCACATATATTTACCTTGTTTAGTGTGCATAAATATGTGTATAAATCAAAGTAATTATATTTTCATTGCATGAGGAAAACAAGGTTGTCGTAAGCACTTTCATAGATGGGGAAAATGTAGTTCATGTTTAAATTTGGATTTTACCTCATTTTGTAAATGGTATAGAATTTAGTGTGGATGTTAATGAAATGGTTTGCTATTGTCTTGGACCCATAAGTTCATAAGGATAATATCTTTAGGTATGCCCTTCAAATATTTACTGCTTCATGCAAACACATCTATATAGTGAGTAATTAGTTATTTGTTTTATACACTACTTATTAAATCTAATAATCATTAATGCATAGATTATATTCGTTACCTAGTTCTAGCTCTTGTGATTAGAAATTGTCATCTCATGGTCATAGGAGGGATTGTAGATCGTGTTGGTTGATATGTGTTTGTAAGAATTTGATGGGCTATTTGGATGTGTGCTATAAATAATATTATATATGTGGGTGAGAGAAGTGGTTTGGTTGAAGCATTGAAAACACTATGTTTCTTGTTAATATTGTGGACGTGAGACAATTTTTATAGTAATTATTCAACAAATGACGACAAAGTGAGGTTCATGTTCCCTATTTTGGCAATATTGTAAAGGGATTGATGAGTGTAAGTCCTTTTGGATACCATTGAGGATAATCATATTGTCGAAATGGAAGAAGAGATCCCTTGGATTAGAGAAGGTTGCTTTGCAAAGTTCATCTATAACTTCAATATATGACTTTAAGGCTTTAACATGATTTGTTTATGATCTGTATACTTCCATGGATATTCCACTGGAATATTTCATCACAATAGATGTTACAATATTTTGCAATATCTTATTATGCAATGTTTTGATTTAGATTTAGTTTTAATATTACTAGCTTAGCACACAAAATAATGAAATAAGTTGAAATTGAAATGAAAGAAGCTAAGAAAATAACACACCATCCACACAATGATCACTAGATGTACCCTTGGAAGACTCTATATGGGAAAATACAAAATACAAAGTGAGTTCTATGCCTTGCTCTTTTCTTCTCAATTAAGAAATGCAAATACAAAGAAAGTGCACTCACTATGGAGTTGCCATGGAAATTGTGGCCTTAATGGCTACTATAGGATCTTATACTTCCTTTGTTAAGCTTAAATATCCCTCTCCTATATTCTATACTCAACTATGGAACAATGAAAAATATAATAAGAGTGGAACCCCTTCCTATCCTAGTGACCTAGTATTTAACATGGCATCATAGATATCTACGGTTAGGGTTAGGGTTTTTGCATGCCTCAACTCCTAATTATGGTTAGGGTTTTGGACCCTATGTATTCTTATTGAAATTATACACATGACTAGCTCCACATGTGTGAGTAATGGAAGCTAATGTGGCATCGACTCAATATCATGGTGGTCAATAAGTGTTATCCATGATTTTGGTCATCATGATTCAAGCTCTTCATTAGAACTTTCTCCAGAGAAAAGTTACCTTTATCTCTTTCCAGAAATCACAGTTTTGAGGAAGGTTCGCAGGCTACCAATACATTTGCCTGCGAGAATGCATGATTCTTGTAGGCTGCCTTAAGCCAGGGTGTGAGAAGTTCGCATTGTGTCTAACTAATAGGGTGCGAACACTTTCTAAAGAAGGAAAAAAGATGAATTCTCGAATCTTCTAGAAGGGAATCTTCTAGAAGGGAATCTTCTAGAAGGATGAGATGGAATTCGAATGGTTATCTAAGTACTGGCTTTCCTGATATTTTGGGATCATTCCTATCCAAGTAACTAATTCACTCTCTCTTATATATTGAGGGGATTCTCATGGAAAAGGTTAGAATCAAACAAGGTTAAGAAGACGTTGGAGAATTAGTGAAAGATTGTATGAAGGACTAATGCTACACCAACTAAGAACTCGAGCAAGGCTATCAAAAGTGGTTGATCTTCTTCATGCATGAGAAAGTGTGTGTGTCAGAGCTTGGAGCCATCGAAAGGAGGTTTGCAACATCAAGGCTCAGGTTGTAATCCTTGCTTTCTATCAATTTAATACAGTAATATGTTCCTTTCCCATAAAGCTAATGTCACTTTACTACATAACTCCTTGATCATATGTATAGATTAACTGTTGAATATATTGAGTTGTCTTCACTTCGATTGGTTTGTACTGTTGTGGTCTAGACGACACAAGACCATTGGAGCGAAGCTGGAACAACAAAGACCCAAGGAAGCGAATCATAAGGTATGTTCATGATTCTTACCTCCTAGTTCATTCAACAGTCTAAATCTAGGGAAAGAGTATTATTCTATCTTGTTTTGTTCTAGATCCAGGTGGATCTAGGGAGATCGGTTTGTGTCCACACTTAAGGATTAATCCTAAAACAAAATTGGCGACTCCACTGGGGAACATTCCCTTTTTCTTTATGGTCTTTTGCGTTTTTCTGTGGCCATTTTCTCTAGTTTCATTTTTCTCCTGTCTTGTCAGTCTCTGAGTCTTCAGGATATCCTGATAGACCTTCTGGGTCCATAAGCTTTTGTCAATTTTGCTTTCATTTTCAAAATTTTTGTTATATTCAGGAGTTCTCGCACTGTGTTTAACTGCAGCCTGCGAGAGTCAGTCAGGTTCACACCCTGCTCATAGGGTCCAGTGCGAGAACCTCGCATCTTGCTAAAAGGTTGAATGCGAGAATCATAGATTCTCGCACTGTGTAACACTGCTTGCCTGCGAGCAAGATTTTTGAAAATTTTGAAATTGAGTTTTGGTTTTTCCAACTGCTCAGATCAGTTGATTTACCTCTTATGGGTTTACTGGATCATTTATTGATATAGCTCTTGCTTTAGTTTGCCCGTGTAAATAGTTTTAGGGTTTCAAGGTTTTCCTTGTCCTTTGTATCTTGACTTTCGTTTCTTGACTCTTATTGGCAAATTCATTCTCTCTGACTTCAAGAGTTGAGTGTGTCTGATTGGTTGAGAACCAGTGATTGGTTGAGAGTTAAGTGCTTGGTGTTTCTCATTTGCTTGTTGGTTTGAAAGAACATTTTCGTTTGCATTGAGAAGACTAATTGGTTTTCTTTTTGTTTTTGCTTTCATTGAAAGAGTTGATTGGGTTGTTATTGCTTGAATTTTTATGATTTTCTTTTCTTTTCTTGTTAATAAGAGTTCTTTTTGGAAAGTGAACAACAAGTTTTTTCTTTCAAAAATATTGTTTTTTGTATTTCAAGAAACATTGAAAGTCAAATTATTGAGTTTATTGAAGTATTTGAAAAAGACACCTAGAGAATAGTCCTTTGATGAATGATTGTTTGCATCTGACATTTGGAAAGGAAATTGTGCATTGCATTGTAGTACAGGGTTGATTTGGAAAATTTTCTCTCTCTCCCATAAATAGGATTCATTGAATGAAAAGTGTTATATTTCATTTTTATCCTTGCATTATTTGGGTCAGAGTCATACAACATGAGTTTCACTTCCGTTACCTTTGAGTAAACAACAACGCTTAAAAATATTGCGTAATCTTAAAATTTATCTAGTAACTCTTTTCTAGGGCTCTTTTACACCAACATTTAGCTAGGCTAGTGCTTTGGAGTAGGAAGAGAGATACACTCTCCAAAAGCTCAAAACACACAATAGCATCTTGAGTTAGGGAGTGTTAAATTCCATTTGCAACATATTGTCCTGGGAAACCCTTCTAACATAAGGGTCAAACACTAGGTCGCATTGGTGTTGGCAGAGTTACTCACCCTGCTTTGTTGACATCAGTGTAGAGATTGCACGTATTACGAGGATCACTTCGAGGTATACCCACAATGATGAGTGGAATCCTTTGAGTTGATTTCGGGATAGATACCCTGCCCTTGCGTGTGGATCGGACTGACAACTGTTCCCCCAGGTTTTATTGTTGTTTGTGGTGACCTTAGTGGCCTATCTCTCTAAGTTCTTACCCAAGGTGACTGTGGAGGGGAAAGTCTTTACGATACCTGGAATTGACGTTGATCAAACTCACTCGGGCTCCTTGGAGGGTATACCCACGATTATGTGTGGGAGCTTGCACCAGGGTGTAAGTCTGTTAAGCAGGTCGTTAACGTAACTTTTCCATCCTAGCCCCGCCCCTTCTCATCTCATTGTTGCAACGTTGGATTTCATCACCAACTAGTGGCTTCGAAATTAGAAGGTTTTTTTTGCTTGGTGACTGCTTCCTAGATTTTTCTTCTTAGTGAGTGTTGTTTGTTTCTCGAAGTTGACAATAGGAATTTCTTCACGGATCTTGTCACTCGTTTACAATTGCTCCCCCACGACATTCTCGTAGAATGCAAGGTTTATCTCCAGAGCATCTGGACGATTCCCAACCCTCGCCTACCGGTACACCTGAGGGTTCTCCCCATCAGACTGAAGTCCCTGTGGTTACTCCATCAAACGGGGAAACAAGTGATGTTCCAGTTGTCACTACACCACCTCCACAGGTAGAACGAACTGACTCTCTAGAAGATTTTCGAATTACCAATACTAGAGAGGACTATCGCATTCGTCGTGGTGAATGACCTTTTGTGCGATTAAATTCTTCTGAAAAATCCGTTGTTACATCTTCTGAATCAACTGTTGGGCCTTCTCCTGGTGTAGTAGGCCAAGATCCTTTTTGGTCAGGTGATTTCCGACGAGTCCTTTTTGGTACCGAGTCACCCATTGTCTACAAAATCAACCCTCCAGTGTCTTCTGAGACAGAAACTACACCAGAGACTACCACTTATCACTTTGTTCTTCCTTCTGAGATGGCCCATCTCGTGAATACTACGAGTGTCCAAATTGAAATTACTGTAGCTACTCTTGCTCCTATTAATAACCAACGAATACCTGATGTCATCTCGACATTACCACCTGGTTACCATGCATTGAATACTTTGTTGAATGCTTCCAATCCAACACCTCCGCAAACCCCAACCGCTTCTCTAGGTGGTCCTCCTTTTCCTAGGCATCCTATTCCCGGTTTTATCCCGACACTCCCTCCATTTCCTTCTGGCAATCCTAATCCTAGTTGCACTATCCCGACTGTTGCACCAAACCCGCAGATTCCCGTTGGTGGACAAGGTGGTACGATTCAATTTCCTCTTATTGGTCACAATCCAATTACTACACAACCTTCGGTTGGCGCACAACCTACGATAGGGGGACCAAACTCACCTTTTGGACAAAACATACCCCCTGAATTGGCCCAGTATTAGAATCAAATTCTACAAAACTTTCCTCAAAATGCTGGGGGGCAACAAACTGTCCCTATCGTGGGCCAACCATATTTGGGTATAAATAATCCTATTTGGGGTCAGAGTCACACTACTCAGCCTCAGGTCCCTACTCAAACTCAAGGTTACAATCCTTGGGGCTACTATCCTATCCGGCCACCACCGAATCAGCCAGGGTCTTCCCTCTATGGGCAGACTGCATATGGTCCTACTGGTTTGCCGACAGGGTTTCCACCCCAAAGTCACTAGTACCCACAAGTGAATCGGCAGTTGCCTTTTCTTGCTACTTTGGATTTGCCAGATTTGTCTAGGATTCTGAACGATCCTATTCGTCACTCTCCCCAATGGCCTGCTATTCCAGCCAAGCTTCCATCGGATATTCCGAAATTCGATGGCAAGGTGGGGGAGGACCCAAATAATCATGTTATGAATTTTCATTTATGGTGTTTGTCCAACTCATTGATGGATGACTCCATTCATCTACGTCTTTTTCAACGAACCCTTACTGGTGCTGCTGCGAAGTGGTATATTGAATTGCCACACGGTTTCTTTTCCGACTTCAATACCCTCACTATGGATTTTCTTACACATTACCAGTTACCGATCCGTTATGATACCGGGACTGAGATTTTGACTTCCTTCAAACAAAGTAAAGGTACTCACATCTCAGATCATATACATGAGTGGAGACGGAGATGACGTCTCATTAAACTTGAACTCCCTGATCAGTTACTGGCCGAATGGTTCACGAAATCCTTTGTGAACGAAATTGGTAAAGACATTTCTATGGGTGGTGTTGTTACAGAGAAGCAGGCTATAAGTCGTGCTCAATATCTTGATCTCGTTTATTCGCAAACAGGAACACTTTACGATTTTCTCCCTGAATTACCTCGTCCTGGTACTTCCAGCACTTCAACTACTCCAACTGCCTCGCATGCAATTGATGGTGTGATTGGTACTGCTCATGTCCACTCACATTCTGTTTCAAGTACAACCCCTAAGTCTACATCTTCTAATGTTCAAAATGCTCCGTCTCCTGTCGCTTCCACCGGTAAAACTTCTGAACGTTGTTCAATCTACACCGACCGGTAAAAATAAATCAAAGAAAGGGAGAGGCAAGAATAAGGAGAGTAAAAATAATAATCAAACTGAGAAAACTAAAACCCCTCCYGTTGAAGATTGGGATAAGCGTAAGCCACGATATCCTTGCCTTATCTGTGGTGACGATCACTACACGAAGGATTGTCCTCGACGTGCCGAGGCTACTAAGTTCCTTCAAGGGACGCCAAAACCATCTACGCCGGCAGTCTTGTCCTAACCCTTCCCGTCTCAACAACAGGCTCAGTTGGTCATCCATGACCGACCATCTACTTCTACGATGTCATATGTTTTGATGTGCACTGGTGATTCTAAGAACAATGACATTGCCATCACAACTAGAGCCAAAGATTATTCTCCATCTAAGGAGAAGGTTGATGATTTACCTCCTGATTTGGTACAACCCTCTCCATCGACTCCACCTACCAACGGTCCTCTTCATCTCGAATGACCGATCTCTGATATAGTCCTACGACCGCCTAAGGGTGTTTTTCGCAAGTTGGCCTTCAATCCACATGCTCGTGCGGCCCAAAACTATAGCATTGTCGAAGATTTGGCCCAAGCACCTTCAACGATGTCTGCCCTTGAAGTCCTCCAGTCTTGTCCTGCACAATGGAGGGCTCTGTTAAAAGCTATAGATGGGATTGATCCTACATATACGAATATAATAGTCTTTGACTTGGAAGATCATATTCCAAGGTTACCCCCTCAGCTTGCATTTTAGATACAAGTTGTTGTCGTCGACAAGAATATCTGTCGAACTGTTATCGATGAGGGTGCCTCTACGTGTGTAATGTATTTTTCTTGTTGGAAATCCATTGGCTCTCCTCCTTTAAATGAATCACAAAATACTTTGAAAGCCTTCAATGGCTCTGGTTTTAAGCCTTACGGTGTTCTTCCATTGTTGCCTGTTACTCTAGAAGGTAAGACAGTCCAAGTTGAAGTGGAAGTTTTCGATGCTCCCCTGGATTATAATCTTCTACTTGGTCGTAGCTGGATAGATTCTATGCGCGCTGTTGTGTCAACACTTTTCTGTGTCGTGCGATTTCCTCATCAAGGAAAGGTGGTTACAGTTGATCAACTTGCCTTCTTTAATTCCGATACTCGTATTGGAAACATGCCATTTATAGCTAAAACTCCATCGGGTTACGAGAATGTCGGTGTAGGCCTTTTAAAAGACTCTTCGTTAATGGGCACTTTCCCCATTCCACCACCACCTAATGTTCCACACCCGTCAGTTGCTTCTATTAATATGATCTCCGCTATACCTCATGATCTTCATGTGTCTTTTGACCCTTGGATAGTCCCTGACCTAGGAGATCATACTCGTTTCGGCGACGTTATGCCGTTAAGTCCGATTGAGTCAACTTATCACGCGATTCAATCGACAAAACCTTCTATACCCTCTCTTGATGAGTTGTCTCCCGATCCTTTCCGTGTCATCTTTCCCACTGACGAGATGATCATGTCCGTCATGGAATACACTCCTTGGGATGATGGGCATCATCGTTTCATATTGTTTTTGGAACAACACACTCTTGAGAACTACCAACGGATTTCGACTCCGTCGACCGTTGTTTTCATATCGACCGTTCCCGGCTCTACACATGATGTGTTTGCTGAAGGGAACCTCAGTAATATTTCTCCCATGATTCCCATTGATATATCAGTTAAACCTGGGATAGTTGAAAATGTTCACATTGGAGCTTCGTGTTCTCCGGATGAAATTGTCACCTATACTGCTCTGTTCAAAGAATTTCGTGACATCTTCGCATGGAGCTACGAAGAGATGCCAGGTATCGACCCTGCTATTGTTGTACATGAGATAAAGACATACCCTGGAGCTAAACCAGTCCAGCAATTCCTTCACCCTGTCCATCCATGTAAAGCGGCAGCTATCAAACTCGAAGTTGAAAAACTTCTCAAAGCCGGTTTCATTTATCCCGTGGCTCTGACAGAATGGGTTTCCAACTCTGTACCGATTGATAAGAAAGGTGGTAGTATTCGTGTGTGTGTTGATTATAGGGATATTAACAAAGCCTGTCCAAAAGACAACTTTCCAACCCCTTTCGTCAACCAGATCGTCGATGACTGTGCTGGCAGTGAAATTTTTTCTCTCATGGATGGTTTCTCCGGCTATAATCAAATTAACATCGCTCCTGAGGACCAACATAAAACTACTTTTATTTTTCCTTGGGGTACTTTTGCCTATAGGAAACTTCCCTTCGGTCTTAAGAACGCGGGCACAACGTTTCAACGTGCTATGTCTTATGCGTTTCACGATATAAAACATATCGTTCAACCTTATTTGGACGATTTACCAGCTCATTCTTTACGACGAGTCGATCACCCCACTCATCTCCGAGCAATTTTCGTTCGTTTTCGGTTCTATCACATTCATTTAAATCCTCATAAATGTGTCTTTTGCATAGAATCCGACCGTCTTTTAGGTTTCATTGTTTCACGTCAAGGGATCCAGGTAGATCCTCTTAAGGTTGAGGTGATTCTTAATCTCCCTCCTCATTCTTCATTACGCCAGTTACAAAGTTTGCAAGGGAAAGAAAACTTTCTTCATTGTTTCATTCCTAATTATGCCGAGATTACTCGTGGTTTTACACGTCTACTAAAGAAAGGTTCAGAGTTTGTCTGGGATACTGTTGCGAACAATGCTTTTGAGGCTTTGAAGTTGTCCCTCACGAAAGCTCCACTTCTTTTCCCTCCTGATTATAGTCGTGATTACTGTCTTTATCTTGCTGCCTCAGAGTATACCATCGGCATGGTTCTCGTTCAAGAGGATGATGCACATGATGAACATGTGGTTTATTACTTGAGTCGAAGTCTCACATCCACTGAAATCAAGTATCAACATGTTGAAAAACTGGCTTTGGCTGCTGTTCAAGCTGTTCAACTTTTTCGTCATTATATTCTCTCAAGGAAAACTACAATGATTTCACATTGCAACCCTATGCAACATATTTTGACACGTCAATTGCTAGGAGGAAAGTATTCCAAATGGATTTTCATACTCCAGGAGTTTGACTTGGAATTTGATCGAGCCACGTCTAAGAAATCCTTAGTTTTTGCTGAGTTAATATGCGATTTTCCTCACCCTGCCATGGAAAATGTAGCAGTCGGTTCATTACCCGATGAATCGCTTTTCCTTATCAACACTGAGGATATTTGGTATGGAGATATCATTATATATCTCCAAACCCAGACTTTCCAGCCTACTTTGTCTAGTACTGAACGACGTCGTGTCCATTATCAAGCTCGTCGGTACATTATCCTTGGAGATACTCTTTACCGTCGAGGAATTGACTCTGTTTTTCGACATTTTTTGAATTTTGACGAAGTCGAGAAAGCTCTGAATGAATGCCATTATGGAGCATGTGGTGGTCATATGTCTGGGTATGCTACTGCCCAGAAGATCTTACGTGTAGGATATTTTTGGCCTTCATTGTTCAATGAGTGCATTACTGCTGTTCAGAAGTGCCATGCTTGCCAGACCTACAATCAGAAAATTCGGTTGCATCCTGCTCCCCTTCATCCTGTGGTCTCAGTTGGTCCTTTTGCTAAATGGGGCATTGATTTCATGACATGTCACCCTCACTCAGCCGGGGGGCATGGTTACATTATTGTAGCTGTTGATTATTTTACAAAATGGGTCGAGGCGATGCCAACATTCGATAATACTAGAAAGACTGCAGCGTTGTTTCTTTTTAACCATGTTATAGCTCGTTTTGGTGTTCCCCAAGCTATCGTTACTGATCACGGTATTCATTTTAGGAATTTCATGATGTCTGAACTTAAAGAAAAGTTGGGTCTTCGTCATGATAACTCAACACCCTATTATCCGCAAGCTAATGGCCAGGTCGAAGCAATCAACAAAGTCCTTATAAATATGCTTTGACAGATGATAGGAATTCATAAAACCAGCTGGCACATGATGTTGTTTTTGACATTGTGGGCATATCGGACATTTGTTAAATCTGCTATGGGGTTTATGCCCTTTCGATTAGTCTATGGCGTGGAATCCATTCTTCCGATAGAATGTGAGATACCTTCTCTGAAGCTAGCTGTCGAACTCTTACCCAATAGCTCTGCTAAAGAAGAATGTCTACTATATCTGATGCGATTAGACAAAACTCGGCGTGACGCTACTCTAGTAATAGAAGCCTAGAAGAAACACGTTAAGGCACAATATGACAAGCATGTCAAGCCTCGCGTTTTATCTGAAGGTGATCTTGTTCTTCTGTATGAACATGATAAAGATGTCTTAAGAGTTAGGAAATTCGAACCAATGTGGCATGGTCCTTACATTATTCGCAGAGTTTTGGAAAAAGGAGCGTATGAGCTGGTTGATTACGATGGTATGCCTTTGAGTGAACCCAAGAATGGGTTGTACTTGAAGAAGTACTATGCATAAGTTATTTGTGCACAAGTTCCTGTATTTTATGCATCATACTTTGTGTGTGTTACTTTAGTTTGATTTTGACGTTATCTGGTATTTGCCCTTATGTGACGTTGTGTTTGATTGTCAGATGTCGGAGTCTTCGCTACCTTATATTGGCTTCGCTGATGGTGCTAACCGTAGTACTTGGAACTTAGCTTCCGCTGCATGGGCGATCTATTCCCCAACGAATGAACTTATATCTTTACGAGGTGTATGTCTTGGCCGTGCAACCGATAACATTACAGAGTATAACACAGTTATTGAATTATTGGTTGATGCTATCTCACTCGGAATTCGTCATTTGGTTGTGCGACTCGACTCACAGTTGGTGGTACTAAAGTTAAGTAATGTCTACTCTATTCAAAGTCCTACTTTATTACGAGTGTATTTGCGAATTCGCCTCTTGGAACGATATTTTGATCACATTGAATATCAACATATTCCTAGATGTCTTAATAAATTAATAGACGCATTGGCTAATTATGTATTGGACAGAAATTTAAATCATTTATAAATCAAGCACATTAAAATTCACACAATATAAAGTAAATCGGTAGACGCCATCTGTATATATAACGATAAAAAGAGTTTGTTTTTTACAAAAAGTTTGTCCGAAGACCAAAATATAAAAAATGGAAGCTTATAGCTTCTACAATGTGACGTCATGGATGATGTTTACGGTAACACACAACTGCCCTAGCAACCCTACGGAGCAGTCGACCCATAGCTGCTGAAACTCCTACAGTGTGACGCTGATCACGTCGTGGAATCTCTTCCAGAGTCATATCTGGAATGTCTGCTGTCAGTCCCTCTAAATTCTGCTCCACAACCTGATAATCTTCGGCATACTGTGGTACTGCTACTGCTACCTCTCCTCGTCACTGGATAGGAGAAGTGCTAGGAGGTCTATATGGTCCAACATTTGTGTTATCAACAAACATTTGGTGCTAGTCTTCGAATAAATACATAAAACAAAAACATTTAAATATGATTAAAATTCAAAAAGATTTAAAAAAAATAAAATTTGGGTACTTCTTACCGAGGTCTCCCCACTGAGCGTCCTCAGGAAGTGCTAGATCCAGATCTCCTTGGAAATCCAACCCGACATAGGCGTAGTCATCGACCATCAACATCTAGTTTTGCAACTAGTCAAAGAAAATATCGTCATATTTGATGATTGGTCCTGCCACGTGTCGGGCCATGAGTCGGCACCATCGCAACATCCTCGGATCCCTAGGACCCAAAAAGTCCCACTCAACCTGTAGTCTGAATACGGGGACTCTCTCGAGGAAGAAAGACACTAACAAATATCCATATCCAAATTGTTTCAGTTCACCCTGCCTGCATTTGGTTAGTTTTCTTTTGATACTGCGCAACACTGCATCAACCCAGTTAAATACTCGGGGCTCAGTACACTCTATGGCGTACTGGAAATAGCTCTGTAATGCCATATGGGGAGTGACGCTCCCAGCCATCCGAGAAATTGTGAAGAGAATAGTGCGGAGAGTCAGGTCTGTTACTCTCCAGATCGCCACTTTCCCTTTCTTTCTTTCGGCCTCGGGTACACAGTATTGATTGCAATATTCACTCATTTTCAACCCACCACCTCTGCTGCCGATCAGACTGACATGAGACCCGTGCCTGGATAATCCGGTCAAGAAGTATATGTCCTCTATATCAATGGATAATGTGTGATCTCCTACATTAAAAACTTGCTGGTCTAGATCCCACATACGGACTAGATACTCCAGTAATCGGACTTGGGCTCTCATGCCCGGGATATGGAAGAATTTTAAGAGACCATAATCTCTCAATGCAGCTATGGTGGGAGGATGATTCTCGACATTTGCATTATCCTCCTCATGTTCTCGTTCCCGCCACTCAAGCACCATGTTTGTGGCTATTTATTTGCATAAGAAACATACAAAGGGGATTAATGATTTTATTCATGATATAAATCTTTTTCATTGGATAAATATTTAAATTTTTTTTGAGTTCTGTGCTGCTCGTAGATGCCTTATTATACACAGTGCGAACCCCTCGTAGGTGGCTCAAAGCTTGCCTGCGAGAAAGTATCATTCTCATAGGCCCCGTATGGGCAGCCTGCGAGAATTCCTATGTGCATGTAGGGTTCAAAAACCAATTGAAAATGCAAAAACTAACCAATGAAATCAGAAATTTAAACCATGAAAAGATCAAGAAGAAAGAGCTTACCGTAATGCTATAGACAGCTCATCAAATGATCTCTTGTAGCTTCTGAAAATCAACACCGAAGTCGAAGGGTAAAATGGGGGTTTTTGGAACTCAATGGTGAAAATGTGGAATGATATGGTAAAAATGTGTATTTACTCATTTAAGTTACTTTTTACTATGTTATTTTTTGGGTTTTTATGTTTATCTATTGTTTAAACCTAATTACTAATATACAAATGAGTGTAATGACTTGCAGGTGTGGCATATTGATGATTACAAACAAGGATATGGATATATTTTTCTCCGTTATGGGGAGATTTTGATTGCTTTTTATGGTTTTTACATAAAACCTCGAGCGTCTTTTTGTCCGTTCTTGCGCTCGTGAAAAACATAAGAACGTGATTGAGAATAGTTTTATCACTTTTTCGGGCTCACCAAGGTTATACGAAAAAGGAACCCCCCTGGAGTTCTCTTTAAGCTCTTTTCAGACTCTCTAAATATGAAAAGATTGCCGAGCGACCTTGCTATTTTCACGCTCGATAAAGTATTTGAAGTATGCGTCTGGTGAACGATAATTTCTCTCTTTTTCGGTCTCATCCAGACTATGTTACGAAAAAGGAATTGAGAGAGTTCTCTTTTAAGTGTTTTTCCAAACTCTATAATCTTGAAAAACCTTCGAGTTTACTATCTCTGGACTCGTTAAACAAACATTGACAGACCCGTGATGGGACCGAACCACTCCTTCTTAGGGTTCGTTAAAAATAATCCGAGGGACTCGTCTGAAGGATGAGATTATATCAAAAAGCATATGTGATCCTCTTCAAGCTTGCGTAAAAATAAAGAGGTACTTGCCAGAAATGGTGGAGGAAAATTTGGGAAAGGGATATATTTCATCTTCATATTGATTGGCAGTAAGTGTCGCTCTTGAACATGACACCCCCTATTCATCATCTGAAGCCGGTTTGGGAAATCCATCTGTCTCTCTTTCGATTGATTACAAGGTCCTTCCATGTGTCGTCTTTGAGTCAATGTTGCCAAATCATTGGTCGTGTCATTCATATGTTCAAGAGAAGTCCATCTGAAACCTATATTGAGTCGGCCATCTGCAGTTATCCATTCACTCCGTGTCGGCCTTCCCTGTGTCCAAAGTCCAATTGCCACATACTTTATTTCACTTTCAAACTCAGTTACTCATTTTGTGTCATTGATGGGGGATACATCAAAGCCCTCCTGTGACGATTTTTGTTCCGTCGACTTCAACTCATTATCCGGAATCAAGACTTAGAAATTCTTTAGTACCTTGGAGCTTGCATACCTCAATGGCAAGTTTCCTCACTTTCGACAGTGGGTTTACATCATTGACCCCTGATCGAAAGATTCTGTCGGATGTTCGACATCAACTCATTTATTCGCACTCGATGGATTGTACTTTGGTACCTTGGGAGTCATTGACATCAATGGTGATTTCCCTCGCACTTGTTAACATGACCGGTAATCAAGTGGTTTCTACCATGTTCAACTTCAACACATGTAATCACATGGTTAGATTCGTACTTTGGGCGACGAGATTGAAGACCCTGGATATCATCTTTGTGATCCAGGTTGTGATGGAGTATATATAATTTGCGACACATAGATCCACTGTGTATGTTTCGTGGCTATGTCGTCTTGATTTGAAAATTCTCATATAGATCCACAGTGTATTCAGGTGGCTATGTTATATTTTGATGGCATGGATCCATGGTGTATGATTGGTGGCCATGACTCATGTCTACGATGGTGTCAGTCTGTGATCTGAGTATGGGAATGCTTACCTCAGAATTGATATATATGATACTGTGCAGATGCTTGTTTGTTCGGAGGTTTCTGATTAGATGTGCTCTTGGTTCTTGACACACACATGTAGCTTACAAAGTCTATTGACTGTCACTGGTTCCAATCTCAGACTTTAGGGGGCATTCTGTTATCCATGATTTTGGTCATCATGATTCAAGCTCTTCATTAGAACTTTCTCCAGAGAAAAGTTACCTTTATCTCTTTCCAGAAATCACAGTTTTGAGGAAGGTTCGCAGGCTACCAATACATTTGCCTACGAGAATGCATGATTCTCACAGGCTACCTTAAGCCAGGGTGCGAGAAGTTCACACTGTGTCTAACTACTAGGGTGCGAACACTTTCTAAAGAAGGAAAAAAGATGAATTCTTGAATCTTCTAGAAGGATGAGATGGCATTAGAATGATTATCTAAGTACTGGCTTTCCTGATATTTTGGGATCATTCCTATCCAAGTAACTAATTCACTCTCTCTTATATATTGAGGGGATTCTCATGGAAAAGGTTAGAAGCAAACAAGGTTAAGAAGACATTGGAGAATTAGTGAAAGATTGTATGAAGGACTGATGCTACAGCAACTAAGAACTCCAGCAAGGCTATCAAAAGTGGTTGATCTTATTCATGCATGAGCAAGTGTGTGTGTCAGAGCTTGGAGCCATCGAAAGGAGGTTTGCAACATCAAGGCTCAGGTTGTAATCCTTGCTTTCTATCAATTTAATACAGTAATATGTCCCTTTCCCATAAAGCTAATGTCACTTTATTACATAACTCCTTGATCATATGTATAGATTAACTGTTGAATATATTGAGTTGTCTTCACTTCGATTGGTTTGTACTATTGTGGTCTGGACGACACAAGAGCATTGGAGTGAAGCTGGAACAACAAAGACCCAAGGAAGCGAATCATAATGTATGTTCATGATTTTTACCTCCTAGTTCATTCAACAGTCTAAATCTAGGGAAAGAGTATTATTCTGTCTTGTTTTGTTCTAGATCCAGGTGGATCTAGGAAGATCGGTTTGTGTCCACACTTACGGATTAATCCTAAAACAATAAGATAGGTCAACTTGTAGGATGCTTAACTTCTTCATATGAAATCTTAATGAGATAATATTTGCATTGTTGGAAAGATCTTGATGTGTAAAACAAAATCAAAATATTGTGAACTTTGTTAACAAAATTTTGACCCAAAAAATGGTGAATTAAGGCTTCAAATAAGGTCTAGAAATTTCTATACTCCAAATCACGAAAGTGGGACTTGCCCCCAAAATGGATTGGTACAAGTCAATAGATTGATTGTTTCCACCTAGAAAGTACCAAAATGGATGAAAAATTATATAATGGTCCATTTTGGGTAATACCTCCCCATCTAGTGAGTATTTTGGTCCATACAAGTTTTTTTCAAGGAGGTGAGGAAATGTTTCCTCTACCTTCTCCCTAGAGTATGATTTGGTCTTGCTTAGAAGTTATCCTTTCAACCCATCCTGCTTTCATGCTACCCCCATCTGGTTGTTCTAGATGTCTTATACAAAATTGTATCTTTTGCTAACTCTACTCAAGATTTTAGTGCTAATTCCTCTATGGTAGCTAAGACTTTCTCATTAGTTTCTTGGTCCAACATGGAAGGATCAAAGAGTTTCATATTTTCCATATTCTCTACTGAGTAAATGCACATATATGGGGGTAGACTGAGTCTATAGGCATGATCACCTACATTCTACACAACTTCAAAAGGACCATACCATAGAGCCTTGATATCATTACCATGAACCTATAGCCTTTCTTTGTTTATATGTAACCTAAAATACCCCATATTTTGTCCCCGATTCATTGTTGTGTATATACACGATGAATGGTTAAATTCAAATGGTGTAATTTGTAACAGAACATTGATTGTTAATAAAAGTACATCGAAGGTTGTAGAAGAGTAAGAAAAAAGAAGGGGGGATATGACTCCACAAGAGGGGAAAGACAGGGGGGATTAGTAGGCTAAGGAGAGGACCTTAGTAAGGAAGCTAATCCAAATTCTTGTAAAGATTATTTATATTCTTTATTTTTAGCTAATTATGGTTTACCATTTAATTATTCCTTGGGGGGAGGTGTAATTAGTGCATGAAGGATACATGGCCCCTTCATGCCATGTAATTAAATTCACCTTTACAATCAAGAAAATTATGGTCATGGGATTCAAATTGGAAGGTTCAAGGGGAGAGGGGAGTTTAAAGAGGACTCATGTTCGATTACCAAAGAGCCAAAGTCACCAGAAATGAGGAATTCACACTACAAATTGTCTTTTTTTTTAGAAAATTGGGGAAATTACCCTAGAGTGAACTGTTGTGTATACTAAATTTGAAGTGTGAAAGATACAACCATAAATTTATAGAGAATTGTGGATGTATGGAATTATATTGGTTGTAATTAAGGAAATTTTTCTATAGCTGATGATTCCATGGAATACCAATAATGATATTTCCTAGCCAACTTGTGTTGGATCCATGGAGGGAAGTGGGATATCACGAGGGATTGTTCAGAAAAGAAGGGGATCCTGTTCCTTATGTTGTGTAGGTTGAGGGGAAAGAGGGGTATGGACTGGGAATTATTGTAGGTGTAATTAATGACTATGTACCTAGGAATTGGGACGTGGGAAGGGAAATTAGAGCTAGCCATAGGAAGAGTGCACCCTTGTGGATTCATATCCTCAGCTCGAGAGTGGCCTCTTTTTCATAAATGACTATTGTGACAAGAAGACTATGGTTGAGTGAAACATCCTTCTTCTGCAACCAATTGGTGGACAATTTATAGACATATAAGTATTATGTATTTTATTATTGACGTGAAGAAGTTAAATTTTTTTGTTGTTGTTGCATATGAGAAATGTCTAATTATATTCTTGAAGATAAAATATTGTGTTGAGGACTCAACACATGCCCCAAATCCATCGGCGTGGGGCCTCTCCTAATTTTTTTCAAAATAAATCTTTTGATTTCTTTATCCATTAACTATGTTCTCTTGGTTTTTAATCACTGAGTGTTTGTTGTTTGAATGGGATATTCTTGCTCGAATGCCTTCTATCTTTTTCAACCTCATGTTGTTGTCATGATTGAGTATGGTGGTAGTCTTGTTGAGTTTGTTTGTGTCACAGAGTGGTCCTTGTTACATGTGTCACATTTTCATGTGTTTTTGTGCCTCTTGGTTCTTTGAATAACCATGATCCATGAAAGTGCCATATATTTTCACCTGGGTTGATTGTTGCATCTACGAGGCATAATTTGGCTTTGAATTATTTTTCGCAAAAAATTGGCACTTCCACCAAGTACTCAACACTGAGTTCTCTAGACATTAGTTGGCTATTTTCATAGGATAAAATATCTTAATTGTTGATGAATAATTCCATTTTCAGTTGGCATCATGAAATTTTGTACAACACAGATGTCAGAAGAGTTGACCAAACTAAATTTGCGTTAAGCAGCAACAAGAACGAGGCCTAAACTTCTATTATAAAATTATTTTGCACATAATTGTAGGTACCAACTAAAGTGAAATTTTCACCTTCAGAATATGCCTACTAGAGGTTTTACAAGATTATGGACCCAATACAACCAACATAATCTGAATCCGAGCTCCAAGAGTAGAATAACATGCATCGAGGATTTCATGTCAAATTTACCTCGTTTCTTATAAAATCTATCGAAATGATCTAGAATATGATTTTGTGACCACTCATTGAAAATCCTTGCTTATTATTTCTACACTACAAAGAATGAAATCTCAATCGGACATCGTATGGGAAAATTACAGTTAGAGAAAAGATCAGTAACCTTGAAATAATATCTTACAATCATCACCCCACAATTTGAAGAGTTGCAATTAAGGAAGAAGAAGCGCATTAAGCAGTTTCCAGAAGTGAAAGCACAACTTCAAAAAATATCTAGAGAAATTTCAAGGTATTCTCAACGAAGTGATGTCGTAATTGAATCAATCAATGGGGAATAATATGATATGTCACTTAGAAATTTAGATGAATATCATGCACATCTTCAAGCATTCCAGAAAGAGAAGGGTGACTGCCTTCACAAGGCACTGAAGTTTGTAAATGAGGTGCATGAACTTTCTATGGTACTTGGTATGGATTTATGGAAGTCTGTCGGTGAAGTAGATCCAATTTTTCTTGAGTCATCTCCTGGACAAATAAAAAAAACCATTATCAATAATATACATGAAGGATTATTGTGGACAATTCAGACATTGAAAGATGAAAAGAAACTTCGAATTCAAAAAAATTGCAATATGTTGGAACAAATTTGGTTGAACTCTTGAAACTAATGGATACTTCAATGGAAGAAAGAGAATGATATAGAAATGTTGTGTGTAATCTTGGAAAATTAGATAAAGAAGTTACATGTGTAGGTGCTATTGAACTTGATATCATTGAGCAAGTGGAGGTAGAAGTTGAAAGATTGAATTTGCTGAAGGAAATCAAAATGAAAGAATTGGTGTTGAAAAAAAGGATAGAGTTGGAGGAAATATGCAGACGAGCACATATGGGACTAAATTATAGCATGGAATGTTCGAAAGGGATCCAAACCGATGAATGGGTGTAAGACTCAATAACTACAATGTAATTTGACAATTTATGAAGGTTAGCAAACTTTAGTAAATAAATGCAGATGTAAAACTTGAATAAGACAAAATGAAGATGAGAAATACAAATGGATTAATGGAAAGAAAAAGGAAAGAAGGCTGACGAATGGGAAATTGTAATTTACTTGACCACCCATAGGTTGGCCACGCTACTTCAAAATGCACTACAAAATTGATTTCAAATTCTAATAACAATTAATTAATAAAGAGGCATGAAAGACTCACATACAATAATCAAGATTCATGATACATCATAAAAGAAATGAAAAATATTCAATGCACAACAATAACTAGCAAGCATGCATATTATAAAAAATAATCTTAGAGATAATAATTAATACACAATGAAAATAAATATACAAGCAAAGGAAACCATGACATAGAGCACTTATCTTAAAAAATAAAAATAACCAACTGGCTGTAGACCAAGGATGTTCCACCCAATCATAGATGCTGCTATTCCAAGTCTCAAAAATAGGTCAACCCCGAGCCAGGGATATGAATCTACAAGGATGGTTCCAGGGTGTCACTCAGCTTCCCAAACTAGTCAACACTCAATCTATCACAGGTTTCTCAACACACAACAATCCAAAGTACACCAAATCTCTTCTCACCAGCTTGCACCACCCAAAGATAATGAAACCCCTTCACTGCCATGCAGTCCCTCAGGTTGTCCACTTCTCTCCAGGGCTCCAGTGCATCTGGTCAATAATCTCCATGCAACGACTCTCATGATTCACAACTGTGAATAATATTTAGTACATGCCAATGCATTTCAGGCATACAAGCATTATTTCATGTCTGAAATGCACCAGTAATTACTACAACAAATAAATAATGGCTCCTTTCCTAGCAATTCATTTTTCATTCCCGAACCAAGATCAAGGATGAATGAGAAATAATGAATGAGTGAAAGAGTGAATGAAGAGAGTGAACAAAATGAAGAGTGTGAACCCCCAAACAACCCAATGATGGGTTTTTATATTTACTTGGAAATCAAGAACTACATGGACTTCCCCAAGACGCTCATGTAACAACTTCTCTCAATTAAAAAAATTATGGGTAAATACAATAATAATAAAATACTTATCCCCTTTATCCCCCTCTCTCGTGGAATCATAGCCCCCTATAACTCTTGTCCTTGTTCGTCTTGCAACGAACTATGCATTTATTATTATTAATGATCAAGTATTACATTTCCTAGGCAATCCAACTTCTTTTAATTGTTTGGGTGCTTCAGGATTTTATAAAATAACAAAATATATTATTTAATCCGGGGTCTAAAAAATGAGGCATTACATTCCCCTCCCCATTATTTTGGCATTGTCCTTAGTGCATATACAAAACATAAATCAAAATTTCAAAATTCTTCAAAAAGTCGCTGACACTCTGCTTGCATGAAATCTTCATGATCCCAAGTATCATCTTCAAGACTGTAGTAGGTCCACTGAGCTTTTACCAGTTCTATGACTCGATTCTAGAACATTTTGACTTTTTTGTCCAATATGCACACTGACTGTACCTAAATGTATCCTTCTAGTTCCACCTGAATTAAATTCCAATCAATAACATGGTTATGATCATGTACATACTTTTTTAGAAAAGAGACATAAAATACATTATGTACATTCATGGGAAAAGGCAATGCAAGCATGTATGCAACTGGCCCTATTCTATCCAATGTCTCAAATGGACCACAAAATCTGGCTGCTAGCTTTGTACAACTTCCCAACTTCGATGGGCTCTTCTTGGGTTTCACTTTCAAAAGCACATGCTCTCCCACTTTAAATTCTCTAGCTATCATATTCTTATCTGCATAACTCTTCTATCTATCTTGTGCTGCCTTCAAATTTTTCTTAATCTTAACCATTTGGTCTTCCATATCCTTTAGCAATTCTGGCCCAAGTACTGATATGTCTATTGGGTTGTCCCAACTCATTGGAGTATTCCATTTTATACCATACAAAGTTTCAAATGGGATAATATTTAATGAAGCTTGATACCCATTATTATAGAAAAAATCAACTAAATGCAAGTAGTTTTCCCACTTAGATGACTTATCCATCACATACATTCTCAACATGTTTTCAATTGATTGGTTGACTCTCTCTGTCTTCCCATATGACTATGGATGGTATTTTGTGCTAAAATTCATATTTGTACCAAATCCTTTAAATAATCCCCTCCATAAATTTTAAGTAAACTTAGTATCTCTATTCGAGACAATTGCCTTAGGTATTCCATAAAACCTAGTATTCTCCCTCATGAAATTTCTGCAATATTAGTTGTTGTATGAGTCATTTTACAGGAAAAAAATGAGCAGCCTTTGTCAATTTGTCCACAACAACCATTATGGAATCATGTTGCCTTGCTTTCCTGGGAAACTTAGTTATAAAATCAATGGTCACCACTTCCCATTTTTTCTCTGGAATTGGAAATGGATGAAGCAAAATCGTTGGGTGTCTATGCTCAACTTTCACTCTTCGACATTCCATACATATGGAAATGTAATCAGTAACATCCTTCTTCATTCATGGCTAAAATAATTGGGTTCTTACTGTTGCATTTGTTTTCTGGTAACCGATATTTCCAACATATGGAACCTTATTCATTTATTGTAGTACCAAATTCCTAAGTTATTCAAAACTAGCAACATAAATTCTATTCTTATGCATAAGTAATCCATCTTCCTTAATATCACACTCTTTAATTTTCTGTTGTACATTTTCTTGTTGTAAAATTTCTTTTACTTGTAGGTAATGCTGATCTGTAACAACATCATCTAAAATTACATGCTTCAAATTTGGCTGATACATACTAATGGTTGTAGCATGCATGAAATGTATCCTTTTGTTGAGTGCATCAACAACTTTATTTTCTTTTCCTTTGATATTCTTGATGTCAAAGTCATACTCACTTAAACATTACATCCATCTTGTTTTCCTGGAATTCAAAGTTGGTTGTTCAAAAAGATATTTCAGACCACTATGGCATGTACTTATTTTAAATATCTTTCCCATGAAATAATGCATCCACAACTTCAATGCATGAACTATGGAAGTAAGCTCCAAATCATGTGTGGAATAATTCCTCTCATGTTCCTTAATATTTCTACACTCATAACTAATGATAAGTCCATTTTGAGTGAGGACTCCACCAAGTCCTTCCTTGCATGCATTTGTACATACCACCACATTCTTATTTGGGTCAACAATCTTTAAAATAGGTGAACTAGTAAGTAATTCCTTTACAAATTAAAATTCTCTTCACACTCTCCTGTCTAGTCAAACTTAATTCCATTCTTTTGCAAGGGAGTGATGGGATGAACAATCTTAGAGAACCATGCTATAAACCTCCTATAGTATCCATATAATCCCATAAAAGATCTAATTTCTGAAACATTCATGGGTTCTAGCCATCCTTTAATGGATTTAGTCTTCTTTGGATCCACTGCTATACCTCCCTTTGAAATAATGTGTCCCAAATAATGAATCTGTTTATGGTTAAAAGAACACTTACTAAGCTTGGAATACAATTGATGTTACCTCAACACTTGGAACACCAACCTCAAGTGATGTTCATGCTATTCCTTAGACTTAGAATAAATAAGTATGTCATCCAAAAATACAATGACAAACTTATCCAGATAATTTATGAATATGCCATTCATTAAGAACATAAATATAGTTGGTGCATTGGTCAGTCCAAAGGGCCCCACCACAAATTTATAATGTCCATACCTGGTTCTAAAGGCTGTCTTACTAATGACTTCTTTCTTGATTCTTACTTGATGGTATCCTAATCTCAAGTCTATCTTTGAAAATATATTTTCTCCTCTTATTTAATCAAAGAGGTCATCAATTTTGGGTAGAGGGTATTTTTTCTTCATAGTGTCTTTATTAATTTATCTAAATTTAATGCACAACCTCAATGTTCCATCCTTATTTTTGAAAAAGAGTACTAGTGCTCCCCGAGGAAAAGCACTTGGGTGTATGTATCCCTTCTTCAACAATTCTTCCAGCTGTATTTGTAATTCTTTTAATTCCGGTGTACTCATTTTGTAAGGAGTTTTTGATACCGGGGAAACTCCCGGTACTAAATCAATAGAGAAATCTATTTCCCTCTTTGGTGGCAATCTTGGTATTTCTTGGAATACATCTTCAAAATATTGCAATATTGAAAAATATCCAAGGCTTGGCCCTTTTGTATTTCTTGGCTCTTCCACATGAGCTGCATACAATTGACATCCTTTCTTGAAACATCTCTTCAGTTATAAGACTATAATCTCCCTTATAGAAATGGGTCTTGGAATTCCTTTCATAGTGCTCCATTTTCCTTCTTCGTCAAGATATGTAAATGTCTTGTTATGAAAATCTAGGACAACGTGATGCTTTTCCAACCAATCTATTCCAATTAGGATATCATATGATCATAATTGGATGATATTCATATCAACATTAGTACTCACTCCATTAAGATTTATTATGCAACTTCTAACAATCTCATTGATCCTTCTTTTGGTTCAAGTGGCTAGTTGAACCATACTTGATTTTTCAAGCTTACTTTTCTCCAAATGTAATCTATTCACTATTTTAGGATCACTGTGACAATGGATTGCTCTTGAATCAATTAAAATAGAAACATATTGATTAATGATCTTACCTTCCACTTCGATCATATTGGATTGGTACTCTGCTTGTCGATCTTCTAAGGTTGCACATATTCTTCCCATGTCTTCTACTATTGTAGCCTCTTGGATGTTGTGCATGGTATTCATTTTGTATTCTCTATGAGGAAAATCCTTGTACATGTGATCTTCTTTGCATCCCTAACATTTGATCGGTGATATTCCCATTTTTCTCAAGGAGTCTTCTTTGTTGGATTCATCTTTAATAGACTGATCTTGCTGATTTTTATTAGGGTTGTTTCTGTTGAATGGAGGTTCGAATCCTTTCCTCCTCTGATCATATTTCTCCTTCTTCTTATCCTTTCAATATTTCTGCATGGATTCTCTTCCCTTTCCTTGCTCATACAGGTACTTATCTTTCATAATGGTTTCTGTCAAAGTTTTGGGCTCATCATACTAAATCTTTTCCTTATAAAAGGATGGTAGTCCACTAGAAAACCTCTATATCTTTACTTTTTCATCCTTGATAAATCCTACATACTTCAACAATCCCAAGAACTTATTTTCATATTCTGTCATGGCCATGCTTCCCAACCTGAGTTCAAATAATTCTTGCATCTTCTTGTCATAGAAGTGATATGAAATATACTCCTTATTAAAATATCACTTGAACTGCTTCCAAGTGATCATGGTCTCATTAATGTGCTCAACTTTCTTCAACTAATCCCGCCACATAACAACTTTTCCATGCAAATGATATCTGAAAATTGTGTCTTCTAGGTTGGATGAGTAGTTGTGCAACTGCAATTACTTCATGATTCCAAGAAACTAGCATTCAACATAATCTTCCCTTTCTCTTTCACCATCAAATGATGGTGGCTTAAGCTTTCTTAGCTCTCCTTGCAAACTGTCTAATTCATGTCTTCTTCTTTGGTGTCTAATATGAGACACTTCTGACTGCTTATGGAGTCTTCAGATGCACAACATTTCCTTATTGAGTAAGGAGGTGAGTGATTTCTATGGTTTCTGCTAGCACTTATTGAATGACCAACTATTTTGTAGCTATCTATTCTTTCATAATGTATGCCTTCTTCGTCTTGCCTATTGTCTGATCCATTCTTTGCTTGCCTATGCAATTGATTTAGACTTTGCATCACTTGAGAATTTATCTAATTTTTTTCTCTCAACAACCTCTCATTATCTTGTTTGTAACTCTTCACTTCTATTCTCAGGCTCCTCACAGTCTCTATTAATGTTTCTTGTTCCTCTCTGCTCTTGTGCCCATTTGATTCTATCTTTGTATTACCAACACTGATATTTTGGCCTTTGGCTTCTTTATCATTTCTGGAGGCTCCCTCTCCTTCCTCCATGTCCAAAATATGCATTCTTATATTGAACTTATATGTTTATATCTCCTAATTATGCAAAATGTGCAAGAAAACATTTTTGTTAGAAGTATGCATATTATATAAATTTGTCAATTAATGCTACGTGTCCTTTGTTTGCTCAATTCATGAAGAAATATATCATCATTCTCCAAATTATAATAATTCCAGGTTATTCTCATATAAATCAAATTTCCAATGACTATACTCGTTCCACAATCTGATCTTTGAGTTGAAAGTTATGGCTTCCTGAAAAATTCATTTTCACCCAATCTCTGCATTTTCTCCACTGGTGTAATTTTATTGAAATGCCAACTTATGTCAACTGCAAAAGAAAATATATCAGGAACTAGAGAAAATTTTGTATGATACATAGACAAAAATAATGACAAGTAATTCATAACAACTCTCATATTTTCAAGACGATGCTCCATTAAAAAAATGCAACAATCTAAAATCTACAACTTTGTCCATTTTCACCCCTTTTTCAAAGTTGGAATTTTTAGAAAAACTGAATATCTCTCAATCTATGCACTTCTAGAAATAATTTCACTAAACCAAAGTTGTTTGTCTCAATGAGTAAACCAAATTTGTTTGTCTTAATGAGTATGTGAAATGGTGAGTGAATAAAATTTTGTAGTTTTGTCATCTAGGGTCACTTTTCCTCTAAAAATCTCAAAAATCCCCCAAAAGTGGCTCGGAATAGTGGATTTTGGCCTATTTCAGTATCCCCATTCCAATCCCCATATGATTTATTCAGTTCCTTCATGGATTATTTCCATGTCTTGTGTTGTAGGAAAATATGCCCGCGGACAAGTAGATCGACCTCTAGAGCTTGACCTTAACCCTAGACAGAAAAATGCTTATCATGGACACTGAATTCCTTTCAAATCTATCTAAGCCTAATGCATGAGAAGGGAGAATAACATAAGTACCTTTTACCCTTCGTTTGTCCCTGCACGCTCTGAGTTGCGCTCCAATCTTTTGCTCCTCGCTGAGGTCTGTGGACAAAACAAGATACAACCACTTCCTACTCTATTGACATTAGCTTGAAAACATATCTATCAACAAATGATAAGTTCATGTAGTATTAGACACAAACTAGAAAGAAACAGGCCAAGCTTGTCATATTAATGAGAATAACGACAACAATACTTACAGTCATAGATGCGAATGCGACAGCTTCGTCAAGTCCTCTTCGTCCAACCCTTGCCTGAAAGATCCACAACCTGGATGGCAGCAGCTTCACTAATCACTTCTCTTTAGCTGACTGTCAGTTTCCTCCAAGATCATAAGTTTCATATGTTCAGTTCTTCCCCCCTTTCAATCAGCTCCAGCACCACTTATGAGATCATAAGTTTGGTGTCATTCTCTATTTTGCAGTCCATACCACTCATGAGATCATAAGTTTGGTATGATTCTCTCTTTCTGTTCCCCTTTCACCATTAGAAAGCTTGCTTATATAGCCTTGGAGAGGCTTCAACCACTTGAGATATCCTTGGGGAAGTTTGAGGATTTTCCTCCTTTAGTTGAGGATCTGCCCTAGGATCATGGATGGACTAGGGATTCAAGCTTAACTGCTTTCCAAGAATGAAAAGATGCTTCCCCCATTCATCTCAACAACTTAACAACCGCCCAGAATAGGTAGCGCTCCCTCAAAAGGGCCATCAGAGCATTGTAACGCTCCCTGGTAGGCTTTAGGGGGTGCCAGCGCTCTCAAAATCTATAGCGCTCCCTCAAAAGGGGCAGGGGAGTGTTATAACACTCCCTAACAGTGTATGGGGGAGCACCGGATCTCCGAGATAGTGTAAGGGGGAGTGCTCCTCTCCAAAACTCAGTTTTTGAGGTGCTTTTAGGTGGCAAAAGGTTTGCAAGCCTGCTGACTCATTTCTCCTCTTCCAAATCAGATGTTTGAGGTGTTTCAAGTGTCCTCCTCATGTCATTATAGGAATGACATAGGCATCATGGCAGCATGACACCTGCGACACTCGCGAGCAACATGCGACACTTGCGACCTTGTGAGAAAAATGCGACACTTGCAACACTTGTAATGACAACACTTGCGACACTATCAAAGTGAGTAATTTTGATGTGTAACAGATTGCCCCCCAAAGTATGAAGTTAGAAGATAGGAACTGATAACTGAAATACTTTGTAGATGCTCAAGCAAGGGTATAGACT